>JAJLZU010000003.1:600000-1101820 GCA_030572395.1 Yamadazyma michaelii | reverse complement strand
TATCGATTGTTCTCCAAAGAGGTTGAAATCGTGGATCTATCGTGCCGAATCATTAACATTCTAAAGTAAAATAAATTGAAATTCAAATCAAAAATGAATCAATTACAATCCTGAAAGAGGAGGGTTTTTTCTTGTAAGCAATTACAGGTTTCCCTCTATAAATAAGTATATAGTTTTGGTGTAACAATATACGGTTATTAGTTTAAAAAAAAAAAATATACGGTTATCAGTTTAAAAAAAAAAAATTTGGAGGGCCCTAGGAGGGAGGTTTTTGTAGTCAATTACAGGTCTATCTTTCTATAAATAGAGCTATGATTTTTCATAATAATATACAATTATTAGTTAGAAAAAAATAATCTTAGGGATGGTAAGTGGATCGCCAAAAGAAGGCTGACAAAACTTCAAAAACACAGTCATAATTCGGCAACGAAAGGGCCATAGGTAACATAGTAAATCCGTTCACTTTTCTTCGTGCAGGTAAAAGATATATAAAGACTAACTAAAAATTTTGGTGTCAGATAACAGGGGAAAGATCTCTATCAGTAGAAGCAGACACACGTTAATCTCGTTGGAATACACCCGTACTACGAACCTTGGGGCGATTTAACTGTTAGAGTAGCAGATTGTGGTGTGATTGCATTGAAGATGGCAATTGCCAGCCCCGTGGTGTTTCATGTCAATGAGTTACTAACCATGATTTTAAAACTACTAAGTATAGCACGGGGTGAAATCCTTCCCTCGAAGAGACTAATCATGATACTAGAATAGACTTATGACCTTAGCTAGAACGCCTGAGGCCTTATAGAGAAGCGTCCCATTTGGTTGGAAAAGGAACACCCACGATAAATTTGTGTTTGTGTCTCTTGGGTCTTTTTCGTGCTTGTATTTGGGTTTTTGTGTCTATCTTCTTGTCTTAACATTCTTGTCTTTGTGGCCTTATCTTTTTGTTTGTAATCATCCTTTCGTGTTTGGAATTTTCTGCTTGTATTGGGGCTCCTGTGTTTACATTCTTCCCTTTACGTTCTTGTGCTTGTGGCCTTATCTTTGTAGCCCTGCCTTCGTGGCTTTGTACATGTACCTTGTGTCTTACTTCCCCTGCATGTGCAGCGTGTTTGTGTCAACCTATTTCAAAACACCCTATTTTTAAGCTTGACCTGCATCGCTTATAACCTGTCCAGAAGCATCTTCAGTTCGCCTAATCGTAAAGCTTATTTCTTATTCTACCGGTTATGAAGGTCAGAAATTTACGATGACATTCTCTAGCTTATCCATTAACATTTAAGTTTTAGATTTACTTAGTGTTTGAGCTTGGACATACCTACACGATGGCTGGTACCTTGGAGGATGTACAGTGAAGCCTATGAACACGTAAGGTACGCGTATATGCTTGTGTTTTCTGGGTTTGTGTAACTTGTATATGAGTTGTTTGGCTTTGTGGTTGGTCTTTAGGGTACCTCGTATGATAAAATGCCAGCAAATACGTTACTTCTACATGAAAACTTAACCATGCACTAGTCTCTCCACTAGCTAATATTGGATCTGAAATTTAGGTATTGGAAAATTTATTTATCCGCCGTGCGCTTAACCGCTTGTCTTACCGTATAGCCGTGCGATACCTCACTATGTGAATACATTATTGCAGGGCCTAGAGAATAAACAGAACATACCGGGCATAAAAGAGAGACTAATAGAGGTATAAAATACATACCGCATAAACAAACAGAATGGACAATTTGTCTACTCCTTATTACCCTCCCATCACAGCATAGACTAAACTTGTGGACGGTTTGCAGCCAAATTAAATACTAACACTCCAGTGTTCATACACCCCTTGTGTACATATTTCTATTTTCGGTTGTTTTGAGGTTTATGGTTTCTATGTGGTTTTCCATATGTTCATAAATCTTAATTTCAGCCAGCACCAGAACTTCCTAGAATAGGTACAAAGCTCTTGGCAAAGCTCTGAGAGGTTCTATATAAACACAGAAATCTGCTACGGTTACTACTCACCAAGAAACAACATGAAAAGTATTCCTGTTTTCTTATTACTAATTGCTCAAGCGTTAGCTTTAGATATCACCAAGAACACGGTGGTAGACGGTGGTAGTACTCTGGAAAGTGATAAAGTTACAATTGAATCCGACAAGTATTGGTACCTTAAAAACCAAGACAGTGAAACTTTAGAAGGAGGAATTGAAGTTGACAGTAGCGGAGCATTATATACTAATAATAATGGAGGAGACTACAAAGTTGATTTAGGTGGGGTCAACAATGGTGGAATTATTGCAATTGATGCCACTGGCTCAAACGGGGAATTAGATATGGACTCGTTTAAAAATAGTGGAGAGTTCCATTGGAAAGACGACGCTCCCCCCACTATTAAAATTGATGGTATTGAAAATCTGGGGTTCATGGGATTTAGTCAAGAAAACAGTGATTCGTCCACCATTTCTTTTGGAGATAAGGACATCCAAAATGATGGAACAATGTATTTTGAGAAAATGAAGTTTGTTCAGAGCCAGAATATAGAGGGAAGTGGATGTATTGTTGCAGGAGAAGATGCTACATTAGAAGTAGGGACAGTTCCTACTGCAAAGGTAGCTGATACTCAAACTGTATGGTTACAAACTCCCTCTTCACTTCTTCAACTCGATTTGAAGGATGATCAAACAAACTATAATATTATTGGATTTGGGAATCATAATATTTTTGGAATTAAAGGTGGAAGGTTTTTTTCCCTGGGTTATAACCCGGATACTGGAATATGGCATATTCAATGTAAAGATGCGGCTTATAAGACCAAAGAGTTTTCTATGAATATTGGGAAGGGATTAGATAAGGATAAGTTGCATTGCGACGCTACCGATGCTGACAATGGACTTTTCAAATGTTTCTACGAAGGAGAACCAGCGGAAAACGATGGATGTATGATTAGAGAGTTCCCTGATTTTCCTGAAGAGGAAGAAACTTCTTCTAGTCAATCTTCTTTAGAATCATCCTCCAGTGAAGAGGCATCATCCTCCAGTGAAGAAGCATCATCCTCCAGTGAAGAAGCATCATCCTCCAGTGAAGAGGCATCATCCTCCAGTGAAGAGGCATCATCCTCCAGTGAAGAGGCATCATCCTCCAGTGAAGAAGCACCTTCCAGTACTTCGAACGAATCAACAGCCACCTCAGACCATCCACGGTCAAATGATCCATCATCATCCGAACCTGCTCCATCAAAGCCAACATCATCCCAAAATCCAACCCAAATTCCAAGAACTGACATTTCTATCACCACCATTATCACAACCACTTGTACTGATAACAGGTGTACTGAAATTCCAGTCACCACGGGAGTTACTACCATCACCAATGATTTTACTACTTACACTACGTTCTGTCCATTTGGCCCTGAGGCTACAACTGTTACCACCACTAAAGGTGATGCTACCAATGGACCAGATAATGGTTCCCATGGTACAAACTGTGATGGGGGTCATTGTTCCAATGATAGCTCCAATGGTAGCAACGACGATTCCATTGATAACAATGGTGAAAGCTGCAAAGGACCTGATTGTGGCAAGGGATCAGACAATGGATCTAATGGTGACAAGGGTACTAATAATGGAATTGATCAAGGTGCTAATAATGGTAGCGATAATGACAAGACTTGTACTGATGGAAATTGTGACAATGGTGCCAAAGACTCTACCTGTACTGAGGGAGCCGAATCTAATACCATCACCACCCAAACCACTGTGGTTGTTCCTACCGCTAACCCTGAAATATCCTCCTATGAAGGTGATGCTTCATTCTTGAGACCTTCATTGTTTTGGGGTCTTGTATTTTTGGCCTTCTAAGTTGATTTTTGCTTTCGGTTATTGCTTATAGCTTTATCAAGTTGACTTTTACTTTCATTTATTGCTTATAGATTTATCAAGTTGACTTTTACTTTCGTTTATTGTTTATTGACTTTCTAAGTTGATTTTTACTTTCGTTTATTGTTTATACATGGAATATATGTCTTCTACCACACCAATACCACCATTATCCCTGATACTACTAGATCGACCACCTGGTGTACTTCTGCACTCTACTCCATTTCTGCTACCGTCGCTCACTGGCTACCAATTAACAAACACGATATGCACACCCAAAGGGGTAGGAGGGATGGAAAGAGATAGGGAGAGGAATAGCCGTACATTTAGAAGCTAGGAGAGGACAGAGTAAAGAAAAGTATCGAGTCAATGTAACGTGAATTACTCTTTAGTATCTTTATACAACAGTCTGATCATCTTAGCCCAGTTCCGGACCTCCTTATCGAACACCCCTACGTCCAGGAGGAATGGATTCAGTAAGAGGTCCCATGGGCTCTTACGTATCTTATCGTCTTTAATCAAACAATCATTGATGAATGACGTCAACGAAGGATCATAAGGGTTGGAGTTTGAATCCAAACGGCCCGTTAAAGATGGAGGATCTTCATTAACGATTCGTTGAAGAAGATCAAGGATCCCGTCTGGACCTTGGTCGTTCTGTTGAGATTGTTTCTTCTCATCGTACCAGATGGAATTACCTGTCGCCACCTCGATCATCATTAAACCCATAGACCAAACGTCTGATTTTATACCGTACTCCAAGCCCTGGATACGTTCGGGCGACATGTAGGTCGAAGTTCCGACGAAGGTGTCGGCCATAGCAAGAGAATTCGTAAGTTCTCTACTGACTCCAAAGTCACAAAGTTTGAATTGTCCTTTATGGGTCATTAGCACATTCGATGGCTTGATATCTCTGTGAATGATTTTGTGTTTCTCATAAAGGTACACAAGCCCATTAAGGATGGAGTAACTGAGTTTCTTTAGGACGTAAATCGGGAACAGCTTTTGCGGCTTTGGTAGTAAACTCTGGATCTTATCTAAAGATCCACAATTGCAATATTCCATACAAATGACAATGGTGTTGTTATTGTTGATAAATGCACCATAGAACTCGTAAATATAGGGGCTTCGGCACTCGTGCAAAATCTTTAATTCTCTGATGATTTGGTTCTGGATAACTATCTTCAGCTCAATAGGAATGACTTTCTTGGCCATGATCTTCTGGGTAGGAATATGAAGCACCTTCAGTACACTACCACTGTTTCCACTGCCTAGGGCCTTGAGCGTCACTAAATCCTTGTTGCAGAACTTGATGGACGTTGTGGTGGAAAATATTGGTGATGCATTGTCGTCGTCTTTAGGGGAGTTTTCAGAATTGGACTTGGTGGGTGATATCGACAGTATCACCGTTTGTCGTTTCCGTACGATCAGTTTCTTTCCTTGTTGGTTTAGTTCAAGGTTCCCGATCTGATGTATGATATTGTCGGTAGATACCACGGTGTCTGGGTCGATATTCCTTTGGCTGGCGGTGATAGAATTAGTGGAGGACACTGAAGACCTGTTACTTTTTGTTTCCGGTAAGTTCACCAACGGAGCTGGCCTCAACGACTTCACCGATCTAGACGTCTGAAATGCCGAATCATCAATGGGTTCAGATTCTACATCGTTATTCAATGAGAGTTTCTTGAAATTCTTCCTTTTCAATGTTTTAGCCGTTAGTATTTCATTGGCGGTTGGGTTTGGATTTGTTGCATTTGTGTTTGGGGCAATGGTATTTGCGTCATTTAAATTTGTGTTTGTGGTTGTTTGTGGTGTGTTGACAGTAGTATGTGAATTCGGGATGGGTGGTAATTGTTTGTCTTTAGAATTTATTGAACTTGATGAATCATTTCTGAAGTTCATCATTGACGAGAACATTGCGAATTGCTGAGACTGAGATAAGGTGGAGCCGTAGGATGGTGGGGAGTGGGATCAGTTTAGAGGGAGCCATGGGCACATAGAATACAAATATGTGGATTGGCGGGGTGTAGGATTTGTGGTTGCTTGGTTTGTATTTGTACCATTGTCGAGTTTTGAGTTTTGTATCTGTGTACTGTGTGTATGTACGCGTTTGCGATACATAAGAGAAAGTCATAGGGTAGAGAAACACAAATAATGACATATAAGAAAGCACACACACACAAATAGAATGAAAACAGTAGGAGAAACAAACACAGTGACCACAAAGACAAGAAAGTATAAAATCAAAACAGCTATCTTGCGCCAGAGTTATAGAATTTATAGAGTAAGTAGAAGTCGTCATATATTCCATCTAGGGCTTCTTGATCATTAGAATAAAAACCTTTACCTTACCTACGCTCAGGCGCAGGACATTAATACTGATAAGGCATGTTATTCATTTGTAAATTGTTAATCGGCAAATTCTGCTGATTTGGCGATATCTTTTGTTGATTTTGCAGTTGTTGTTGTTGTTGTTGTTGAGGGTGTTGTTGTTGTTGTTGGTTTTGTTGTTGTTGATTTTGTGGATGGTTCACCATGTTCACCTGGTTCATAGGATGAAACATTTGATTATTGATTTGTCCTAATTGTCCTAATTGGTTTACCATGATTGGATGTTGGATTGGAATTTGGTGTAATGGTACTTGTCCTACTTGTCCTACTTGCCCGACCTGGCCAACTTGACCGACTTGACCCATTTGGTTCATTTGTGTAACTTGTTGGCCTAAAAGTTGGTTTTGTACCACTGGCATTTGACTAAGGTTATAATTATAATTTGGCAATTGATTCATTTGGACAGGGTTGGATGGTTGTAAAGCCTGGTTCAATTGTTGTTGGATAGGGTAGGAATTAAAGTGAAGTAAATGATCGTTAAACTCACCATTTTGATTAGTTTGGTTGGAATTTGTTGTGGCACTAGCACTACTTGGAGTAGGGCCACCAGAACCAGCTGAAATTCCTACAGCACCATTAGAAATCGCAGGAATCGTGGCAGGAATTGTGCTGGAATTATTGGAAATTGATACGGTATTGGAAACATCCATAGCATAAGGCATACCATTCTGCAACCCGGTTTGCAACCCATTTTGTAACCCTTCACCTGGCAACATTCCCGTACCAGAAATCGATTTTTTCTTCTTAGAACGACAATTGATACAAACTTTATGTTTTCCAATATCTTCGTTACTTAAAGGTTTAGCGCATCTGTTACAATTTCCCAACTTCTCCAAGTTATTCCTACGGATCTTATCATTCTCTCGACACCGTTGACACACTTTAAAGTTCTTTTGATTGGACTTGTTGTCTTCATTATCGTGGGGCTCTTCTTCACCATTAGAATTAAGAATCGACGTATCTAACGGACCCGAGCAATGAACACACCGGCCTTGTTTGGCACGATTAGCTTTTCTGAACCGTAAATTTTGTCTACAGTTGAGACACAAAACGAACTTTTGTAACTCGGGTGGGATATCACTACCACATCTCCTGCATACACCAAACTTCTCCTTGGTTTTCTTTTGCCACCTCCTGGACCGTTGACGCTGCAACTCACGGCAATGCTGGCACAATTTGAAGATTTTTGGTTCGATCAACGGCTTGGTTAAGTTCTCGTCGTTCTCAGTTTTAACACTGGCCTTGGGGATGATGATAGGCTGATCAAAGTCTTTCTTACACCGGGAACAGTTGGACCTGAGGTACTGGCTGGACTCCGGGACATTATTGATAATTTTATTTGTGTCATTAAGGAACTTTTGTTGAACATGAAGTGGGGGGATGGGTGTTTCTAATCGGGATTCGATGGAATAATTGGAGTTTGGTTGATTGGTCTGAGTTGGAGGATGTTGGCCGTTGAACTGATTGTCTAACGGATGATCAACTAAAAACAGTTGGTCCATTTTCTGTTGATATTATGTGATGTGAGGTTAGATAAATGTAATGTAGTGTATGTACTCTGTAATTTACAATGTAATGTTATCAAGAATTTGTTGATATAAATAGTATACTTTCCTGATTTATGTCTCGGTAGCTATCAGTTATGAACTATGAAATGTCAGTTGCCCTTACAGATCAAAGTTTAAGTTGTTGAATGTTGGTAAACCACAAATACAATTTTTATGATCACAATATGATTCGATGACGGATAAAAAAAATTCTATAGATTTACAATATTATTTATAATGGGTGTAGTAGGAAGATTTTTCACACTCGTTTTTTGGTGGATGTAAGTAAAAATAGCAAAAAAAAACAAAGGTTAAAATTGAGAAAAAAAAAAAGAGCAAATGTAAAAAAAATAAAAAAAAAAAAGGAATTGGGCTAGTATAATTTGAATTTAACTAATTCAATGATAATCTATGGTTAAAAAATCGATAAAGTACTTCAGGAATTATGAAAAAAAAAATTCATAAGAAAATGAACACTATTAGCATGATTTAGCTGTCAAATAAAATTTTTTAGGGGTTTGATAATTTTAAGGGGACATACACATCAAAATCCAAATTAAAAATAAAAAAAATAAAATTTCACATATAAACTTGAAATCTCTGTTAAAATTGCTTATATTTTTTAATCGTAAACGTCTTTGGGAAAAACAATTACGCAATCGCTGCTTATTATATTAAAATTTCTTACTACACTTCCAAAGATTATCGATTAGTTGCAGGCTTTATAAATTTAAAAACTAAAAAATATTTTTAAAAAACGCCAAAATTTGATGTATGAGTTATGAGTCAATTAATAGATTATCCGATGTATCGGTTTTTGACTCTGGATTGAAACTTTGGCAGGCTAATTTTTTAAAGAATTTTAAACGCTTATATGATGTTTGTGTATGATTCACTGATTTCAATATTCGATTTAAATTCAATTAATAATATTCTATAATAAATCAAATGACTCTGGCTGGTATTTGTCGGTTCCCCTTAAAAATTTTCTACTGTCGGCCATGGTTGCGAAACCACGGAGTTCCTAACCTGGTGTCTTTTAATGACCTCATAACCTGCAGGTTATAGCCACTCTTTACTCTGAGAGATTGACACATCAAACAATCGACATTGGTGCAAACCTTTAACAATAGCTATGATTATCAATAATATTCTCTATGTACAAGATATGTAAACATATATACGTATACGTTAACTACGTGACGCGATTTAACTTATTTCAGATTAAGTGAATAAAGTTAACGTATCTGTAGTTTGCGTAACCAAGTAAGGGCCATAAACATGTACCTGAATTTTGTTCTAAACTTAGCAGCGATTTGTCTAATTTGGAAAGTTTTTATTCCATACCGGGATTTATTCGTTGAGGCTTGGTTCCAGGGAGTTCAACACGTACCCCTTAATTTTGACATTTGGTCTTCGTTGATACAACCGAACCATAAGGTGGCTGTAGGTGGTACGAACGTGGATGTGGCTGTATAGCAGGATTTTTGGTGTTAGTTTTCTGACCACGGTCCAATGGAGTCGCTGATTGATAATCACTACTAGTAACTAATACCACCAGAAAGTATCACCCGCTGGTGCTAGCTAATGACCTAAACCTTTAGTACTTAACTTATAAACCTCATAAGCTCTCATGAACCCAAATCCAATCAATCCTACCCCTAACAATTTCAATGATCTTTGCCATATAACCGGATGTTTTATTACATCCACCTTTCCTTGAGAATCCTTAAATAAATGATTGGATTGTAAGTATGCACCTGCCCCAAACGACACGAAACTTTGGATGGCAGTACACGGAATACAATCTTCATATTCATAAGGTTTTGATTGGGGATTAAATGCTGAAAGGATATTACTTTGTACCATATTGAGATGAGATACTGCGAATTTGGACTAATAGTCACTAAAACTCAGGGCGAGGATAGGGTGAGGTCAGCACGAGGTGGCACAATTGAACGACGGTGCGATCATAACGTGAGATGATTAGTTTAGTTGATTTACGATTAGGTGCTAGATCACAATTAAGAAATTTCCATCTGAGGGTTCTTACCCAAAGACTCTTTACGCAGAAACATTTTACCCAAACCCAATGGCCACAAACACGAAGACTGAGTCTTTTTCATATACCTTCAAGATACGTATCGTATAATTACAACTATCAATACAAGCCACCAAATAAAGGTAGAAATTTCCTTATAGGAGCTGCAATATTCTCCACTATCACTTACGGTCTTTATTACCTTTACTGGCCTAAGCATACGTTCCCATCGCCAGTGGCCAAAATCTTACGTAAAGGCTTATGGGCTGAAAGTGATAAAGGAGAACATGATTATCAGTTAGCGCTTAAACATTATATTGAAGCATTAGAAAAATGTGATGAATTGAATATGAATCATTTAGATGACGAGTATACGGGGGTCCAATTGAAGATTGGGGAAATGTTTGAACGGTTAGGAATGATCGATGATGCTAATTTCATATATAATGAGATTGCTACGTTATACTTAAAGACATTGACCGATGAATCCCAACAATTGTCACCGGAGCTAAGGAGCCATTTCATTCAGAAGGATCTCAGGATTGTTATCAAACTTGTAGAATTGAACAAGTCCAATTTGAACTTATCCAAAGCAATTTTGTTTACTCATTCTATTATAGCCACTACGGAAATTGAGTCGAAACTAGGTATGAGTTTAAATTCTATTATCATTGACGAAGAAGGCAAATTCATACCTAATTTCCAATTCACCATTGAGTTCATTGATGAGTATATCAACCTTATGAATTTGCTTATAGCTATAAATATCGAACTAGGAGATTACCCTCTTAGTACTGATTTGAATGTTAAATTGAACAAATTAATGTTACTTTGTAGTATCGAACCCAAGAAGGTTCTCATGAGTCAATGTAACCTTGGAAGTCTTCTATACTTACAATCAGAGGAATTCGAATACAATCTCATCAATATTCTCAAAGATAACAATTTGGATAAAAACTCAGCTTACGATAAGGTATTGGAATCTGCTGATACTACCACATTCAAGAAACTTGACGAATTCAAAACAAACTATGATAACTTAACGAAGTGTATTGAATTAGCTATGGATGCTTATGAAAACGTTCTAAAGATATCTAATGGTCTTATAGGTAACAAAATCTTACCTACATCCAATACCGCTAGTCCTCCTACAAATGCTATCACTACTAAGACCACCAATGATGAATTATATGAGATTAATGAAATCATTGCTTTGGCTACTTATTCCCTTGGAGTTATCAATTTACACCTCCGTAATTTCGATAAGGCTGAACGATTCTTGAGAGAAAGCAGAGTCAAGTGCAAGCAATGTGATTACCAAGAGCTCATCAATGAGATCGAATCAGAATTGAAAAAGTTATTTAAGGCTAAACTGGCTCAACAAACCATCACCGAGGCTCCAGTTGAAACGGAAGTGGCTAACGTTTGAAGATATCGCTAGACTATTATAGCACCGTGTGGTACAGCCCGCAGGTCCCTTCACTACGAGGTATATGATAATACATGTATATACATTTACGTTACTATGTAACATTGTTACAACGCGTATTGGCAACTTTACACGCCAAACACTAGGCTCTCGTTCTATTATGATGAGCACACGACCATTTAGCCCTACACTTTACTACGTTACACGTATATTACCCCTTGCTCTTACACAGTCACATTATCACAGCCTTACAGGGGTACATAAACATACTCTGTCATAACACCTGTAAGCGTACTTATCCCGCCTTGTCTCTTAATTTGTTTGTGTACGAATCGCCAAGTATTACTGCAATAAGATGTAAATACGAACATAGAAAATATAAGCGAAGGATCAAAAACAGAATTAAAGAGTACCTCAAAGAAGAAGAAATAGAACTGACGCAAAAGCAAGTAGACAAATAAAAATCTACAAATACACGTGACCCACATAAAAGTCCAAAATCACAAACGAAAATTCACTTGGTTCAAGTATTATTCAGGTGTTGTCTGTGATTTGTGTGAGATCTAAAACACGCGAAGAAAATTTTCAAAACATGGATCTTCATCAGCAATTAGCCCAAGCAGCTAATTCTGAAGCCCAAGAGAGAAATCAACGAATTTCGGAACGTAACTACTATAATAACAACCAGAATAATCAGCAGAACCTTGAAGTGGCTCATCATGGTCAATATGTTGACGATAGTTACATGGATCAAGACATGGACATAACTACATCACCCACATTTACATCATCCCACAAGTTTCAAAACATGTTAGGAAATAATGATAGTATTGATCTGCATAGTTCTTTGGTGTTCAAGCCACCTACTTCTCAATTTACACAGTTGAATAATCAAAGTAATAGCAATCTAAGTGAAATCAGTGGTACGTCTCAAAATAGTTTAGTCCAAAGTCCAATAGAAATGAACCATAACCAAGGATCAGTTCATGATTTGGGTGGTTACAATGATGAGATTATTCATCAGCAGTTTGCTCAACAACAGTTTGCTCAACAACAGTTTTCTCAGTACTATGGAGACGACAGAGTCGATAGAGAACGGTTGATCCAGCAAGCAGAAATGGCAGCCCAAGCCGAAGCTCAAGCCCAGGCTAGAGCTCAGCAAGAAGCACAAGCTAGAGCCCAGGCTCAGGCACAAGCGAGAGCTCAACAAGAAGCACAAGCCAGGGCCCAGGCTCAAGCTCAAGCTCAGGCCAGAGCTCAAGCGATTGCTGAAGCGGAAGCGAGGGCCAAGGAAGAACAAGCTAGGTTATTCTATCAGCATCAACAACAACAACAGCAAAATCAGCAATCACAACAACCACAACAACTACAAAACCAACCACAAAGTCAATTTAATAATTCTCAAAGTCATCCATTCAATAATACACAAATCCAACAACCACCAACCCATACCCAGCCACAAAATCAACTCACAAAAGGAACTAAAACTCTGGCAGTTGAAGTATCTTTTACCAGACAACCACAACTTCTCAATAAGATCACCCAAGACAAAGCGGCAGCCATTAAGTTAAAATTAGAGAATTATTACCAAATGTCAATCAGTCATGCCATAGAAAGGAACCAAAGGCGATTAGATTTAGAACATAAATTGATGACGGAAGAGGCTGGGTCTAGTGAAGAACGGAAGAACCGTCAATTACAAAACTTAGGTAAGAAAGAATCGCAATTCTTAAGATTAAGAAGAACAAAATTGTCATTAGAGGATTTCACTACTGTCAAAGTTATCGGAAAGGGAGCTTTTGGAGAAGTCAGATTAGTTCAAAAAAGAGATACTGGGAAGATCTATGCTATGAAGACTTTACTCAAGCTGGAGATGTACAAGAAAGATCAATTAGCCCATGTTAAAGCTGAAAGAGATGTTCTTGCCGGAAGCGATTCCCCCTGGGTTGTATCATTGTACTATTCATTCCAAGACACACAATATTTGTACCTTATTATGGAGTTCTTACCAGGGGGAGATTTGATGACGATGTTAATAAGATGGCAGATCTTTACTGAGGATATCACCAGGTTTTATATGGCCGAATGTGTTTTGGCCATTGAAGCCATTCACAAGTTAGGTTTCATCCACAGAGATATTAAACCCGATAATATCTTGATCGACATAAGAGGACATATAAAATTAAGTGATTTCGGATTAAGTACCGGATTCCATAAGACCCACGACTCCAAATATTATAAGAAACTATTAGATAAAGATACTAAAGGGGTCGGAAATGGCATGAATACTATGAAAAGTAATGGTCGGAATTCAATGATGGTTGATGCTATTCATTTGACCATGTCTAATCGTCAACAAATGCAAACGTGGAGAAAGAGTAGGAGATTAATGGCATATTCAACTGTCGGAACTCCCGATTATATCGCCCCCGAAATCTTTATTCATGAAGGGTATGGACAAGAATGTGATTGGTGGTCGTTAGGAGCTATTATGTTTGAATGTTTGATCGGATGGCCTCCATTTTGTTCAGAAACTCCTCATGAAACCTACAGAAAGATTTTGAACTGGCAAGAAACTTTGCAAATCCCTGAAGATATTCATTTATCACCAGAAGCGGAAGATTTAATCAGAAAGCTATTAACCAATAGTGAAAATCGTTTGGGAAGGTACGGCGGAGCTGATGAAATTAAAAGTCATCCATTCTTTAGAGGAGTTGATTGGGAAAGTATACGTAAAGTTGACGCCCCATTCATACCGAAATTAAGATCAATCACTGATACCAGATTCTTCCCAACCGATGAATTAGAAAATGTTCCTGATAATCCAGCCTTAAATAAAGCCATGGAACAAAGAGACCAACAAAAGAACATCAAAGAAGATTTACCTTTTATTGGTTATACATATTCCAGATTTGATTATTTAACCAGGAAAAATGCGTTATAAACAAACAAGGCTTTTTAGTGTATAGATGAATAGTTAAAAATAAATAAAGTTATGAGCTTTTAAAGTTTTAAAGTGGGAAATCAAACACTATGAACTAAAACCGGCACTATTACATAAGCGGTCTCAGTACTAACAAGCCACCGAGCAAGCCACTAGACGCTTTATTTCCTAAAGCCGGGGGGAACGGCGAAACCGATTACGGGAGACGGATGATTTACAACCGGTTTTTCTCGATTGTTCCAGCAATAAGGCTATCCGTAAGTACCGACAACTAATCACATTTCCTAATTAAGTTTAATTCGTCATGTACCAAGAACATCTTTATTAGTAATTTGTCTGAAATAATGAGTTGATTTTTATGACTCGATTACTTAAGGAGTGAACCGACAATTTTGTTTTGAATGATGATCCCTCAATATATTAGTCTCTTGCCATTGATACTATCGGTACCCAGTTAATGGTGCTGTCTGAAACAAAGGAACTTCTTGATCAACTCTTGACCCAATTCACTCCGTTGTTAACTATACAATTATAATTAGTTTCGTTCGTTACGGATATTTTACATAAGATTGAAACCTTTTGTCTGAGATTATGTAATCGAGAAAAGTTTTTTTATTTTATTTTTTTTTTTGCTAATATAAGACCCTAAGAATCATCTTTTTTTTTATTAACGTAGCTTATTACAAAAACTGTAGGAGGATAAGAAACTTTCAATTAATTAATTTAGCCGCCAACTACATTCAAACCAACCAATTAGTAATAACAATTGATTTATAGAGATAAGATGAAATTAGATAATACAGTTTTAATACTTATAACGATAGCGGTTAAAATTCTCGCTCATGATATGGATGACATGGAAGACATGGATACTTTAACTAGTAATGATAATGGAATTGATCATGTCGGATCTAAAAGTAATGCCATTGATACATCAAATCCATCGCAACCTTCATTAGTGCCAATTCCTCATGTCATGAAACATCAACATGGAATGCCAATTTTACAAACTAATTTATTACCTGAAGAAAGGCTTTTCTGGGAAAGTTATAATGCCACTAACTATGTAAACTACCCCGATGGTAACAAGACATCAATGGTCTTATATTTTGTAAGTTTTACCCTCGGGTTAATTTTTATAAATCCCTTATTAATGGTTATCAATAATTTAGATAGTAAAAGCTATTTATATTTAATTGGGTTATTCATAAATGTGGCAATTTTGATATTTGGATTATTTAATTATTCAGTATTTATGAACTCAATTCCTGATTTATATCCTGGTAATGTATTCAGTAAATTCAATTGGATTTATTTGTTCACTATCATAGGACAGGTCATATTCGCAATTATCAAAGTTGGTTATTTGAGAACTAAAAATCAAGATTATGATTCTATCGACTCCAATGATGAATTCGATGATTCCAATAGTGCTTCAATAACTTTATATGATTTATCAAGAAACCATAGTCCTGCCCTGTTTGATTTGAATGGTAACCGTGGACATGAAAGTATTGATAGTAGAAGATTATCTCAACAAATTTATAATGAAGAACACTCAATTGGGATTAATGGTCACCAAAACATTGGGTCAGACTTAAAGCTTCACTTAAAGAATTTGAAAATTTATAATAATTCAATTATTTCTAAATTAATTGATAAATTTGGTTATTCTTCCGTCATAATTTTCAATTTATTGAACTGGTTCAATTTCTTATTCATTTTTGTTTACTTACCAACTGGAGTTGCCACTTTCGGAGTATTTGGTCAAGGTAATACAGTTTTTAACTTATTGGCTCATTTCATTAAAGGCGGAATATTCTTTTTTTATGGTATTGCATCATTAGCAAGATATTCAGGTGCATTCAAAAATAAAGGTTGGGCTTGGAATTATAAATTCATCACTACAAATGATCCTCAAACATGGTGGTATAGAATTCAACCAAACGGATTAATTACTATGGAATTCATTGAATCTTTCTTGATTTTCTTTTATGGATCAACTAATATTTTTATGGAACATTTAGCTAATCCAGGTGGTGAATGGTCAGCAAAGGATTTAGAGCATGTATCGATTGCATTCATTTTCCTTGGAGCTGGTGCTGCCGGATTATTAGTTGAAAAATTCTTAAATGAATGGAGATTTAGTTATTCGAGAAATTTAGATGACAAAACTATTATTAAATCAGCACCAGGATTTTCACCAAATCCATTTCCAATTCTTACTATTTTTTGGACTGGTTTCTTAATGTCAAAACACATACAAGCAAGTGAATTATCTACTGCAATCCATACGCAATGGGGTCAGTTATTCCTTTATGGTACAGTCTTTAGATTTATAACATACATGATGATGTTGTTATTACCAAAATCTCAAAATCACAATCCATCCAAACCATTACAACCAATTAGCGAAATTGTTGTTTCATTCTGTTTGATTGCTGGTGGTATAATTTTTATGGAAAGTTGTGACCCAATTGTTTTAGCTTTAGAATATAGAGGATTAGATGCTATGTTTACTTTAAATCTTGTCTTGGGTGTAAGTTTTATTTTAATGGCATGGATTATGGTTGTTTTCCAATTTAAAAATTGGTATAAATCAAGATTATAAGCAATTGACTTACAACTATATAACTGATAAGAGCGTAGATAATAGCATAAAAGTTTATTTATTTATGTTAATAATTAATAATGTTTTAATGTATAATTAATTCAGTTTGCGTAGTTATTCGATAGTCTAGATCGTGACACGTCTTAATTTGAACCCTCGGATTTCAGTGTTCAGAAGGTTACTATTTTACGATAAAGTTTAAGTTTAAAATCGGCCCATAGCACGGTATTAACGTCGGTGTTAATTTTTAATCGGTCTTAACTCGGGAGTTTTGTCTTGACCTCCGGTTGTTAGCAACCTTAGGGTTTTATCGGACAATCCAACAATATTGTTTTAGATTATCAATTGTTTATATAGGTACGAACAGTATCAAGAACGTTTATGTGTAATACGGGGTACATCGGACAGTTGCACTGGCATTTTTGGTATTTTATTATGCTCACCATCACTACTCATGACCAGAATTAGGTCTAGAACAATTTACAACTTTGGTAATGATCTCTATCTCTTTAGGAGTAGTACTACAACATCCTCCTATACCATATAAATTATAATTTGTCCATTGTTTGACGTTTTTCTCCCATGATTCTAAGTCTCCATCACTATTAGGATATACTATAATGGGTAAGGAGTACCCCACTAATTGTTTTAAATAGGGAGTAACTAACCTATAGTCTACACAATTGATACCAATGGCAACCAAGTTAGTCACTGGTTTGATTTGACGAATGTCCTGTATAGTAAGGTTGTCATTTATACGGAAACTTACATAGAATGGTTTGGATATATTGAGGGATAGTATGGCATTTAGTTCGATGATATTGGGGACTGTTTCGAAGCCTATTATGTCAACATCAGGGTTGGATTCCATGAACAGGACCATTCGCTCATGGTGGTTAACTAACTCTGACTCAGTAGTGGAATAGACTCCTGTATACTCCAGTCCATCGTTGATATAACAACCATAAGGACCAATGCTTCCAATCACCTTGGCTTTACTACCAGCAGCCTCTTTTGCTACGTCTACAGATTTCTGCCACATTTCACTGATCTCTTGGTCCGTGTAGCCCTCCCGTTGAAGCGAACGGTAGGACATTTGGTAACTACAGGTGGTGATGAGATTACTTCCTGAGGAGATGTATGAATTGTGAATTTGATGAATATGAGAGGGGGATTTGATAAGAACATGTCCTGACCAAAGATTTGTTTGTTGGATAGGGAAGGATTTTTCAAGTTCTGTGCCTAGAGCACCGTCTAATATAAACATCTTGCAACTTCCTGAAAGAAGTAAAGGATGTGAGTAACGCGATAGCACTAACTTGTACAGTGTTTTCAGGATGAATAGCGCACCTTCGTGACTGGGATGCCGCATTCATATAGTTTCAATTTCGTTCTAGCATGAATTTAATATCTAGCATGAATTTAATATCGCATGGGACAGTTTTGAATGGCGGTGTCTGGTAGCATGAATGTCGCAAGTACTTACAGATGAATAATAATGTCGCTACTGTCTCTACAAAAAAGTCGTATATCAATATAAAAAATATCGTAGTCTGAAACATTTAAAAGACTCGATCGAAAAAAGTGATTATCGCTCTATCGCCAGGGCAAATATCATGATTTCAACACATCGACAACAAAGCAAATGCTTATATTACCGCTGGAGCTATTGCTGCGTTTGATCACTCTTCCCGGTTACTCAAGTGTTTCCTTTCCACCTGATAATGTTTAATGCTTTTGACATTAGCCCTCCCAACTTAATTCCAACGTTCGAAAACTGACCTAAGCTATAGTAATATAAATTTGTTATGGATTTAATCGAATGCGCCTTTTGTGAGTTCTTCAAGTCCAAACCATGGGCTAACTGATATACTTGTAATACTGCGTCACTCGAGACTGAAGAAGTTAAAACCTCATACAAGGCTAAACCGTCACACCTTCCTGTTTCTCTTTGTGCTTTCTCTAACATTTCTGCAATATCTAATATCATATCCGAATTAGAATCCAATCTAGTGGCCTCGTGTTGGCCAGCGTATAGAAACTTATAATATAACAATACAACATCTCCATGTAAACCTCTCTTTGCAGCTTCGCTTGCAAGTGAGGTTATTGCTCTTAGGTAATTAAAGGATGAATATGATGATACACCTATATCGCTAATTTCAGTAAATCCATAATCAGCTAAACCATATCCTGTAGTGTTAAACCATACATCACCCGTGCTATTATCATTGGGGTCTATCTGGTTGTAGACAATCGCTTTAATTGAATCCGAATAATCCAAAGTACACTCAGCTTATCCAATAAATAAGAAGATAAGAATTTCAAATAACATTATGACCCCAAACTTATCATTATACTCAAATAATCGCCAGGCAATCTTTGCTTTACTTAGTTGATATGATTCAGATTAGCTGGTGCGAAAATTTTCAACATGCTGGAAACTAACAAAAGACCTAGAGAAGAAGAAGAACCAGAAGATACTAAAAAGCAACATATCGACCCAACGAATGAACTCATTTCCAATATATGTAAGGACATAAGACGAATTGGAGAATCCAGTAATCTCACCAATCAAATTGATGATATTTCCTACATTTCCAACCCTATAGTAATTGAATTTGAGAAGATTGATAAGTTAAGAATTGCTATATTAAACACATTGAATGCTTTGGTTATTGAACAACCTCAAAAAATCACCAGTTTGAGTATTCTTGTTTTAATATGTAATTCCAAAAACTTCCTTGTCACCAAATATGTCATTGAATTCTTTCATTCTAGGATTCAAAAGTACTTAGATAGTATCGATGATATGGTAATTGATACACAGGAGACCGACGAGCAATCACAGCCAGAAGACCTTAAAGATAATTTCAATAATATCAAATCAATCTTAAAGTTTTTATGTTGTTTAAGTCCGATTATTGAAAACTTCTCCATTGTTAACGTTTTGAAACAATTTTTAACATTGGCCATTGAACTACAACCATCAAGAACCTCATTGGCCGAAGAGATTTTTTATAATACGGTCATCACTATCCCCTACTTGTTTACGAATGAGACTAATATCGAATTGATTCCAAAAGTTAATGACTTGATTGAATTAGCTGAAACTTTCCCATATAAAGCCGCACCTAATTCTATCAATTATAATTTCGACACCAAATTTGATAATTTAGAGCCTCCTTATACTACAAAGAATTTGATCGATATAATTCTTCCAAGTATTAAGAACTTACAACAAAACGATTGGAGAGAATTAAAGGATCTATTCAATGATTATATTCCATTGGTAACACCTATTATCGAAGATAGCTTAACTAAGAACAAGATTTCTAATCAACTTGTTAAACACCCACTCCCTCAATTATCGATTTCAGTCGAAAGTATCAAAAAGTATACACCAAAGCCATCCACTATTGATTATCTTTGGAATAAACCAAGGTACGTCCTTCAAGTTTATAATAACTTACAAGAGTTCGAAACTCTTCCACAAGCTGAAAGTTATTTGAACATTTTCTTTAAAGACATTTGTATTGACTTAATAACAAATTTGTCATTCAATAAGAATGAAGTGGCTATACAATTATCAATTTTAGACTTGTATTTCAATTCCAATTTGTTTAGTCCACCTGGAAGTTCAATTGATACATTAACACTTATAAATAATGATAATATCTCAGGAGAAAATGATCCTAAATTATCTACATGGAAAATCGAAGACTTGACCGTTGAAAGTATTTTAACAATGATCTTCCAGTTACCTTTATCGTTAGATTTAGAGATCTACTACTATACGATCCTTATTTCATGTTGTAAAGAGAACCCTGAATCTATTGCTCCAGTATTTGGTAGAGCTATAAGATTCTTCTACAGAAACTTAGGTAGCATGGACTTTGAAACTAAAACCCGGTTTATGGATTGGATGTCGATTCAAATTTCCAATTTTGAATTCAGTTGGAAATGGGATGAGTGGGTAGAAGACTCTAAGAGATTGAAGAACTTGACTTATCATCCACAAAAGAACTTTATAAAGAACTTAATTGTTAAAGAAATCAAATTATCAACCAAGAAAAGAATCAAAGAAAGTTTTGTTACCGTGGAAGATGGTGAAGTTGTTGAACTCAATGAGTTCTCTCAGTACCTTAACTTGAGTATTGTCAAGAATGATTCTAAGTTTGTCATAAACTTTGATACTTCCCTTTTCGGTGGCAATACTGAAGTCAAAGAGCTCGTTGCTAAATTATTCTTTGAAAAACAGGAACTTATCAAATTAACTACTACTCCACAACAAGAAATGTTTTATATTTGGAACAACACCAACTTACCATTTTTCCCTAACTTTGATAAGTTCTATAAGTTCTTATTGGGTAATAGCAGAACCAACCGTCAATTCCATGAGATTTGGACAGAATTTAATGAAGAAATCAATGACGAAAGTATTGACAAGTCTTTGTTCATTATAACGTTCTTATACCAAACCTACTGTCACATTGGGTCCAGATCGATCTATTCTACAATTTCAATCTTACAGCGTGATTTAACTAAATTGAAATGGGTCAGTGGAGTTGAATTAACTGAAGAAGATTACAAAGGAAGTTATGATGATTTCAGATTCCCAGTTTTAGAGATTACTGATAAGGAAAAACTTCAATACCAAATCATAGAAGCTATCTTAAGACTCTGGTACCATCAACCACAATTCATCTTCTTAATTTTAGAATTCTTAGTTGAAGTTGGAATTGTTTCTAAAGATGTATTTGTTAAAAAGACTTTCGAATTCGATGGATTGTTAATTGAAAATGTCACATGTTTTGAGTCACTCAACAGAGTCATTAATGATTCAACCCTAATTCTTGAATCGATTGTCAATAAACTTAAGGAATTATTGGTTGTTCTTGGTACAGGTTCTGAAGAAACAGTTAAAATTGAAGACTTTACACCAGAACAAGCAGAAGATTTAGAATTGATGAATAAGATTGATGGTCAATGGGCTTTCTTTGAATATGTTAGTTTATTCAAGTTTTACTTGAGAAGGTTTGAATCTAATAAGGCTAAGATTAAAGACTTAGTGGAAGGCGTTGATAACAAGAAGTTGAAGGAAGAGTTAAGTGAATACTTGGCCCAGGCTTAATAGGAGATCGTATAGATATACGAGCATTCAGTATGATTACTCTTTTGCGTATTAAAATTGCTCCAGAGGGTACGGGGGTAAACAATCACCCTGTAGAGCTGCCCTTATCAGAACCGAATACTCTAACATTCTTTAATTCTTGTGAGCCGTACAACTGTGGTTGCAAAACAGTGAGCAAGGCGAGAAAGTCTGACGAATTGACTCATCATGTCACTTGCAATTGAAACTGAACATTTAACGTACAAATACCCGAATTCCACGAGCTACGGACTTGAAGATATAACGCTTAAGATTCCATGGGGTACCACTAATGTTATCATTGGACCTAATGGGGCCGGAAAATCGACATTGTTAAGGCTCTTAGCAGGAAAAACTCTCATTAAACTGGGACAATTAAAATTAGGAGGCTTTGACCCATTCGAATTCAGTATCGACAGGAATGAAAAGAGAAACAGTGACATAAATAACCACATTACTTATTTAGGAATTGAATGGGCATCGAACCCAATCGTTAAACGAGAAATACCAGTGAATTTATTGATCTCATCAATTGGTGGTGATACTTATACTGACAGAAGAGATAAGTTGATTGAGATTTTGGATATTGATCCTGAATGGCTGATGTCTAAAATATCTGATGGTGAACGAAGAAGAGTCCAATTAGTCATGGGACTTTTGAAACCTTGGAAACTTTTATTACTTGATGAAGTGACTGTTGATTTAGATGTTATTGCTAGAGACAATTTGTTAAGATTCTTAAAGCAAGAATGTCAGGAAAGGAACTCATGTGTTGTTTATGCCACTCATATTTATGATGGGTTAAGTAATAATTGGTATGATAGGTTAATTCATTTAAATAATGGAGCTATCAAGCACGATATTAATATGAATGATATTGAATTTGTACAGGGATTAGATAAATTGAAGGATTCAGATAATAAGTATAAGGTACCAGTTAGTAATTCTATTCATCCTTTAGCACATTACTGGTTAAAGGATGATTTGGAGAATAGGGGGACTAGGGCAGAAGACAGAATTAAGATGTTGGATAGACATAATGATTGGAAGAATCTGAGAGATGGTGATTATTTCGATGGGACTGACGATAAGGTGATGAGTTATTTTAGAAGCACCAGGTCCTAACTTCCAAAGCAAAACTAAGGTATTTAGCATTGTTTCTTGACCTATTATCATTACATATGGGGAAGTACACAATAGACAATAGAATAATAACACTAATAGAAAAACAAAAAAAAAAAAATTGAAAATAAAGCATCAACTGCTATGAATAACGAATATATATCCTCAACGGACTTTTCTTTTACATTCTCTTATCTTAAATATTATATTATGCTATATAGTCTATGCTAGTTATGACCTAATCATCCTCGTTAAACTTTCTTTCTAGTTGGCGAAACATCTCCAATTCTCTATTCTTTTCAATAGCTTTCTGTAGTAACCAATGTTCATACTCTATCCTTCTAGCATCTTCATCATCAAAACTTAAATATTTACGTCCTGTTCTCTTTTTCTGTGTAGGCTGTATTGATGGAGTTAATGGAGTTCCTGGAGCTCTTTTATTCGTCTTTGTTGTTTTGGTTTCTAGGGTATGATCTTGAACATTCTCTTGGTCTTGGATTATAATTTCTTGTTCCATTTGAGTTTGTGGTTTTGTGTTTGTGGTTTGAAGTGAGACTTGGTTCTGGGTTCTGTGTAGATCAAATGTAAACATTCGCAGCTGCAAAAAAATTTCAGGTAAGCACTGTCAGATCTTGTTTTATCTATAGCCATAGCAGTGGTGATACGATGGTAGAATTCGTCAGATAGCTGCAGGGTATTTCGGGTAACACTAGGAAGATAAATACGAAATGGCTGATCTTATAACCCAAGCATTGGCCAAATTACACCTCCATAACCTCTATAACGCTGAATTATAACCTGAACCGGCTTCAACCACGAACCCGCAAATATCCACAATTCCTCTACACTTTGAATACTAATCAATCCAAGCTATCGTAGTCCAAGATCTACCCACCCCAGTAATCCCCATGTTCTCCAATCATTAATCTGGACTTTTCGTGCCCCTACCATCCTCGTTTTAACCGACGTGGAAAATTTTTCAAAGTTTCACCAATCAAACATGTCAGACGAAAGAACTTTTATTGCTATTAAACCAGATGGTGTCCAAAGAGGATTAATTAACCAAATCTTAGGTAGATTTGAAAACAGAGGTTTCAAATTAGTTGGTATTAAATTAGTTCAACCAACTGAATCATTATTAAGAACTCATTATGATGATTTACAATCAAAACCATTTTTCCCATCATTATTATCCTACATGTTATCAGGACCAGTTTTAGCTACTGTTTGGGAAGGTAAAGATGTTGTTAAACAAGGTAGAGCTATTTTAGGTGCTACTAACCCATTAGCTTCAGCTCCAGGTACTATCAGAGGTGATTTTGCTATTGATATGGGTAGAAATGTTTGTCATGGATCTGATTCCGTTGAATCTGCTAAGAAAGAAATTGACTTATGGTTCAAAAAAGAAGAATTAGTCGAATACAAGCACTCCCAATTCTCATGGATCTATGAGTAATTGTGTTGATATTAGGTATTTAGTAACTATATATTCACACTAAACGTTGGTGACTTCTTACTCTATTTTTGTTGATTATGACCAAGACCTGGTCAATTGTATTTTGGTATACTTCTTGAATCTTTTTGTACTTCTCATTTGTATTTCTTTTGTCAATTGACTTAACAAAGCCCACCATCTCTTCTCCCATACTTCTCGTAGGCTCTCAAGTTCTCACTCTCAGTCTCACACAACACCAAAGAGGTATATCACAAATAGGCGGAAAATGTCAATAGATGATGATTTATTCAACATACCCGAGAATGACGAAGAAATGGATGGCAATGATGACGATGAAGAATTAGAAGAAAATTATAATGCTACCGTCAATGGGGAAGAAAATGATGGAAATGGTGATGATGGTGATGATGGTGAAGTTGATGAAGACGACGAAGAAGATGACGATAACGATGATGACGATGAGGATAATGATGAAGACAACGAAGATGATAATGAAGAGAACGATAACGATGAAGAAGGTGATGAAAATGATGAAGAGAATGATGAAGACAATGAAGAAGATGAAACTAAGTTTATGGATGCCAAAGAATCAACAACTCAATCGCCATCGACAGAACCTAAGAATGGAATAATACCTGATGAATCAGATAAACCTCAGCCTCCTAAAGATGCCGATGATATGGAAGTAGATCAACCATCAGATATTCCCGTACGAGAATCAATCATACAAAAAGCCAAGATCACTGAAGAGTTCGATATAGTACCCACTTGTGCAATTCCATACTCGTCCCAATGTCATGCTATGGCGTTCACGGATGGGCCTAAATGGATTTTAACCGGTGGAGAAGATGGATTTATCAGGAAATACGACTTTATATCATCTATTCAAGGTAAAGCTCCATTAACTATGGCCCAAAGACACAATTTAGTCGACAGTGTTATCAATTCTGGAGTTATAAATTCATATTGGGAGAATGAACAGCCGTTGACTAAGAAACAGTTGATGGAACTGAATCCAAAAATTAAACCTAATGATTTTGTGAATGGTGCTATAAGTTACGATCCTCAAGTCAACCCGGTTTATGCCTTGAGTGTGGAAAGAAATGGGTACTGGTGCTTATCAGGAACCTTGTCAGGAGGTATATCACTTTATACAATGAGATATAATGAAGGGACATTGCATCATTATTTCAGGCATGGTCCTAAACGACAAAGTGTTGATACTCTCAAAGGACACAATGATGCCGTATCTGCATTAGAATTGAACTTCAAACAGGACAAATTCCTTTCTGGATCATGGGACAAAGCCATTAGACAATGGGATCTTAATACCGGTGAATGTATTGGATTATATTCTGGAAATACAGGACAAATCTCTAATATTGAATTTAGACCTGCAGGTTTAACAGACATTACATTAACATTTGATGACAAAGACGATGAGAACAGCGATATGGGATCATTATTCGGGGACAGTGATAGTGATAATGAAGATAAAGATAAAAGAAAAGCACCTCCAGTAAAAAAGCCTGTGGTGGATAATACTAATAAGAGACTTACCAACAAAACGTTTACAAATGAATCTATTTTCATGAGTTCGTCTATGGATGGTACTATAAATATCTGGGACATAAGAACCAATACTCAGCCAGTGATCAAGTATGGGCTTCCTGAAGGAACTCCCCCATGGTGTATGACAGCTACGTGGTCCAATTGCGGAGACTTTATCTACACGGGAAGAAGGAACAGCACCATTGATGAATTTTCTCTTAAAATGCCCCACAAGCGTGGTCTTAAAACTTATATACCTAACGTCCTGAAAACCTTGCAGTTCCCAAAGATTTCAGGACCAGTCACCGCTATTTCCACCATGCCGAATAACAACTTCTTATTATGTGGATCCCATGACAATATCAGATTGTACGATCTCAGTCTTTATAATCCAGAAAACCCATCCACGGTAGCATCTTCAGGTAAGAATAAGCCAGTGACTCCATTCTTGATTGTACCGGGTCATCAAGGAGGTGTTTTAAGTTCCTTGTTTGTGGATGATACCGGTAGGTTTTTGGTTAGTGCTAGTGGTAATAGAGGATGGGGACAAGCTAATTTCACAGACTATGTTTTGATTTATGAAATAGATTTTGAGGGGTAGTGTATTATAAGAGTCATAATATCGTATATATAATGTACAAGATGTCACCAATCTGCCCAAAGGGGCCAGGGGCTTGGGAAATCCCCAAAAGGATCTTTCAACTATAAATATTCATTTGAAAGACTCCAAGATACTGTCCGATTGACTTTGAATAGACAGTTTCAATAAGCTGGCTAGTCAAATTAAAAACCCATATATCATGTCCCTGATATTACCTAATCCTACTTTTCCAACATAAACTCCATGATTAACCATTTGATTATTCCTTAAAAAGCTCATGCCATCATTAAACACTCGATTGAAGTAAATCTGACTATTTTGTTTCAAGAAGAAGTGTAACAAAACTCCTATGAACCCGACCGTAAGACTTATTTTATAAAGAGTAGTCAATTTGAAAACATTGTTCCTCTTTACAGGAGTACTTTCATCATTGTTGAACAACAACTTTTTAAAATAAAGTGAAGAAGTCTTGAGGATCTTTGTGTTTAAAGATGATGTGGATGTCTGTAAGGATGATAATGATGAAGACAATGAGTTAGCAATGCTATTGTCGTAATCTGTATCATCGGAGTCGTCGAATTTCTTTTCTATTGATAAGTTGTAACTCAAAAGCTCAGCAATTTCAGTATCCTGAGTATCAAGGACTTGTTGAAGATTTGCAGGATTATCAATTAAATCCAACAGTTTTGGTGACTCATATGGTGATGTGGACGTGGTGAGTAAAACGGATGTAACGTTATATTGTTTGAACCATAAATCATAAGTGAATGTGGAATTACTGAGTTTATGTATAGGAAACGTCTCATAATAAAATTTGGCATTATTGAGGATCTTGAGAAGATCTTTATCACCTAGATTCTTGAAAATATTTGATGATGATAAAAGGTTGTGAAGAAGATCTCTATCGATGTCTACAGATTCGGTTTCTTCCGATATTCCCAATTGTTTATAAATATCGTGTTTCTTAAATTCAAGGGCTGATACGTAAATATAAATGTTTATAAGTACTGAATTGTAACTGAGTATAAAGTCCCATACAATCAAAAGTTGGTTCAAATTGTCAATATCGTGACTGAACATTGTAAGTATTGACGATAGACCTTGGTAAAAACTGTAATCATAATTGGAACCGTGAGACATAATATATGAGTTATTTATCTGTTTAATCAATTTGAATAATTTAAAATCAACAATCTCCAAAAGCGTAGGAATCAATTTCAAATGGTGTAGCGATAGACTTATGTCACTGATCATAAAGTCTCTAATGTGGTCCAAAGTTAATTTTTCCAACATCTTGAAACTCTGTGATTCTTCTAATTTCTTACTATCGTTATCGTAATTGACCACGAGTACTATTGATGCTATATCGTGGTATCCTTGGTAGTAATGTAAGCTAGGGTACTTCCTAAGTAGTTTAATGATCAAATTATACAATTTCTTCTTTAAAAATTGAATATCATTAGGTGAATAATCTTTTAGATGATTTAATATTGTGAACGATCTCTTGATATCTAATCCAACTTGATCTTCGTCTTTGTGTAAAGGATTATCATTAAGATTAAGGTCTTCAAGAATAGTCGAGGCATCATTAACAAATTTTGAAGGATTCAGTTCTTGATCCAATTGTAGTAATATAGGCCATACTTTCCTCCTTATTTCATTATTTATTAAACCATTGGTTGATCTCAGGCTTTCAATGATATCCTCGACTTTATCCTGGTTTAAAAACTCTGTTATGGTTTTATACTTTAACAGTTTGATTTGTTCATTCAACATTTCTTCTCCATTATAGAACGATTTTCCAAACTTTCCAATGTCCATTGAAACCCATTCATGTGGGTCGTCCTTTTCTTCTTTCTCTTCTTTTGTTTCGGGTTCTAGAATTGGGTTGTGTTCGATTTCTTCAGTCTCTTGTGGACTTATATCCTGCTCTATTGTGTCTACTTCCTTATCTAAAACTGTACCTTCTTCATTATCTGAACCACCTTGACCAACATCACCCCCGGCTTCACCTCCAAGCTCGTCATAGTCTTCCTTGTAGTTTTCTTTGTAGTCCTCTATTATTCCTTCCGCAAACCCCTCTAAAGAGTTTCTCTCTACTAGGGTCATGTTAACTTTATCCTTGTGGTTTTCGCATTTTTCACCCTTTATCTGATGCTGGTGCACGGGTGCAGAGTGAGACCTTACCCCATGATTGAGAATTTTTCGACATTACCGAAGTTTAAACTTTAAGATTAAAGAACACAAAAAGAAATGTCAATTAAAGCAACTAGTAATGAAGGATTGGAAACAACTATTGTATGGAGTGATGGTCAAACTTCAAGGTTTCACAATATTTGGTTAAGAGATAATTGTCACTGTGATCAGTGCTATTTCAGTGCTACCAAACAAAGACTCTTGAACTCTGCTACTATCAATGATGATATCAAACCAAAAGAGATTAAGAACGATGAAAAAGGCATCAATGTCACCTGGGATCAAGAAGATCATCAAAGTCATTACGATGCTGATTGGTTATATTTACACTCCTATAACCCAGTGTTAATCCCAATTCGAGACAAAGTCAAAGGGCAAAAGGAAATTCTTGCCCAACACTTCTGGCAGGTTAAAGATATCGAAAACGATTTGCCTAAAGTTGATTTCAACACCATCATGAAATCATCTGATGAAGAAGATAACGAAGAAGCTATTAGAGATTGGTGTTTAAAGATCTGGAAGTATGGGTTCTGTCTCATTGAAAATGTTCCAGTTACACCTGAAGACACCGAAAAGTTGTGTGAAAAATTGATGTATATAAGACCAACACATTATGGAGGGTTCTGGGACTTTACCAGTGATTTATCTAAAGCTGATACTGCCTATACCAATATTGATATTTCTTCTCACACTGATGGAACTTACTGGAACGATACACCAGGCTTACAATTGTTCCATTTATTATTCCACGATGGTGAAGGTGGTACTTCATCATTAGTTGATGCTTTCAGATGTGCTCAAGTCTTGAAACAAACTCATCCTGAAAGTTATGAATTATTAACTAAGATCCCAGTTCCTGCCCATTCTGCTGGGGAAGAAAAAGTTTGCATTCAACCTGACATCCCTCAACCAATCTTCAAGTTGAATAATCAAGGAGAATTGGTCCAAATCCGTTGGAATCAAAGTGACAGATCAACTATGGATAACTGGCAAAATCCTCAAGATATTCCTAAGTTCTATAAGGCCATCAAACATTGGTATAGTATTATTAGTGATCCACAAAATGAGTTCTTCTACCAATTAAAACCAGGTGAATGTTTGATTTTCGATAACTGGAGATGTTTTCATTCAAGAACTGAGTTCACGGGGAAGAGAAGAATGTGTGGAGCTTATACTAATAGGGATGATTTTATGTCAAGATTGAAGTTATTGAATTTGGGAAGGGCTCAAGTACTTAACTCCATCTAGGTATCTGAGCCAAGTAACCAGAGCGAAGCGATTAGATCAAAGGCTGCTTTGTGGAATTTCCTGTAATACCCTTGATGGTTGTCACCAGTTCATCTACTGATCTGAACCATTGTGCAGTACGGTAGTGTCTTGCAAATGCATACTGTCTAAAACAGAAGAATTTATTTGAAAACGTTGAATAAATGAAATAAAGTATACTTCTCTGGAATATTCTTCTAACCCCGCTAAATACCGTTGGTCGATAATTGACGTTATAATATCATAATTACGTAAGAAGTGGGGGATACAACATTCTCATATTAACAACGTTACATTGTAAAACGCGGGGCAATTTTAGGGTAAATGTAGATCCAACAGCAACCCCAGCCGCAAAAATGTCGGTTAAGCCTGTATAGTCGCAGATTCATCGGATAAATGAATAGTTAGCCGATGGTTAAGTGTTAGATCAATGCTGCTATGTACAGATCTGGTTCAGAGGTATCTCAGGAACAATCAGAGAACTCTACCTGCGACTCGCTTAGGTGTCATAGTGGGTCCAATAACCTTTATTCAACATATTTACTAAGATTAGCTATTGTCTATAAACCCTTAGAAGATACAAACGTTATCAAGATCCCAATCTTTTGGATCATTGAATCTTAAGTTTCTTTCTAATTCATCAATGGCACTAAAGTCTTCTTTGTCCAAATCGAAATCGTTGAATTCCAAGTTTTCTTGTAATCTGTGAGCATTGTTTGATTTTGGAATAACAGCAATATCTCTTTGAGTAGCCCATCTTAATAAAACTTGAGCTGAAGTTTTCTTGTGTTTATCAGCAATTTTAGTAATAGTTTCATGGGTTAACAAAGATGGAGAGTTTTTAGCAGCTGGGTTATCTAATTCAATATAACCAGTACCACCAAATGAAGAATAAGCAGTAATAGCAATACCTTGTTTGTGAACGTAATGAACCAATTGTTTTTGTTGTAAGTATGGGTGGTGTTCAATTTGTAAAACAGCTGGTCTAACTTCAGCTTGTCTTAATAAATCCATAATAACAGCACCGTTAAAGTTAGAAATACCAATAGCTTTAACTTTTTTACCTTCTTTATAGATTTTTTCCATAACTCTCCAAGTATCAATTAATGGAGTATCACCTAATTCTAATTTACCAATACCTAATTCAGCTGGGTATTTCTTTTCGAAAGGAATGAATTTAAAAGCAATTGGGAAATGCATCAAGAATAAATCAAGATAATCTAATTTCATATCACTTAAAATTTTGTTCAATGATTGTTCAACAATATGAGGTTCATGGTAAGTGTTCCATAATTTAGAAGTGATGAATAAGTCTTCTCTTTTAACTAAACCATCTTTAATGGCTCTGTTAATACCTTCACCAACTTGAACACAGTTACCATAATCTTGAGCAGCGTCGATTAATCTGTATCCAACTTTGATAGCATTATAGACAGTATCAGCAGCAGTTGGTTTGTCGACTTTCCAAACACCAAAACCAGTTAATGGCATTGAAGCACCAGTATTTAATTTAACAGACATTTTCCTAATTGATAATTTAATTGAGTTAAACAATTTGTTTGAAAAAAAAGTTGGGGAATTTTTCACCTTTTTATATCGGCAATCTTGAAAGGTGGGGGCGCATTTTTTATTTTTTCCACCTATGGTATTGAAAATTTATCGGAAAAAGTTAAGAAACGGCTTGGGGTGAGGTTCGATTATTTTCCTGTACTTTAGCGTGGGCAATCAAATTCGGTTCGGTGTTTGATGTCGGATAATTTAATGGTTATAACTGTTAGTGGTTATTATTTGAGTTATCGTGCATTTCCATTATCCATGGAATTTAATCGATCTATCATATAAAGGTTTTATTAGGTCTTGGCTATTGATTCATTTGGGCTTAACTATTCTCACGGAGTTTTACTACTTTTTCGGACTAGATCTACATTCGTATATAAACGTTTATACGATTCATGAGATTGTATGCATAGAAGGTATAGAATAATCCGTGCTATGACATTCACTAGAATTGAACTAAATCCATTTTAGAGTGGTGGTTAGTTCGTGTTAGTTTTATACTAGAGCTTAAAATCACCTAAATCACCTTAATCCTAGCATATATTCTACTTACTCCTAAACTGTACGCCTATCACTCATATATCTTATGATTGGACCTAATCCAGTAATCCCAATGGTTTTTTCAAACCATACCAATAATAATCCACCTTGTTTTGATCCATAACTTGTACTCATGATCTTGTATAAATACTTAACCAAAGTATCTTGTTGTTGATTATTCAATTGCTTAATAATAGGTGTGACATCATTATTGTTGTTCTTGATTGATACTAACACTTCAAATATCAATTCATTATAATCAGATTTGATAGCTTCGCTTGATAAATATGGAGGATTATCTAACCCTAATTGTAAAGATTCTAAGAATTGTCCTTTAGTCAATTTATTTTTACATTCTGTTATTATTGGATGAACATCTACCACGTTTAAGTTACCAACAGCTGGTACCAATTCTTCTGGGGTTAAGAAGTTATCTTTTTCTAATGCATCTATATCAATTCTTCTCCAGTCTTCCATGTTGTCGAAGGGGTGCGATTTTGGGCGCACTGACCTTACCTTAACTACCTGAGGGAAAGCGAAGTTAAGTAGGGTAAGGCTGGTAGGACCTACGAAATCCTGCAGTTATGACCACCTCAGAAAGTTTCAGATGGTCTTACCAAAGTATAGAAAGGTTTCTTGAGCACAGCAGATACTACTAGTACCTCGTGACCCTAATTATTGTCATTTAGTTGACAACATTCATTACATTAATGACTTCAATCTAGAACAAATCTTATAGAAATAACATCTCAAATTTCTATATCATACTTATATATTACACTAGCTACTGTTGAATTTTTTCATTATAATCGTCAATAAACTTCAAAACTGTATCTCTTAAATCAGTAGTGTCGACCATTATCACCACTAATCCATCACTACCAACTTCATACTTTATATGACCATCATTAGGTATAGCAATTGTATCATCAAATTCATTAAAAAAATCATCAACTTCATCCATGGTTTGAACATAATCCATTAGTCTCTCTTGTAAATCACCATCCAGAGATTCTGATGAATTGATGACTATCATTATACGTAAAGGGTTATCGAGTTCATCTGGTTTTTCAAATGATTGTTCAGGGATGTTTATAGGTTGGGATTCGACGGTGTAGGCCGATCCGTTATTTGATTTGGATTTTTTACCCATGAGATGAGTTTTTCGTTTCTCGCTACCTCAGCGATAGCGAAAGGTGGTGAGTATCTCAGGTACTGAGAATGCTACAGGTAACACATAGAACATCTACCCAACAAGAAGAACATCTAGAGAAAAAAAAAACAAATAAACAAAAACTCCTTCATTCGAAATAACTAGAAACGTTTACTACTAGAAATGATCAACTACAAATGATTTGATCTGCCTCCCTTAACTTGGTAGTTATAAAGACCACTTTTTAAATTGATTAATTAATCCATTAGTTGAAGGATCATGAGTCTTAACATCAGATTTATCATCTAATTCCTTACCAATGACCTTAGCTAAAACTTTTCCTAATTCAACCCCCCATTGATCGAATGAATTGATATTCCAAATAGCACCTTCAACAAATGTAACATGTTCATAATAAGCAATCAAAGCTCCTAAAGTAGCAGGAGTAATTTTTTGAGCTAAGATTGAAGTAGTTGGTCTGTTACCTGAGAAAACTTTATGAGGGACTAAACCACCGGTAGCACCTTCAGCTTTAACTTTATCTTCGTTCTTACCAACCATTAAAGCTTCTGCTTGAGCAAAGAAATTGGATGCTAACATTCTTTGATGTAAGTTATCTCTAATTGGATTATGAGATTGGGCAGCTAAGATAAAATCAGCTGGAATTAATTTGGTACCTTGATGGACTAGTTGGAAGAATGAATGTTGAGCATTAGTGGCTGGTTCTCCAAATAAGATAGTACCGGTTTCATAGTTAGTGAAGACATTAGCTCTAGTGACGGATTTACCATTGGATTCCATACTTAATTGTTGTAAGTAAGCTGGGAATCTGTGTAAGTATTGATCAAATGGTGCAACTAAATGAGTTTGAGCTTTGTAGAAGTTATTGTACCAGACTGATAATAAACCACCAATAACTGGAATATTGTCTTCTAACTTAGTTTGGGTGAAATGGTTATCAACAGCTTCAGCACCCTTCAAGAATTTTTCGAAATTATCAAATCCAATGTAAATGGCAACTGATAACCCAATAGCAGACCAAACTGAATAACGACCACCTACCCAACTTTCAAATCCAAACATGTTTTTAGTATCGATACCAAATTTGGAAACTTCTTCGGCATTAGTTGATAAGGCAGCGAAATGTTTAGCAATATGAGCTTCATCTTTAGCAGTCTTTAAAAACCATTCTTTAGCACTATTAGCATTAGTAGTAGTTTCAGCGGTAGTGAAAGTTTTGGAAGCAATTAAAAATAAAGTTGATTCAGGGTTTAAACCATTTAAAGTTTCAGCTAAATGAGTACCATCAATATTTGAAACAAAATGAACATGTAATCCTGGTTGAGCATATTTCTTTAAAGCCTCAGTGACCATAACTGGACCTAAATCTGAACCACCAATACCGATATTAACAACATCAGTGATCTGTTTACCGGAATAACCAGTCCATTTACCTGATCTAATATCATTACTGAATTCTTTCATATGTTGTAAAACATCATCAACGTATGGAGCAGTATCTTTACCATCAACTAACATTGGTTTTAATGCTCTGTTTCTTAAAGCAACATGGTAAACTGCTCTATCTTCAGTGGAATTGATTTTTTCACCTTTGAACATTTCATCCCTTAATTTTTCAATGTTAGCTTCTTTAGCTAACTTGATCAATGATTGAAAGATTTCATCATTGACTAAATTCTTTGAAAAATCGAATAAGATTTGGGAATTATCAAAATTTTCAAAAGTCTTGGAGAATTTTTCAAATCTTTTTGGATCTTTTTCAAATTCTTCTGAGACATTGAATTGATCAATGGATTTATAAATTGATTCTAATTGTTTCCAAGCTGGTAATTCACTTGCTAATTTAAAGTCTGACATTTTGATAGTTTTGTGAGTATTTCGGTGGATATATAACTGATGTTCGGCCAAATAATGTGCGTCGTGCGGTTATTGTCCGTCAGGTGGTGAGTTGCTGGGATTATTAAGGATACGGTTAGTAGTAAGGAAATTAAAGAGTCATGTAAGAGTATGATATTGTAATTTTTTAGTAAGCCTGACATCTTCTTTTAACCCTAGAACGTCCTTTAGTAATCATCTACTAACATAAAAATCTCTATGGATCTCATTGATCCGGTACATCTTAATTAGTCAACCCGTTATGCCCGTACACCACATTTTATAACTCTAAAAATAATCTACAATTGATTGAAGAATCATGTAAATAGGTAAACATGATAAGCATATTATTTGACATAAGGGATGGAAATTTGAGAAGTCCGACACACATCTCATGTCTGGACTCGTATCTAAATGGGCTACTGATAATGAGTTAGTAGATCAAGCTAAGACACAAGATAAAAAAGTTATTCATAGTAAATGGGGAGATGAACCTAAACCAGAGGAACCTAAAAAGTCCGAACCTAAAGTTGTACCCAAGAAAGTAAAGCCTAAATCATCAGGGTTAGAAAGTAAATGGGCCAATTATGATGAACCACGAACAAAGCCTAAAAAGAGGTATGAAAAGCCAAGGAATCGTCAAGACCAATTAATGACTCCCCCTCCATCAAGAGGTAAAGCTAGAAGGGAGGAAGAGGAAAGGGAAGAAGAACTACCTCCTATGACTGAAGGTGCAAAAGCTTTAGCAGCAAGATTAGGTGTAGGAGAACCACAATCTAAACCTAAGAACACAAAGCCGAAACACAACCATAAATCACAACCACAACCACAACATTCTATACAAGCAGAAGACGATGATGAGTATGAGGATATTGAAGATGATGGGTTTGAAACCGAATCTGATGAAGAATTACCACCAATGACTGAGGGAGCAAAACAATTAGCTGCAAGATTAGGAATGCTTTCAGTTGATAGCCCTGCCAAAGAGTCACCAAGGACACAAAAGCAAAGGAGCCAACCTCAAAGACAATCACCTCAAAAACCACAGAAACCACAAAAACAATCAAAACCATCAAAACAACCTGAACCCAAAGGACAATACCTCACACCAAGACAAAAAGCTTTAGAGAAACAATTACAAGATCAAAATGCCAAGCTTGAAGCAGAGAAATCAAGAGTTAAATCAGAAATAGACAAACTCGTTAAAGAAATGGATGATTCAAATTTAAGTTGGGCGGACCTTGAATAGACTGTATATGCATTAAACTTCAAAAACCGTGTACTTTCCCTTTTTTTTAATCTCTAAAGGGCCACTATGGCATTTAATAGGGACGTCTCCCACCAAAAGGATCCCTAATGCTGCCTTTTTAATGACTGCTAGGACATCTTTGACTGAAGAGTACCCATGAGTAGAAACAACTAAATAATCATGACCATAAAGAGTGTGACTCTCTGTATGAATTGATTTACCCATCTCTTGTAAAAGAGCTGCTTGGTAGTCGTTCAAAGCAACCAATCCTACATCGTAGTGTTCTTGCAAGTATTTGTATAAAGTCAAAGCAGATCTGGCTTCTGGGACATTCACTTGACCACTCTCCTTAGGAACAGGGATTATTTGTATAGGGTACCTAAAATCAGAAGACTTAGGTACTAAGTTAAGATTTGGGGTCTTGTAATATTCGAATAGTTCAGGAACTGTATGGCATTCACTTAATTTCAAAGCATCTTCAGAATCATGTTCACCAAAAAGAGTAATTCTCCCATGGAGGTTCTTGATCTTATCCAGAATCAAATGACTATCTATGAATATGAAGTTCTTGTACTTTTCCAAACCCACATTCTTGGTTAGTATTTCTTTTTCAGTTCTTATAACGAACTTGAAATGATTGCGTTTCAAAAACTCATCAAAAGCTTCGCCTTTAGTCAGGAACGAATATTTCAATGAATTGTATAAACTCATTTTCTCTTTCAATTCGGTATAGGTTTTCATGACATCACTGGCGTGTACATCGAACGGAAGGATTCCTTCATTGATGTACTTCATCCATGCTGTCTCTACTTTATTGAATACTTCAGGTCCAGTTTCGTTTTTTGATTGCCATGCTATATCTTGCTTCAACCTCTTGGAGATCTCATTTGCGGAAATATCAGCATTACTCACCAAATGACTTATATCTTCCGCCACCTTAAATTTCAAATAATTCCCATTTGGTACTATAATCATTGTTTTTTTTCGAGTGTTCCTGAGTACACTGTTTAATACTGGCATTAATGTATGTGGAGGAGCTATGACATTGGTACTTTTAGCTAGTATTTCCGCAACAATATCCTGTTCAACTTTCGATTTCTTTCTAACAGGTTCTTCTTCTTCCTCGTCCTCTATATCTTCTTCTTGAGAAAGGTCGCTTGAAGGTCTTCTACTAAACTCGAATAAATCAACTTCTTTGTTGCTAGGAACGGCAATTACATAATTGGCAGCAAACTCAGTTAAATTTTCTAATCTGAAAATCGCTTTATGCCCCATTTTTGCAACTATGACTGGTTTTAATGTAACATTATGCAATCCGAATTTCTTAACTCTTTGAAAGGGTGAATACTTATTAGGTTTATTTAATTGAATCAAAAAAACGTACTTGACATCGTTTAGATCATAATCCGTAACAGTGACTTCATCTACGGTCGAACTCGTAATCTTAAAGAAATACTTACTCCTCCCATTAAGCAAGAAGTTATTGGATTTATCCAATGATGGTTCAACTCGTGAAAGAACCAGGGTAATGTGATTATATAAGAATTGTTTGAATTCAAAATTTTCATCTTTCGGGAGAAAGAACTTGAACTCTGGGGCACTATCAAACCTATCGATGATTAGTTCATTTCCTTGTTCTAAGTATAATTGACTACCTAGTAGCCTTATTGATAAAATATTCATAAGGACTCTGGAATCGATATCGATGTCGGGATACTCGAAATCAGTATTAAGCTCTTTGAGCTGTTGTTCAGTAAATAATTGTAAAAATTCTTTAACCTCATCTTTAGTTATGTCATAATTACTCTGTTTTTCGAAAAACTTCTTTTTATCAGGTGAATCGATTAACCAGTCGGTATCAGCCGTCATGACTCGTAAGTGCCTAAAGAATAACTGTTCAGGTGATATTCTTAGAAACTCCTCAAACCCCGGACACATATCAAAATAGTATAAAGGGAAGTAACCACCAACTTCTAAGTGACGTAGAAACAATATTACGGCCTTTGTGTACTCAAAAAAGTCGGGTTCTTTCAAATCATACAGAAACTCTATAGACTTCTTAAGAAGGTTCTTAAACCAGGACTGAATCATTTTGTTTGGCCCATACGTTTCCATGTGTTTTGAATTGACTAGTCCATCAAACAAATCGTTAAAATATCCTTTCTGTTTAAGTATAGTAAAAAATTGAATTATCAACCTATGTAATCTGAAAGTACTCTCTCTTCTTATATCAAACGTTATATAAAGACACCTCTGTAAAAGCACGATAAATTTAGGATCTTTCACGAACCCACTGACTTTCTGAGTTATGTCATCGGCTAGGAAACTTATGATAATCAACTCAATATGATTATTGGAACTGTCTTGTTCAAAGTACTTCCATAATATTTTGTCAAAGTATTTAGTATAGTCCAAAACCCCCAATACTGCTCTAAAAGAAGGGGTAGTTGCTCGTACGTTTTCAATATTTGAATGGACAATTATGTCATGTATATCATTAATAAATGCCGGTTTAAATTTCGAACTCTTTGACCATTGATTAATTGAATTGATTAATTTCTTATCATCCATGGTCGTGTCGGTCTCTAAGTTAGTGAGAAGACTAAGAAACTGAAAAGACTGAGAAACGAAAACCTCGAATAAAATTTTCAATGTTCAGAAATCTTATAACGGCACGGTACCTTTCCACCAGTATACCGTTACGAAACGAAGTTGTAAAGTTCAGACCAGGATTAGCTGCCAAACAAATTTTCCCACCAAATGCCACAAGATCTAAAATCAAAAGTTTGAAAAGAAAAGAAAAGAATTTGAAGAGACAAATCATCAGAGACATTAATAATTTAAAACAACATAAATTGAAGAATCTTCAATTTCAAGTCGACCCAGTTTTAGGTGACCCCCAAGATGGATTCGTTGATAGGTTCAAACAAGAATTAAATGACGTATCGAATTTAGCGTATGGATATAAACGAGAAGAAATTGAAAAATTATTCTATGGAGTCGAAAAAGCCAATTTGGCTAAAACTAAGATCAGTAGTTTAATGTTTGAAAACGCCAGTGAAATAGAACAAAGAAAACGAGATGCAGTATTGACGATTTTACATCCAAGAAACTCAAACTCCCAAGATAAAAAGAAATTAGCCATCAGTAGAGCTAGACAAGAGTTTGCAAGACAAGACGGTGACACTGGTTCACCAGAAGTTCAAGCTGCTATACTAACTGTTAAAATTCATTTCGGTATGGAGCATGTCAAGAATTCATTCAAAGATAAAGCCAGTATTCAAAAAGTAAGAGAATTCGTGCAACAAAGACAAAGAATCTTAAAGTACTTAAAAAGAACCAGACCAGAAGATTACTTTTATTGTATCAAGAAATTAGGATTAACTGATGATGTGGTAACTAGAGAATTCAATATGGGTAAACAATACTTTGAAGATTACGAAGTATGGCCTGGTAAGAAGTTGATCAAATTGAGTGATAAGCAAAAGAGAAAGGAAGAGAAATTTGTTGAGTTAGAGAAGAAAATCGTTACTTATAACCAAATGGCTAAGAGAAACTTTGAAGTTTTAGGTAGAAGATTACGTAGATAGTACTTGTATATAAATTACACTAAATTACATTATTCTTTATTGGATCAGAGTTCTTCAACTAACGTGTCTAATAACGCATTGACTCTTATACTACTCTTGTCATTCTTCAAAATTTCAAGTTCTTTATTCAATGACGATACTTGATCAACTATATCATCTTTTATAGCTTTACTTTCATCAGCTAACGTCTTTAATTGATCAAATAATTGGGCATTTTCTATACTTAATTGGTTATAAATTAAATTCAATGATTGGACGGTTTCTTTACGTTTTTGGTTCTTATTGGCCTTTATTATATCTTTTGGTGTTAAGTTGTTTAAGTATACAGGTTGAACTGATTTTTCTAAACTTCTGGTTTTAGCTAATTGTATTATATCATCAAGAGTATCTAATTTATTCTTTATGTCACGTTCTTTGAAGATTTGATCAAACTCTGTTATGGAACTGTTCAACCAGAATTCAATGATTTGAGTTCTAGCTATCTCTAATGATTTTATACCTTCTTCTGATGATGCTAGTGTGGGATAACATTTTCTTATTTGATCTGGTGATAATGACTTTTTTATTGATTCTTGTAGGGCCTTTATACACACCGTACGTAATCTTTCATAACGTATTTTATCGGGTTGTTCCAGCGACATGTTAAATGTGGGAGGTGAGCTAGATGTAAACAGATGAGACCGCGACTGGGAGAGAGTATATGCTTCAGTGATTTGTTAATGCTTTGTGTGTGTTTGTGTTTGTGTTTGTATTTGTGTTTGTATTTGTGTTCGTATTCTTCTCTTTATGTAACACTAAATTGTGTTGGTGTTTGATTGTTGTAAGGTTCCATTGGCATTTGCTGGACTCCTAAAAATGAAGAGCGTCAAGAAGTTGTGAAAATCACAAAAAGCAGAAGTTAAAAATAAAAGCCATAAAAATGTCTGCTAGAAACATTTTGTAAGAAATTTAAGAGAAATGATAAAAGCAAATTCTTGCAGACCAATTGCAGTATCATTCTTACATAGCACATTACCAATACCACCACATCCTCAATACTTATCTCGATTCTTGTCTCAATAGTACGTATCTATGCTCACTTCTCAATCTCAATCTCAATCTCAAACACACACATACTCACATATGACTGACCCCCGTTCAACTATAGCAGAAGCTGAAAAATTATTAAAACCCCAACTGGGATTGATGCTGTTTTTCTCAGGATCATCACAGTCTTACAGATTAGAAGAAGCCACTGACTTATATATTCAAGCTGCTAATCAATATAGATTAGCAAAAGACTATGATCAAGCAGGACAACAATTTGTCAAAGCAGCTAATATTCAAAAACAATTAAAGAACCATAATGATGTTGCTAATAATTTAGTTGAAGCTTATAAGTGTTTCAAAGATGTATCACCCCACGATGCCATTGATTCATTAAGTCAAGCTATTCATATTTTCTTAACCCAGAACGGACAATTTAGAAGAGCCGCTAACTTTACCATGGACTTAGGAGAATTATATGAAGGTATTAGTGACTTACCAAATGCTATTAAAAGTTATGAACAGGCAGGTGATTATTTCGTAACTGACCATGCTGAAGCGTTATCTAACAAAGCATACTTAAAATGTGCAGATTTATCAGCTTTATCAAGTGAATACTCTAAAGCTATTGAATTATATGATAATATTATAAAGAAATCTGTTGGTAACAGTTTATCTAAATGGAACTTAAAAGATTATTTTTTCAAATCAATCTTGTGTATATTATGTTTAGGAGATTCTATTGAAGCTAGAAAGAAATTAGACTATTTTGTTAATGAAGAGCCATCATTCGAAGCTACTAGAGAATTCAAATTAATAAATGATATATTGGAAGCCATTGATCAAGGTGATAATCAAATGTTTACTGATAAAGTATTTGAATTTGATCAGTTTAGTAAATTAGATAAATTAAAGACTCAGTTATTGTTAAAAATTAAGAATACGGTTGTTGAGCCCGAAGAGGATGATTTATTATGATTTATATACGTTAAAGTTTTTGTGAAGTATTTCGCCTATTATGAATATAACGGCTATTATTATAGCCAATGCCTCTAGACTTATAGCCAAGTAGAATTGATGTCTGACACCCACTTTTATGTGGTCTATACCTAGTGGTATATTGCGTGTAGTATAAGCTTCAACATTTGATCCCAATGATATTCCTAGAGCTACCCCAACTAACACACATGATATAACTATCGATGCTCCTGTACCCTGGAGATTGCATGGTATTCTGGACTGAAGTAGGATAGTACTAGCAGGCAAAATATAGTCAATAGCAAATTGAAGAAACAAGAACGACACAAAGTTTTGACTCCAATATGTTTGGTTTGGTGGTATAAGTCCAAATAACGTGATACTTATAAAGAAGCACATTGTCGATAAAAGGATGATTATTGAAAGGGGGACACGTTTAGTAAGTAAAACTAAGGTCACTGACGAAACTAAACCAACAGGGGCAAGGGTAACGTATCTTGTGGCACTTAGAATGGCATTATGGCCTTGTACTATACGCATAAACCTAGCACTATTGAAGAGAAAGATTCCAAAACCAGACCATCCTAGAATTAAACAAACCATTAAAAACGCAGTTTCTCCTCTATACACTTGTTTAGGGAGGAGGGGACTTTTTGATACTTTTATATCATAAATTAGGAATGCACTTATAAAGATGAGCCCTATGATGAATAGAACATAAATGTATGGATGTTTCCAGCCAACATTTGCACCCTGCATCACCAGAAACAATGTCAAAAGGATACCAGGTATATAAATTCCCACACTAATCAAATCAAACCTTACCGTAAACTTATCTAAAAACGTATCAACACCCTCAGGTATAATAATATAAGCAAATACTCCCATACAAAATGACAATATACAACTCAACCAAAATGTCCAAGGCCACCAAGCTCTAGTAGATAATAATGCAGACATCATTAAACCCAGAAAGAGTCCAAATGCTGCAACGGCACTGAATGTGGTTAACATCATTACTCGTTTAGGATTATTAGCAGGATAAAATTTGTGTGCAAGTACTAACGTATTAGGGAACATAAACCCAATTCCTACTCCAGAAACCCCCCTAAAGATATTAAAATATGCATTGTTATGTATATATGCTGTAAAACCCACCATTAAGCATCCAAACGAAGTAATACCATAGCCTATTATGATCATTTTCTTGTACCCATATAAATCACCTAATCTTCCACTAGGTAGAACCACAGACGCAATTGCCATTGGCATAGATGCTGCAGTCCATGCTTGTTTGCCTAGTGTGTTTTGTATATCTAAAACTTCCGGCAACGGTAACATAGGTACTTGACTAAGTGTAGATTGGAATACTATCATTCCCATAGCTACGATAAAAAAAAGCCCGATTTCTCTCTTTTTGCTTATAATGGTAAAGCATTGTTCTTTCAAGGGTTCAGGGGAATGAATATTCATAGGAGGGTTTATATCATCAGTACTTGGTATTTTTTCTTGATCCCATACAATACTCATAGTTGCCCGATATATCTCAATGTATGATTACACCAATGGTGAAGTATTAAATAATAAAGTATAAATAAGGTTATAAATAAATAGGAGAAAGGGTAGAGTCATTTCTAATATTATCTATATTTATGTGACATAAGTCACTCAGTAAGGTAAGTAATAATGATGTAAGTCTAATTAGTAATAGGTTAGTAAACCGTTACCTTAGTAATCACCAACTTTCGCTAATGCTCGGGTTCGGTGATTACACTGGTTTACCACCAATAAACTCACTCCAACGTTTGACCTCGTCAGGAATAACAAAACTATCAGGAATTTCATCAAATGATGGTTTGTTTCCAATATACTTAGCCAAACACTGAGCAAATAATAACGCAGTATTTGGTTCATTAAATAATGGTATAGCGAAATCAATAGCATTTCTTCTCATAACATAATCCTTATCCAATAAATCTTCAGCCCTCTTCTTAGCTAAGTTAATAACTGCACCAATTTGGTGTTTTTGGAAGATTTCTCTTAATAAACGTTTGTCGGTCTTTGGGAACTCGATGATTTCAATGGTTTGGTTTTCAACATAGTTGGCTAAATAGTCGGTGGTTTCTTGATCAGCAGTAACGAATTTATATCCCAACTTGGAAATGGTTTTAGCAACATTACCTAATTTATCGTTAGTTAAATCACCCCCAAATAAGATACTCTCACCAGCTACAGGAAGTTTAAAGTTCATAGTGGATTGAATAGAGGTCCAATAAGCTTCTAATAAATCATTACCAAAACAGGCGATTTCTCCGGTAGATGACATTTCAACTCCTAAGAATGGATCTGCTCCTGCTAATCTTGTGAATGAGAATTGTGGGACTTTAGTAGCAACTCTTTGATATGGTTGGTTCATCAAATCGACTGGAGCTGGAACGTTTTCTTGGATCAATGCTTTGGCTGCAACATCAATGAAGTTTGTACCTAAAACTTTAGATACAAATGGGAATGAACGTGATGCTCTGATGTTACATTCAATAACTTTTAAGTCACATGTTTCATCATTGGATTCTCCATGATCGTCTTTAATAATTTGCATATTGAAAGGACCAGTGATATTCCAAGCTTGGGCAACTTTGTCGGCGATTTCCTTTAATCGAGCCATGATAACTGGCGATAAGTTTTGTGGTGGTAAAACTAATGTAGCATCACCAGAATGGACTCCGGCATTTTCAACATGTTCAGATACGGCATGAACCAAAACTTCTCCTTTACTAGCCACAGCATCAATATCGATTTCTTGAGCTCCTTCAATGAATTTGGAAATAACGACAGGATGGTCCTGAGAAACCTTGGATGCATTGGATAATTTGGAATCCAATTCAGCTCTACTGTTAATAACCGACATGGCAGCTCCACTTAACACATAAGATGGACGTACAAGTACGGGGTACCCGACTTCATCAGCAAACTTCTCAGCTTCCTCAATACTGGTCAATTCTTTCCATTTAGGTTGGTCAACTCCAATAGAATCTAAGATTTGTGAGAACTTGTGACGGTCTTCGGCTTTATCAATATCTTCAGGGTTTGTACCTAAAACGTTACATCCGTTGTTTTGTAAACCTAAGGCGATATTTTGGGGTAATTGTCCTCCAACACTAACCACAACTCCTTGAGCATTTTCTAATTCGTAAATATCCAAAACTCTTTCTAACGATAATTCTTCAAAGTACAATCTATCGACTTCATCGAAATCAGTAGAAACAGTTTCTGGGTTATAATTGATCATGATAGTTTTATGGCCCGACTCTCTTAAAGCCCTGGCAGTGGAGACAGCACACCAATCGAATTCAACTGATGATCCGATTCTATAGACTCCTGATCCTAATACCATAGTACCATTATCATTGAACTCCAAATCGGATGTAGTAGCATTGTATGTGGTGTATAAGTAGTTAGTGTTGGCAGGGAATTCAGCAGCTAAAGTATCGATTTTCTTGACAAATGGTACAATACCAAATTGTTTTCTAACACTTCTGACTTCCAATTCTTTGGCTCCAACACAAAGTCCAATTTGTTTATCAGAGAACCCTAATTTCTTAGCCCTTTGCATCAAATCGGAGTTAATTCCTTCTAAAGATCCAACAGATTCCAATTCTCTATACATATTGACAATATTCATCAATTTATACAAGAACCATTTATCGATCTTAGATAATTCATGAACTCTGTCAACCGTATAATTCTCATGTAATAATGCTTGTCCTACAGCCAACCACCTTCTATCAGTAGGATTAGCTAAAGCTTCGTCTAAATCATCAAATTTATCACCTTGAAACCCAATGAATGATGGGTCAACTTGTCTGATAGCTTTCTGGAAAGACTCTTCAAAGTTTCTACCAATAGCCATAACTTCACCAACAGATTTCATAGCACTACCAATGTCTCTTTTAACATGTTGGAACTTACTCAAATCCCATCTTGGAATTTTAGTGACCATATAATCAAGAGAAGGTTCGAAATTAGCAGTGGTGGTTTTGGTGACAGGATTTGGTAATTCTGGTAAGGTATAACCTAATGCGATTTTGGCGGCAGTATAAGCTAATGGATACCCGGTGGCTTTTGAGGCTAAGGCAGAAGATCTGGATAACCTGGCATTGACTTCAATAACTCTATAATCCAACCCATCAGGTTGTAAGGCATATTGAACATTACATTCACCAACAACACCTAAATGTCTAATGATTTTAATGGCTGCACTTCTTAACATATGATACTCTTCATCACTTAAAGTTTGAGATGGGGCAACCACAATAGAGTCACCAGTATGAATACCTAATGGATCAAAATTCTCCATATTACAGACAGTTATACAATTACCAACTCTATCACGTACAACTTCGTATTCGACTTCTTTCCAACCTTTTAATGATTTTTCAACTAAAATTTGTGGGGCTAAACTTAATGATCTGGACGACAAGTCTCTTAATTCTTCAGGGTTATTAGCGAATCCTGATCCTAAACCTCCTAAAGCATATGCAGATCTAACAATAATAGGATATCCGATATTTTCAGCTGCTGCCAATGCATCATCAACAGTTTCTACGGCAATAGATTCAGCAATTGGAATATCAATTTCTTTCAAGGCTTGAGCAAATAGATCACGATCCTCAGATGTTTCTAATGTTTTAATAGGTGTACCTAATACTTTGACGTTATACCTATCAAACACCCCCATTTTATCCAATTTCACACCGACGTTTAACCCTGTTTGACCACCAAATGTTAACAAAATCCCGTCTGGTCTTTCTCTTTCAATGATATATGTGATGTATTCAGCTGTAACTGGAAGATAGTAGATTTCATCAGCTAAAGCATGAGATGTTTGGTTAGTAGCGATATTTGGATTGATTAAAATCGAGGTTTTGTTAGCTTCTTTTAATGCTTTGATAGCTTGAGATCCACTATAATCGAATTCTCCAGCTTGTCCAATGGATAATCCACCAGAACCAATCACTAACACTTTGCTAACATCAACTAATTGATGACCAACATCACCACCTTGAAATTTCTTTAATAATTCAGCTCCTGGGTATGATAAGTTGTTCCATACTTTTGTCAGACTGAAATATTTGACTTGATTGTATTTACAAGGATTGGCCAAATGACTTAATTGTTGAGGCTTAAGACTCTTAATGGCCTTAACACCATTGAATAATATATTCGGAGTAACAATCATTCTTATTACTTAGGATGAAAGTTAAACTGTTTATAAGTGAAAATTTTTGAGATGTCCGAATATGGTAAATGACTCACTAACCGCGTTGAAAGATCTTTGCAGAGGGCACGAAGTCGTGTATGGGTGAAAGTGTGAAGAGCTCTGTTAGAAAGGCTAGAGTTGGACAGAGGGGTTCGAGGAAGCTAGGAAGGTGTTTGGGTAAGCCTTCTAGTACATGGCAATGTCATTTGATGGCAATGATTGTCAATCCTTTGACTGGGGGTGTTAGTAAAGAGTAAAAGGAATAAAGTTATGAGATGAGTTACCCTGAACTTACGTCACCATGACGAATACTATCAGACAAATAGACAGTGATATTGATTTGTAGTGCTTTGGTTGAGGTAAGGTACATTCAGTGTGAGGTGCTACTAGAAGCAATATCGGCTAAATACGGAGATTTGTTCTCTTTATAGACCGTTAACTTCATAATCTCTTCTCGCAGTGCTTCTCGCTACGTCCAAGGTACGCTCGAAGTACAAGTACACGCTTGAGAAGTATGCAAATCATGATTCCAAAACCCCTGGAAGATACACTAGCTCGACAATCCGACGTAACAGTTTCTACCAACACTTCCGCTCATGGAGAATATAAAGGTTTTTTCATCAATGTCATCTCTGGGGTTATCTTGACCTGTTTCATTCTATGGAGTTTAGTACCCGACTCCATTTTTGAAGATATAGGTATGGACTATCTACCCGATAAGTACTGGTCAATAGCAATTCCATCATATTCATTAATACTTATGTTATTCGTATATATAGCTTTGGCTTTGTACAATTTGGAAGTGTTGACATTTCCTTTGAATGATATACGAAATCTTATTGATGAACACACAGTGTTACCAGACGGTGAGTTGATTGAGTTTGTTCATTCGTCACCATCAGGAGTTAGAGAGTTACCTATAACTTTAGTCAATGAGGTCTTATACCTGGACTCACAGGATGAAGAATCCGAGCTTCGGCCCAAACAGTCCATTAGTTCAGAGATAAAGTTGAGACCAGAGATCAAACTAAGTCCAAGGTTCAATGAAGGGTTCAAAGATGATAACGAGAGTGTATTTAGTGATGAAGTAGATTAACGAATTATGAATGTATAGTATGTACCATTATCTATAAATATATTGTCTAGCAATATTACTAGCGTAGCCTAGGAAGCTTCACTTATAAGCTACATGTCAAAAAACTCCATATAACCAACAACTTCGTGATTCGTTATATGTGGTTCATTATATATTGTAGGATTCAAAAAGAGCACCTCTCAGATCCATATCAAGATGACCTAATACCTGGTTAAATCCATCTCCTAGCAAATCTCTATAACTAATTAACAACTGATGAAATAAATCTCTCAAATCAGATGGTGGTTCCATATAATTAGCAATTGTCGATATAAATATCGCCAAATTCTTCTTTCCCTGTGAAGTATTCAACCCTCCAAACCCCAGGTCAGGATTTCCATGAATGATATTCAATATTCCCTTGAAAGCCGTCTCCTTTTCGTTATTATCAATCAAATAAAGCATTTGTGAACTCCATTGAAGAATAAACTCAGGTAATCTTGGACTTATAATCTCACTACCACCATTCAATCCCATTCTTCCAAGACATATGGCAGCATTTTCCAATACTGCTTGATGTGTATCCATACTTGTAAGTATAGGAATCAACACTGAAACAAAATTCTCCAAATAAGGTTGGAATTTAGCGTATGGTAATCTCATAACTATTTCTCCTAATGACCAAATAGCATTATTATAAACAGGATATGATTGGTAGTTTCTAGTATTGATTTCATTACCAATACATATAAATACTTGATTCAAGTATGGTTCAATGGTGGAGTCTAAGATAAAGATAGCCAAGTCTCCTAATAAAGCATAAGCACTTTGTTTAACATCATCATTAGAGTCTTCAAAACATTTGAGAACTAATTCCATTAAGTTTGTGTTATTCGTTTGAATAAGTTCAACCGAATGGTGGCCGAATCCTTGGATTAGTCCGTCAATTAAGTCTAGCGATGTAACCATGAAATCCTTTTCAGGAGTTTCAATGTGAGCATTAGTTTGACATTCAAGCTCAAGCTGAATGCAATTGGATAATATCTTGATGGCTCTTTCATAAACTGGAACAGCATATGGAGCAAATAATTCACATAAAGTAGCAGCTATTGATGCCATACATTCTAATAAAGGCCATAATCCGTTATCGTTATCGTCCAAAAGTTGCCATTTATTTAATAATGGTGGTAATAAAGTGTTGATGTATTCAGGCTTGGATGATAACCTTTCATACCCCATAGCTTCTACAAACGTTTGCAAACAATCATATAACATTATGAGGTTTTTACGTTGATAAATTTCGAAACATTTAGTGAAGTGTTGAAGTAAATCTGTAAGATAATGAGCAATCAATTCAGGATCTGATTGTTCTATAAATGATGATAAGGCTGAACAAGCGGCTTCTTGAACGACTTTCTTCTGATCTAATCCGCAATTAAGAATGGATTTGAATGTAGGATCAAAATAGTTTCCATATTGGCCTCCTTCATGAGCTTCTTCTGCTACCCAGCTAGAGTACCTAGATATAGTCCAACAAGTAATTTGTCTTACTCTTGGTTCATGATCTTTTAATCTATCGACTAAGAATGGAACTAATTCTGGTAACTTGTCTCTTGCGAGTTCAATACAACTTTTACTTATAGCTCCAAATGCTAATATAGCAGCTTCTCTTACTTCCCATTTATCAGAAACGATTTTGCTGTGTAATAGTGGTAATACTACATGTAAGGTTTTCTCAGGTAAGTTCAATGATAAGATATCCAACGTAGCAGCTGAGCATTTTCTTATACTCCATTGGTCCAATTCCAAATCATCGTCGTCTTCATCTTCGAAATCGGAGTCGTCGTCATCATCATCTTCATCAAACTTCTTAGTAGTCCTATTACTTGACACTTTATGTGAATCTTTGGATTTAGCATTGATAGGTTTAATGTTTTGTTCATCATCTGCTACGTTTGTATCATCGGCATCATCCACCATAGACATGAAAATAATTTCTTCTTCGGAATAAACCATTTTATCCAATAACACAGGAAGAATGATTGATAACTTATTCGAAAAAATCCCATCGTTGTTCTCAGCTTCAGGTGAGGTAGCTAATGCTAATAAGAACTCACAAGCTTCTAAGCTGACATCTTCATTATCGTCTTTCATAAGATGTAAACAATAATTGATAACTCCATCAATATGAGGGAATAACTTATGAGAATTATTCTCTAGTATAAGGGTAAACGACTTACAAATGTTAATTTTGACTTTATCATCATGATCACTAGCAAGTTCAAAGATCTTACTCAATAAGACATCCAACACACTATTGAGAGAATTAGTGTTTAATGGTATAAAGTAATTAATACACTCAATCGATAAACTTCTTACTTTCCCACTACTATGGCCTAGTAACTTTATAAAGTTGGATACTAAGAACTCCATTGGATTTTCTCCATTATACTCCACATTAAGTTTAAAATAACTATCTTCACAAATCTTGGCCAAAGCACTCATGGCAGCCTCAGCAGTCTTGATTTGAACATCAGTACTTCCAAGTTCAATCAATTTAGTCAAACATTGGGGCCAGTTGTCTAATCCATAGATTGAAAATAATGATGTGATCACATTACCAGTGATGTTTCTGACTCCATTATCATTCACCATCAACCCTTCAATTATATGATCTAGTATGTGTTGACGGTTGTTGATGTTGTTGCTGTTTTTGAGTATACTGTTCTTTAACATGATTCCTGCTGATGCTCTTATATCTGAAGCCGCTGAGTTATCAACTACAAGTATATGGAAGAAATAATCTTCGACTTGCGGTTGTTGTTTGGCTTGGACCAATGCTTCATTGGCAAGGTTTCTTTCTTGGTTGTTGGGGGAAAGGGTCCCTTTTATAATGTTTTTTAGCTGATTTAATGCTTCAGGATCTGGTGACCACATGTAAAATTTTACGCGATGAGAGATGCCAGACAAGCGTACTTAACGAGCGAAGCCATTTACGTATGCTTACAGGTAGCTCCAAGTTGGGTCAGTAGCGGGGCCAATTAAAGTTTATATTGAACATGTACACCTATGATTTACTAGCTGAATGACTTTAGGCCACTGACGACCCAAAAACCTTCAATACGTACCCCATAAATGTAAACGTATAAACTTAGTGAGCACTTCACCCACACCAGATCACATACAAATCACATCGATTAGCATACTTATTTAATCAACCACAAACATCATACATTCATTACACTGGCATAGGAGCAGAATCTTCTACTAATTCTCTACATTAACGCATATATTTATATACTATAAAACTACAGATTACGACATTAGCTAATGTCTTCCTTATATAAGGCAATTTTTGGGGGTAAGAATATAAAAATTTCACTTTGAAACCCAAACTATTAGGTCATTATGGATTAAATTAAGTTGATAGAAAGTTTGTTGATGTGAATTTGATTAAGTTGGGGAAATAAATGAGTTTATGTTTTGTATGTATAATCACAGTCCCACCTATTTTATACTCACTCTTTAAGTAAACTAAGCTGCTGGTAGATTATAAAAGTTCATCAATTTCCGCCAACTTCTCAGCCAACTCATCAAACTTCCCTAATATCGGTATGAACATATCATGAACTGGCTTAGATTTCCTCTTCTCCATGTCATTTTGATTCAATGAATTAGAACTCGTTAAGGGTGTAACATTAAAATCCTTTTCATCATGGTAACTCTCGATTTGATTAACTAAATCATCATATGAATGATCATACTCATCTTCAGAAGGAAGATCTTGAAATCCCGATTGAATCTGGATCTTTTGCGGACTGGTTCTACTGATATCACTAGAATCTCCTATACTACCATGAACTGAAACAACTCTATCACCTTGATGAATTACTGCTCCATCAAAATCATCATCGGATTCATCTTGATCTAGTCTATCATTGTGTTCTGTCAAGTAATGAGTTTTAGTAAACACTGGTGAGTATTCTTGATAATGAGAATCATATTCATCCATATCTAATTCATTTTGTATGTCATAGGTGACTTGGTTAAGTCTATCAAGGATTTGAGATCTTCTCAACCTTTCACTATTTGGAGTTGAAGTTGACGATGTGATTTTTCCATTAGGTGTTCTGTACGTTTCTGATTTTTCTGATCTGAATGCTGATGATATAAGATTAGGTGTTTGATAATTACTCATAGGGGTTTCTGGGCTTTTTATTTTGGGAGCCAATTCTTTAGTGTTTTCAACTTCTTCTTCTTCTTTTTCTTCAGGTGCCATGGGTTCTGAGAGTTCTATAGGCTCTATGGACTTGTCTAAAGGTTCTTCTATGGATTGTTCTATAGGCTCTGTCTCTATATCTTTATCCATATCTTCATCCAAAGGCTCATCCTTGTCCAAAACCTCATCTAAAGATTTAACATGTTCGACCCCTGGCTCATCTTCTAAACTCTCTCCATCATCATAAGGGTTTTTGAATTCTTCTTCATTTGGGGTAAGCGACTTTCTCTTATTAATGATCAAAGGAGCTTCACTGTAAACTTCCGATAATATTTCCGTATTTTTTTCATCCTCATGAGTCTCGTAATGTGGGATATTATAATAATGTTCAGGAAAATCTTGTTCATCATCATCACTTAAAATGTTATCACTGAGTTTAGGAGTCTCCTTTTCATCTTGACTATGATCAGCACTTAAATCTTCGAATGTAACTGATTTGTTTATCAGCAGTTTGGTACCATTAGGATCTCTTAGTATACTTCCAGATCTTGACAATGTAGTATCAGGAGACTTTTGAAAGTTTACAGGGCTTCCTAATCCTATAGATGAAACACTCATATTACCAATATTCTCTTGGCTTGAAGGTTGGGAAGTTGCTAATAAATCTTTTGAAGACTTCTCCAATTCTTCGTTTTTAAAACAGTTCAATCTTGCTAACCTTTCACCATATGTTTCAAGACATTCTGCAGGTACAAACCCGGTTTTACCATCTTCTTCGTCCGACAGTATATCTTCATCAAACTCAGGAGTCTGATCATCAAAACTTTGATTCAAATGACGTTCACGTAGGAGTTGGATCCTTTCTGATTTATTTAATTTTCGTATTAACCACCAATAATTATCTTGATCATTTATTAAGTAAACTGGTTCATCTCTGGTTATGGAACAATGAGAAGGATCAGGGCCTGAAAAATCATAGAGTCCATATAATTTATCAGGATCCAATTCTTTAGGTGGGGATCTAGGTGGTGATGGTGGTAATAATAAATCTTCGTCTTCTTCATCATACTCATTAAAATCATCATCATTGAAGAATATACTACCTTTACCAGCTTCTATTTTCTTTGGTTCATTATCTATCGGCACTTCTAATGGAGACGAAAATTCTATGGGCTGCTCTTCTTCCACTGGCTCAGTTTCAGCCATGTTCTCTATAGGGTCATCAATTTCCTCAGGCAGACAAGCCTCTTCAACTGGCAGAATTTCCTTATTATAACTCTTACCGAACTTAGTAACAAATTTTCGTTGTTGTCGTTGCTGAAATAGATCATTAGGATTAAATCCATCGTATTGATTCTGTTTAATATACTGTAACACATCAGTCTTCAAATCTTTTTCATTTGATTGCTCATCATTCCTATGTATTATAACTGATGATCCTTGTGAACTTTGGGACTGATATGATTGTTGGGTTTGACTGGAATACGTTGATGATGTATTTGAAAATTGCCTATTAGGTTTATTCGATGTTGTCAATGGTATATCCACATCATCTCCTTGTTTATTCTTAATCATTATGATGGTAGGATATGGTCAGGTGATTTGGGTGATATTTTACTTGGTTTCTTATATATGTTTTATTACTATTTTTTTATCACCCTTGTAATTTTATGGTCTTACGGTTCTTAGTAATAATATGACGAACCTCTAAACAAATCACTGGTTAGCCTTACAACTGAATTTGGAGTTAAGCGCGTTTTAAAATGTCAGGTGCACTGAAATTTGTTTCAATCAGAGATGTAAGTATAGGGGTTAAACTAGCGCCTAAGTGGTCCATAATTTGTAGTGGACAATCCTGCACCAATTATTACGTAGTATGTTTACTAAAGTTTATTCAGTGTCTATAAATATGTAGGTTAAAGCCTTAAAGCCTTGATAAAGTCTAAACACTCCGTAAAACAAAGTTTAGTACCACCGTAACTGTAACCAATTTAACTCTAACCTACAATCAAAGTTAAGCCTAGGTTTTGTTTCTATACATATTTGCGTTTGTTAAATCGTGACTTACATATTTTATATACGAGAGACGCGTATCGTTACCGGATCAAAACAAACATGAAATAATGAGGTTGGGTGAGATTATGTGGCTAGTGGTAGTGTGGTGAGTCAATACTAAACCATGACCATATCGAAATGGAATCCACAATTGGTGAAGATTGCTTAGAGTTGCAGTCAATATTCAGATATATTTGCTACCCATAAAATTAGAGCGAATAAGAACAGTGACATTTGCAATATGGTTAATAGTATTCGACTAAATTATAACTCTATTTACATTATCTTAATAAAGAATCGTGTTCATTTGTAGCATCATTAATTTCATGATTTTTGTTGATATATTCCATCAACATCAATTTCTTTCTAATTCTTTTTAATTGCCAACGGACTGGTACAAATGGAATATATCCGTACTTTTCTTCAACTAATTTCAAATTTAACCAAATAATAACAATTACCCAGTACCCAAAATAAGTTAAAACACTTCCGTAAGTGGCAGAATTAGTCCAACCTAAAATAGCATTGAACACCATCCACCAACCGTCAGTTAATCCATTACAACAATTGACATGCCAAACACTTTTGGAAATATCATAAGAACCCGGGCCACTACCAGTTTCACTTGGATCTAACCCACCACATTTTCTAACATATTGTTCTAATTCGAGAAACCAAACCCCCCTACTCATTAAACCTGCACTTACTAAATATAAGAAACATGTGGATAAAGTCAAAAAATATTGTAACGATAACTTATTACCCCCTTTATATAAACAGTAACCGATTAATGATCCAATACCTATACCTAAAAGAATTGACAAAGGTATAGAACTAGGAGGGTTCGTGATAGCACTACCTCCAATAAATACAACAGCTTCTAACCCTTCTCTTAAAGTTGTAATCAATGGTAAAATGAGTAAGAAATGTTTACCTTTGCCAGATCTTGGTTGACTTAAATTTACAAATGCTTGAGATGTGGCTCTATCATCGTTCATCCCATCAAAACTTTCAGGTATACTAATAGCGGAACTAGCATCACTTATTTCCATAGTATTGGAAATTATATTATCATCATAAACTATAGTATCTTCTTCTTGTTCCATTAGCTTCTGGGTATCTTCTTGTTTATAAGCATCACCTAATTTGATCCACCATTTAACTTTCATGACTTTATTGATTCTTAAAAGTCCTAATCCCATAATTGTAATGATGAGACTTGATAGTATGGAAAATAACCCTTCCCATAACCGTTCAGTATATGACCAGTAGTCTTGGCCTATATAGTAAAATGCTACAATAAATGCTAATCCAATAAATAAACAAATGGTTAAACCACCTATGGCTCCAACCCATACTTGAAGTTTGAGTTTTTTCTTTAACGTTTGATGGTGAATATGAACTTCTGATGGTGGTGTATTATCTTTATGATCTGGGTATTGTTGGTTGATAAATGAAAGAAGAACTGAAACGATGATGGCCGTTTCAAGGGTCTCTCTAAGAATGATAAAGAACACTTGAATCGAAAAGTAATCTTCTATCATCGTGATGAGATGGTTTTGTGTCGCGAGATTTGGAGTTGAGTGAGCGACTGCCAAGAGAATGCATGAAGGCTAAATCAAGTGTTCACATCGCTGAACTACTGTGACTCTATTATGCAAGTGATTTAGACTATTGTATCAGAGAAGTAGTCAACTAGAGAGATAGCTGCTGATGGAGGAAAACTAAGTTGTAGAGAGTAGCGATAATTATTAATCTAAAATGTGATAGATCATATTTGACCCTAACTACGCTTGTCATAAACACATGCAAGAATGAATGATAGGAACCGTACACTTCTTTCGTTGGATCTGTGTACTTTTCACGTCTTGTGTTATCATGATACTGCTCATTTTTATCCTTCCGATCATTATAAACCCAAATATCTCGTGATGTCTAAAGTTACTTGACTACCATCCCCTTCTCACATGTAATACAAATAAGCTTCTAAAGTTGTCTTAACAACCATACAATCAACACCGCTAGGTTTGGATATATCGCCTTAGTAGTGAATTTATTGAAGAAGTAAACTCTTGTTGATGTGATAGGTAGCCCAGATTTTCCACGCTTATAATAATTTAGACTTAACGTGCGGCTCAACCTGAAGTGACTATATTCTTCCTAGGTTCTATGAAATGTCATTCTCTAGTAGAGAGGAGAATGATCTAATTATATATTAATACAATAGACAACTTATGATATGCAGTAAACAATTCTAATTACGGAGTAGAGGTATAGTTTTATAAGTCTAGTAAACTAGACTCAGCTTATAACGTTCGGCTAGCTTCGATTAAGCAGCAGGAAACTCAACAGTGGCAGTCAAGCAAGTTATAAACTCATCATCCTTAGTATAAGCTTTGGCATTAACAATGTATTTCCCAGGCGGAACTTCTTGAGGAACCTCAACTTGTTTGAGAATAACTTGTTGTCCAGCTTTTATAGGACACTCTAAATCAACCTTCCCAATTTCTTCACATAAGTCGAAAGTTTGATGAATCAATTTAATAAACCCATATCTAACATCAACTTCAACGTATGCACCATCTTCAATATCTTTTGCTAAATAGCCTTTAGCAACAACAGTTAAATTTTGACCTCTTGCAGGAGGATTTGGATCAATTATAACACTCTGTAAATTCAAAATTTGGGCTTCACTGGCTTCACATTGAATAATTGGTGAATCCCCTGGTACAGGTCTTTCATCTTTATCAGGTTGACCAGGAGGTTGTGGCAATGATAACTCTAACGGAGTTTCAGGTAAATCAAATACTCTGATTAAATTCTCATGATTGGCTTGCAAGTCAGGGATCAATGATAACCCTTGAACGGTTAATAAAAGACTAGTGAATGTAAGTTTAGTGAAGCTGACCATGATTAGGGGTTAAATTGCGAATGCGACCACACTGAGATAAGGCTGACAGCAATAAGCGAGGTGAGGCAAAGAGATTGGCTGCGAATGAGGCAAGTATATGCATATAAATTATGTTTTATAAAGATGAAGAAATGAATGGGTGGTTAGTCAAGGGAATGATATGAATTGTGGCATGGAATGGCTTTATGTGCAGCGTCAATTCCTAAAGCCTTCGTTTCAGAAGACTAACCTAAGACCAAATTAGCAGTCATTGTATCAAACCTCTCTCTTATCAACTTGGCCTGAATGACCAACAACTCATTATAAACATTTAATCCTCCTTGACTCTTTAACAACTCTTCTAACTTGGTCTTAGTCAACTTCCATACAATCGTATCACTAACAGTGATATAAATAATCCTTCTAAACCCCTTAGATTCAAATAAATCTCCAAATGCTGTTAATGGTAAAAGAGTAGACACAAACTCCGTTTTATCACTTTCAAAATTAATTACTGATTTTACCAATCCCGTTTCAATAATAAAGAACGCTGGTTGGTCAACAGATGTTTCGTAAAGGCAATAATTCTCATTGACTTGTTCTTTTACAAGGAACGGAGCAAGTTTGGACCAAAAGTCTTCAGTTTTGTTACTTAAACCCTGGAAGGTTAGCATTAACAAAGGCAAAGGTTTAGCTTTGGTTTTTGTGGATAAATTGGAATTACTATTGGTGATATACTTTGAAGATGTTTCTCTGACACTCTTACTAGCAGCTTGATAAACTTGGGTAGTTCTTGGAGTAGCTCCGTATTTCGATAGAGAACCACTTAATTCAAATTGTGGATCGGTCATAGGTTTAACAATTGACCTATTACGAGTCATTCCTAAGTACTCTAAATCATTTACACTAGATGACTTCTGTTTAACAATGTTCTTATACGTTACCAAGAATGAAGACTCACACCATTCTAAAGCATAGTTAAGGGTATTGAACAATTGTATGGGTAATTTATGATCATTATCCCATAACCCAGCATCTCTTAATGCTTTGACAGTGTCATCATTATTTTCAACTGAACTTATAATCAACTGAGTATTAAAGTCATTAGTTAAATTCAAAATCCTTCTGAACCCTTCAGCTGCTGAAAAATCGATTGAAATGATTCCTTTCATATCAAGAATTAAAAACTTGACTGGGTCCCGTTTGAAATTCTCAACTTCAAATCTTGTTCTTATAGTTGACTCTACACCTCCAATAGACCCAAAGAACAAAGTTCCTTGAAGCTTGACTATACAAATTTGATTGCCTACAGCTTTTAAGAATTCTTGTTGTTTAGGATGCCTTAATACCGTAGATCTAGCAACTACTCCCGTATACATTCCTTGAACTACTGGAGTCGTAGCTGCCTCTACTACGAATGATAAACATGCAAGTAAGATTCCTGCTAAGATTCCATAAACGAAATCCCAGGCTCCCATGGTGACAACAATTATTAGAATCGTCCAATATTCGATTTTAGTCAATTTCCCATATGTGTCATAAAGAGCTTCTTTGAGTAATTCATACCCGAGTAAATAGATCAATGAACCGACCACACATATGGGTATGTATCCTATAACGACTGGACCTACAATCATTACTGCAGCGGTAGCAATGGCTAACAAGACCCCAGCTAACCTGTCGTCAGCTCCAGCTCTTATAAATAACACAGAGTTTGTGTATACTAAATAATTCTGTATTGATCCAAAAAGTCCACTGAGGAAATTCGAGTACCCATGGGCAACTAATTCCCTATCGACATCGAACTGGTCCATATCTACAGTGACAGCCAATGCTGGAACATTTATAGGAACGTGAAGAATCCCAAAGAACGTTAACGCTAACATCGTAGGAAATTGTCGAGCAATACACCACCAGTCAACCAATCCAAATTTGTATAATGAATAAAATCCATACCACGGTTCGTTATCTTCTACAACAGAAAATACAAACCCAAAGTCTCTGACTATTCCTAAGTTCAATGAAGGTGTCACCAACACTATAAAGTGAAAGATTACAAACACACTTATGAAGAATAATGGTACAATGATTGAATTATGATATTTGTGTTGTATACCAATCAAGACCACTGTCAATGCTAAGGGAATCGTCCATCTTAACAACACTATGTAATCACCAAAAAGGTAAGAAAAGGTCAGCAAATTATAACTAATTCCCCCATCAAGTTTAGAGGTAACTTCTATACCAGTAACCACCAAGAAATACCCAACACCACCAATGCACCCTACTAAAATGTGTCTAGGAAAGAACCCCACTAGAGACCCTAATTTTAGTTTCCCTAATATGTAAAAAATCGAACCTGTAACCATAGCTGATATAGCATATGTCACTATGGAAGTTGCTATAACGGCATCTTTATTTTCAGTGCCCAATTCCGACATAATTGCAAATGCCATAGTATGAAAGAATGGTGTTACTTCGATCATTTCTGATCCTATACCACTCTTAAATGCTGATCCACCTAACGAATAAACCAACTGTGACACTATACACGACATATAGAACATCGATAACCCTGCTGGGGCCAAGGATGAAAAGATGGTTTCACTTACAGGGAACATGATCATTCCATAAGACAACCCATCTAAGACGTTTAATAATGTACCAAGGAACACTGCTGGTAGGAAATTGAGTGGTTTAAGTAAAAGGGTCTTGACGGTTTTAGAATTCCATTTATTGGACGTACTGGTGAATTCTGTAGTACCAGTTTCATAATCGTGAAACGGATGAACTATCTCTGGGGACTTAGAATCTCGTGGTAGTAAAGGGTCCGATTCAAATGGTGATCTTGGTTCATCTACAAGGTTCTTTCCATAAAAGTCTGTAACTGGAGAATTTGATGAGTTCCCCGTTATATAATGATCGTACAGTTGGGTCAAGAATTCTCTATATTCATCGTCTTTATTGTTATCGGTATAACTTCTATCAAAGTCATCTTCATCATTTACTTCATATGTTCTATCAAAATCATCATCATGGTCATTATTGTCAACTACTCCAATATTCGCCGAATTGGCTGTTTGTTCATCGATTTGTAGATTAGAATGAACTGCAGGAGATCCAAAACTATTGCGGTGGTATGAATTCAATGTGCTGGCAATAACATAACTTCTACCACCAAAATCAAAATTATTGGCTTGGTTGGTTATGGAATTTTTACGCTGAGTTCCACTATTTGGAGTTTTTCGTTTATAGCTTCCATCACTAGCAATTCTGCTTAGTGGATTGGACATGAGACTGGTCGATATTGAATTTTTGTTTGTGCCATAACTCATGGTATTGTGGTATGGGGAATGTTGATGATTAGGCTAGAATAAGCTCTCAAAATTTTCACTTCTCATTTGTCCGATAACCACAGTTTTGCAGCCAACAGCCATCGCAAAATCACAGCTGAGTTTAAGCTTAAACAGAGAAATGTTGTAACGCATAATCGGGTGGGGTACATATTTATGAGGTACAGTGATATATTGGTCAATTTAGGTGTCTATAAAGAGTATGTGTGGGATAGGAATGGTTTAGAACACGTCTGGATTGACTGATAAGGTTATAATTGGGTAAAGCACGACACGAAAACCTTTAAAACCCATTCAGGGGATGACTAAAACTATCTAGTAAATTTTCATTATCATTCAAAGAGTTCAGGGGTGTGGTTAAAAAAAAGAGCTCCTACTTATACGCCACACATAATCGTATTGTAGAGCCACTCGTATGTTCGTACGCCTCGTTCATCACATTTCCGACCATTCCCCAGAATCGACCCCAAGTTAGGCCCTAACTAAGTCCAAGAAAACTACCACCAAACCTCTGTAGTTAACCCCAAGCATCCCACCCAAGAAACCACCGGTCTTGGCTGTAAATCTCTAATCACCTCACGTCATTGATAAAGTTAAAAAGAAATTACCTCATCCCGCAAAAACCCTTGTCGCAAAACTGAACATCTCACTGCCTACAGACTAAACAGGTTACGAAACCCCACTAAAGGATATTCACACATCTTTATAAAATACCAGGGACGTATATGATACATAGCATAACACCATAAAGTCGCCATGAGTAATAGTGGCTCAGAATTATTTCAAGACAGGAACAGTCCATTAAGTGCAACCGAACCAATATCAGCAGGATCTACAAGTCCTAATGTTATCAAACATGCTAGTTTTAGTAATAATGGATATCCACCAGGCTTTCCACTTGGATCCGGTAATAATAGACCCAGATCATCATCAATAAATTCCAACGGATCGAATAAATCAAATCATACTCGGAGTTTAAGTATTGTTAGTTTAGAGAGTCCTAGGAACTCTATAGTTTCTGTTGATGACGGGTTCTTAAAATCTTCCACTAGGAACAATAGTACCACCAGTTTAAACTCCATGAGTGGGAATTTACTCAACTTCAACATCTCCAACCCGAAACCGAAGGATAAAGAGAAAGATAAACCTTTGAGTAAGAAGCCATCAATGAATTCAAGTGTTTTGTTTTCGGATTCGGAATCAGAATCAGATCATAAGATCCTTAGACCAAATTTAAAATCAAGATCAAGGTCAAATTCTACTAAAAAATCGGCATTAAAGAAGGATTTCAGATTTAAATTCCATGAGAGTCTAAAGAAACTTCCAAGTAATTTATCACTTGGACCTTCAATAAAGAATATAAACATCCCTCATACAAGTCATCATATTAGTCCACCAATAGTCAGTACTCCTACTGAGACCAATGTATCTGGCACGTCGAGTCAAGCTGCCAGTCCTACCAATATTTCTGTTCCAGGACTTCCGATCCCACCTATAATAGATGCCACTCCGTCACCATTATCGTTGAATCTAGACGAAAAGCATGAAAGAGACGCAAAGAAGAAATCATCTGTAAAGGTAGCAAATTATCCATTGAAGAAAAATTTGATTTTTTCTAAGGAAGTACGGTTGGAATTAATGGGTAAGGAATCAGACATGTTTAAAACGAAGTTTGTTAGGGATAAAAAGGATGAGTCCGGGGAGCTCAAGGATGGACTTAAAGAAAGCCTCAAGGAGGGACTAAAAGATAGACTTAAGGATGATCTCAAGGAAGCACTAAAAGGTGAAGGACCTAATCAGCCAGAAAAGAAAGAAGAAGAAAAATTACCAATCCTATCCACCCTAGGACAACAGAACCTTATTAATCAAATGAATCAAAAATGGAGTAAAAAACCTGAAAATGTTATTGATGCTAAACGTTCCAAAAGACGTTACTCATCATCAGACGAAGAATTTTAACCTGTATATTATGTATATTATTGTATATTATGCTTAGCTATTTAGTAGTTATGATAGAATAACATCGTCATCGAAATCTTGAGACAAATCTTTGAAGAATGGTAATCTCAAGATCTCTTTTGAACTTAATCTCTTCTTTGGATCCATCTCAACACATCCCATCAATAATTCATACAAATTTTTATGATCTTCATAATCTTCTAATGCTTGTTTATATGAAGTTGTAGTCAGATAATTACTTTGTATGGGCATTTGAAATCCATCTCCTTCTTTATTGATCAAGTTTATGGTATCATGTATAACACTATCATTAGGCATTCCATCATTAATTTGTTCATGTTGTAACATTAATTGAATTAACCTCAAAACATTACCATCATTAGGATTAGAATTACTCAAATTTTCTAAATTGATCTCTAATCCACATCCATGTAATTCACAACATTGAGTCAATTTTTCAATCCCAAAGAATATTGCTAATTCAACTATGGCATCAGTATCATCAGGAGAATTAAATAATGGGAATTTACGAGCGAATAATGATAATCCAATTATTCCTGCTGACCAAATATCTAGTTTAGTTGATTGGTTTGTACATTTGAATAGAACCTCAGGAGCTCTAAATCCTCTAGTACCAGCTCTATTAGCTCTTCTTGGAGGTCTTTGATCTTGTTTGGGGTATGCAGCTTTAATATTTAATCTTTTGTTATGATGTCTATTCTTATTGATTAATTCTTTATTGGAATTAGAATTCGAACTATCACAAGGACAATTGTTGGAATTTTTAGAATTAGCCATTGACATTTTTTCAGCTAATCCAAAGTCAACTAATACTCCTTTACCTTTGAAAGGATCATATAAGAAATTAGTTGGTTTTAAATCTCTATGAATTATTCCTTTCGTATGAACAAATTCTAATCCTTGAAATAATTCCCACAAATATTTTTTGATTCCTTTAACCGGTAAATCACGATAAAAGTCTCGGAAATCTGCATGGGGATAATATGGTAAAATTGCAACTACTTGATCTTGATACCGCAAAACATCTAATAATGGTGCTATATGACTATTACCGGTCAATATGTATAATAAATTTAATTCATTATAAATTCTATTGGGTGACGACGTAACATAAATTTGTTTTAATGCAACTATTGGATTTTTGACCTTTTTATTTCTCCTAAGAGGTTTATCGGTTTCATTCTTTAATTTCTTTAATGGAGGAGATTTCCAGATATCAGATCCTAATTTAATGGATCCATTCAATGCCTCAGCTTTATATACAGTTGAAAAAGTTCCTTCACCAATTTTATCTATTAATCTGTAATTTGATGAAAGTATAGGGAAGCATTCCTCTAACTTGTTCATTTCTTCCAAGACTTTCAAGGGCACTTCATCATCTTCCTCTTGATGGGTTGTATGAGTTTGATGGTTTGTATGAGTTTGATGGTTTGTATGAATTTGATGGTTTGTATGAGTTTCAGGTGGTGGGTGTGATTGTGACTTTTGGGGTTGTGACTTATCATTTTCATCTTCATAAACTTTAGTTAATTGTCGTTTCTGAACTCTATGTAAATTATCAGTTTTTAAGAACTCAAGCTTGGTCCCTTTCTCCAATCTGTTCATATCGTTAACAGGTTGTAATACCTTATGATCATATACTTGGACCTTATCATTAAAAGGATTATCTTCACTTGATATTCTCTTTATTGACGCGTTCTCAGGTTTGAGTGCCATTGGTGAAACTTGATCTTTTATTTTTTGAAAAGTTGATAGTAAATTGGTCATTGTTGATCTGTCATGTGATATCTTCTTACAAAAGAATTATGACGGAATTTGACTTGGATTTGGTACTTCTGTTTGTGTTTGTGGATTGATCACAATGGTTATGTTTTGACAAAAAAATGAGATTGTTGATGCGACTTTAGCACGACTTTCAAGTCGCATGTTTAAGTCGCACCAACCTTCAGGTAGTGAAAAATTTTAGTGAACATTATGTTAACTAATAAGTCTGGTAGTTTGAACCAAGTACGGTTTTTGACTAAAAGAAGATTAGCTTATCCTGAAGCATATAGACCAGTGGTACCTCGTCAAAACGGGAAAAAGGATCACTCCAGTTATTTCCAAAGAGCTTTGAAAGAATGGTTAGGGCCAAAGAACATAAGAGGTGAATACTATAGAAATAGATATTATTATCCACCACAAGATCATAAACCAAATTATATAGTTCAAGATGGTAGAACAGTAATTGAAGGATTAGGTGATCAAGTTGAAAGCAGAAGATTCTTCAATAATAGAAGAGATCCTTCATTACATCCATTTCCTGAAAATGTTCATTGTAAAACCAATTCAGCCATCTCTAATGAATTAAGAGCAAAAATTTATGCAGATGCTACTGAAAACAATATGAAACATGAACAAATCGCCCATAAATATGGGATCAAATTAGCCAGAGTTGAAGCTATCATCAGACTTTATAAGATTGAACAATCTTTTAAACCATCAGTATGTATTCATTTACAACTAGGAACTGTAAGATATGATGAGATTATATTTACGATTAGTCTTTAAGACACATACAAGGTTAAACATTTCCAACTGATACTTACAGTTCCAGTATTACTCTCTTACCAAAATACTAACAATTTAGGAACATATACAAGAAGATTTACAAAAATTCTCTGATGTTATGTATAAAATGTTTCCATTATATCAACCACCAGTTCAAGCTGAAAACTTGACGGAAATCCCAATTCCTGAAAGAACTTTACATCAAAGATTCTTAGCTATATCCGAATCTGAACCATTTGGTCCAGTTGATGCTGCTAATGTTTTTGGGATTGAACCCGCAAATGTCACATTAAAGAAATTGACTGAAATTGATGAAAATCAAAAAGATTCAATTGATTCTTTAACTCATGAAGTTGTGGTTGGTACTGAAAAACAAGGAGATCGTGGACTTTTCAAATTCACAAAGGCCAAAGCTGGTGATGTTGGTTACCGTTACGGTGCTTCAAGAAGAGATAGAAAGAAGGATAGATCAATTGGTTATGATAGAGCTGGTAATGTTGTTAATCTTGTATGAATATAGTAAGCATGAGACGTGTATATAGGTAAAGTCGTTTATATATAAATCATAGTAGTGAATAACGTGGGTAGGGCACGACTGTTGAATTATTTATTAGAACTGAATTATTATGTAAGGAAACAGAATTGCTGCTTCTTTTGAGGTATGAGGTAGTACATGTTTCATTTCTCTCAAGCTTGGGGATAATTTAAGGCAAAGTTTTTGCTTATTACAAAGGTCATACTGTGGTTATTTGAGTTCAATATTGGTGATCTGGAGCGTTCACCCAAATTTAAGTTACCAATAAACTCAAAAAGTTTTAAATTCTACAATCATCATTGCTACAACATTCTCATATAGTCCTCTAGAATTATCACTTCACACCAGTCATTTGAAGCTACTTCATGAATGTCTCGGTACCGGTTTAGTTGTTAACATTTTAGCTCTCTTATAGTTCGCGTGTCCACGACTATTTACACGTCTGTCTTTGCGACTACGTTGATTTTTTCAAATCAAAACTGGTGAAACTTAAAATGAATAAAATTCTGTTGGTATTATCATTTGTTTATTTGATTCAATATTCCACTTCGGCTATAACCTTTATATTAGGGGCTCACGAAACTGTATGTTTTGGAGTATTTACTGAAAAGCCAAGAACACCAATTTCTTATTATTTTGCAGTTCAAAGTGGAGGATCATTCGATGTTGATTATCAAATTAAAAACCCAAGCGGTCAAGTTGTTGACTCTGATACTAAACAAAGACAAGGAGATTTCATTTTCAATGCTGATGCTCCCGGTGAATATGAATTATGTTTTTCAAATGGGATGTCCACTTACGCTGAAAAAGTTATTGATTTCGAAATAAAAGCTGAAAACGAAGATAGTTCAAAAGAATTCAAAGCTAATATGCCAGCTCAACCAAATGCTAAACCTATGGCACATGTTGAAAATATGGCTAAAACTGTTGATAGAATTGATGATCAATTAGATGGATTATTAAGAACTATTCAATATTATAAAACTAGAAATAATAGAAATCAAGCTACTGTTAAATCTACTGAATCAAGGATTTATTATTTTTCAATCTTTGAAGTTTTATTAATGGTTGGAATGGCTGCTTTACAAATTACTGTAGTTCAATTATTCTTTAAAGGTTCAAGAAAACAATTAGTATAAGAAAATTGTAAGTAGTATAACTAAAAAAACATTACTCAAGTTTACCTATGCGTTTATTATACATGCTCTATTTATGTACTTATAGGACAATTCCTTAAATACTCTGCTTTACCCTTTAATAGTCTTATACTTTTTATGAAGATCTCTTCTGGTGACATTGCTCCAGTTGATTCAACATTAAATATAAAATGATCTCTTTTTCTACCTAATTTAACTTTACCATCAAATTCTTCATGTCTTAAAACTTCTCTTGATACAGTATCCTTTCTTGGATCAGCAACATAAGCTTCGCCATTTTCATTGAGACCTATAACTCCAGATGGGAAACATTTTTGAAATCTTTTAGCTTGTTCTCCAACGATTGGTTGTTTTATATCAATTACTGGCATTAATCTATAAGACGCAGTTGCAACTGGTGAAAATTTAGCATGATCACTACCCAATCCTAATATACAATGAGCTCTCAAACTAATTTCTTGACCTGGTCTTAATTTAGCCAACAAAATATTTGGATCAGCTGCAACTACTGGATTGTTTTTGAATAATTCAACTTGACGTCCTTGAGGCTCAAATTTTAAATCTTTAGCATAGATATGTGAATTTCTATATAATTCTTTTGGATCAGTAGAATTGGCTGGGGCATTAGGGTTATTAGTACATACAACATCTAACGATAATACAATGGTATTTTCATCAGTGTATCTATCCTTTTCGTCTTGATCTTTATCAACCCATGTTAATAAATCGGGATTAGCTTTTAATGGTATTAATCCAATTCTATGGGATAAAACTTCATCTTGGATTACTGAGGTGTTATTGAATATATAGATGGTTTCAGCTGCAACGCTTGGAACTTCAGCAATCATGATTCTTCTTAAAGCATTGGCAATTGAAGTATCTATATGGATCAAATCAAAATTACTTTCTCTTTCAGACGTTTTTACCATATTGATTTGAAAGTTTTGTTTGAACTTTTGAATGTTCCATGAAAAGTCATCGGTGGTGTTGTGACCTGGGAAGTCATTAGATGCAGTGTTGGTGACTCTGTTGTATTCTATACCAACTATGTTAGACATGATGAGATGAGTAAAAATTTTCGCGCCGCTTACCATAGTTAACCGCTTTCCATAGTTAGCTCCTGTGGTACAGTGCGATAGCTTACTATGGGGTCTATAGAGAAAATAAAGTCTGGCCAAATCCTTACAAAATTTGATGTGGCAGTTGTATTCGGTAATAGAGCTTCAAAGTAATAACACCTAAAAGGTGGAGTGACCTTAAGAAATTCAAAAATATCAAAGAATAGGGAAAATCGTAATACATTTCCTAATCCTATATTACACGACCTATGATTGACTACTATGGCTGAGTAAACGTCCCAGGCATAGTGACATTCTCGGCCAATCCATACCTCTCTAATTGGAACCTTTGATCATAATTCATTACGGTCCTTATAGTTTCTATCAAATCTATAGTTATCAACATAACATTACCGTTATATCCATCTTGGGCATCATATGTCTTCTCCATTAAACTATCAGAGGTTTCATCAGATTGAATCTTCACTTTTAAAACTTCGGAATCATCAATAAAACATGTAAGAACATGAAATATAAGCTGACAAAAAAATATAATGATATCATAGAAAAGTAACTCTATTCTACCTAATGGTAGTCTCTCACCGATGAATTGGACTGATAAGCTCCCATAAAGATATGTGGTTCCATTTGGTGCTTCTGTATATGCTCCGAACAATAAATGAAGTAAGAAACAGAAACCATTTACGGTAAATATCGACATCAATAACCATTTAGCCAATCCTTTTTTAGAATCTTCAGTATACAAATGATTTGCAGGGTAAGGATTTGATAAAGTATAATGTAAGAACCCTCTTAATGCTAGCCTTAGCATCGATAAGTCGTGTAAATATGTTAGCACTATAAGAAGGAATCCAATGAATTTAACTGAATGTTTGAAATCTTTAAGGAAGAATTTCTTTCGTTTGTAAAGTGTGGATGCATTATTTGTAGCTGTTTCTTGTGAAGTGGGGTACTGTTGGGTTTGAAAATCTCGTAGATGTTGTTGCCAATCGATTGTATCTGGCATGGTTGTGCTGCGGGAGTCTGTCGATAGATGGTGTAGAGATCGCACAAGATCTGAGACTGTAGTTACATAATCTTTTACGGGACCGTTCTTTATCGCAGTGGTTGGCCTAGGTACCTAATTCGGGATAACACATTAGAACAACACGCAAGAGTGGGTCCAGGGTGGAATTAGATTCGGGTAAAAAATTTACACAGTAAAAAGAAATTACAAGGCAAAAAAAGTTATATGGGTGTAGATTATCTATACTCTACTCTATAATACAATGCATATATACAAGCATTAATGTTAGTAACCTAACTTCTTAATGTCATATCTTTGATTAAATCACCCCCTAGCAAGTTGATTTGATGTAAAATCGAGTCTTTATTAATGATGACTTCATCTTTACTATCATCAACTGGTTTAATATGAATACCGAAATTAACTTTGAACTTCTTTTTAGTTAAAGTGTTTGGAATAAATAATCCACTGACAATATTAGACCCATCATTATGTAAGAATCCAAACTTTCTGGATGAGAATATAATTACATGGCCGAATTTACGGTTCAAATCTTCAACATAGGCTTGGGTTAAATCGTATTTGGTGGTAATATCACTAGGGAATGATTGAGAATTATTGATCAAGTTTTTAAAACTATTGGATGGTAAAATTCCTGCTGAAATTGATAATTTTGATGATTGTAAATTGATGTTGAAATCATAATCATTCAAAATTGGTTGAAAGATTATATCAAGGTTTTTAGTGGAAATTCCGGTGTTTTGAATCAATTCAATAGATGCTTTAGCTAAAGTGGTTAATCTGGTAGATATTGGGATAGTTAACTCATTCGACCATAAGATACCTGATGGGTCATCTTTTGTCCCAATGAACAATTGGGTTTTAATACCAGAAGGATCAACTTTACGAATCTTTTCAAAATTTGATTCGATAACCTGGGATGTTTGAATAGTTAATTTATCAGAAATGTTCTTTGTATCAAACTCATCAACTTCGGCAACATGAGTATCGTAAACCTTGATTAAATCAAGAATCAAACAATGATCTTTCCAGTTCCAATTGGCTAAAAAGTTCAAGACCTTTAAGAACCCATTCTCAACTGAATGTGGTAAAGAATAAGGTGCAGGGTCCACAAATGGTTTCAAAGCAATGAGTTCGATCAATTCTTCATTAAATTGGTTTAATAATAGATGAGAATCCAACCATCTTTTGAATAACCTTACAGTTGGTGAATAGAATTGGTAATGATGAGCTAAGGTAGTGACAGTTCTGGTGTGTTTGACTGCACCAATGTACTTTTGGTTGAACTTCAAGTAAATATCCTGTAATCTTCCCTTTTGTTTTTCACCAGCATTTGAAACGGCTCTCAAGTAAAGAACTTCGTCTCTTTCAGTTAGAATTCTGATTCTGAAACCAAATCCTTCAGGTGTTAAGATATTAAGTAAAGTAATATCATTATTAAACGGTATGGAATCATCTTGGGTAATGAATGATTTATAAATGGACTCTTTATTTAAAGCATCAAGGATTTTAAGTGAAAACGCAGTTTTAGTCTTTTCTAAAGCTGATATTTCATCTGGCCATCTCGAAGATGTTTCGAATTGTAAAATCACATCGTTCCAAAAATCAGGATTGGAAATGGCAAATGGTACAGGTTGTAATAGTGAAGTGTACCTTAATGTAGCGGATGCAGGGAAAATAGATTTAATGTTTAAAGGTAAAGTTAAGTTGGATAATACCTTAGATAAAGATTCAAATGATGTCTTGACGTTATTAAAACTGGTGGTGGAAATTATTGATTGGTTGGATCCTGAAGGTAATAATGGAATTGGTAATAAATTATTAAATAAGTTGGTAGTACTGGATAAGGAAATATCAGCAGTTAAATGAGTTTGTAAACTATTTTCAATTATTGATAAAATGATAGGTTCATTTGGTTTAGGTTGCCAGATGACACAATGTTGGATCGACCCGTCTTTGAACCTTCTGAGTGAAGCCTTAGAACCCCAGAATTTCTTGAACTTCAATCCAGCTTCTTCATCAGAGTTATTAGGTCCTTTAGTGACTAGTTTTTCACACTCTTCGGGGTTTAAAATCAACCCAATCTTATAATTACTAGCTTGCGTTGTGAGCTTACGTTTGTTGATAGGGAAAGTGTTTTGATACTCATCTACCTTTACAATTATCTCGAACACTCTGTCTCCTAAAGCTTTCTTAAGAATAACATATAATTTGTTGATGATAAACTTTTCAAATGTTAGGAATGTGATCTTTTCTATAGCATTGAATTCTTGTTGTAATTCCAACGGTATGGTTACATTCAATACCATATCGAACTTCAAATAATCAAATTTGGTATTCTGTAAAAGAATGCTATCGAATCTATCTTTAACCACGTCATTCAACAATACTAATGTTTCATTGGCTAACCTCTTAAGGTAACTGTATGAAGAATTAGTCATTTTCCATAAGATATTTAATTTAAGATTTTTATCAAAAACGGTTGGGACATTGAAACCTTCATTAACATTGAATTTAGAATTGACATTTTCTCCGATTAATGATGAAAACGACAAATATCCAGAACTTAAATCCATAGTGGCCAAATATTTGATTGTACCTTTAAATAATTGATAAGATGAAAATCCATGTAACAAGATCTTATTACCATTTAATCCTCCACCGTGTAATAAAGCACTCATTAAAATTGCAAATTCAAAATGACCAAAACCCCCATGACTTATAGAAGAATTGAATCCTCTTTGATTTAACCAAATCTTCCCTAAAATACACGCATGTTTGAAACTTTCAGCTGACTTCTTACATGTGTACAAATATTTCAAGTAATAATCATATGATGTCAGTGATAAGATTGATGCGTTATATAATGGGGTTGGTGGTAACTCTACATCACTTTGGATTCTTATACAGTTCTTATTAGGTAGCAATTTCTTGACGTCAAACACTCCGAATGGAAATCCTACTATCAAGTTAATAGTGAATTTGGTTTTGTGGAAACACAAATCTTGAGGATTATCAGTTTCAATACTTTCCAATTTAAGTATAGGACATAAAACATCATCGTCAAGGTATTTATACAGGATTTTGATTGGAAGATTATTCTTTCTAGTTAATGGAATCAATTGCTCCACCAAGTATCCTAAATAAAATGCTCTTTTATAAAGTATACGATAATTCAAAAAGTCTTTGGCCTGGAACAATTTTGATGGCATAGTTAATACCATATCGATGGACATCCCATTATTCTGTAAGATTCCGGTCTTTAACCCAAAAGATCCTGCTAAGGTGACGTCTTCTGGTGTTAAGTATGAGAACGTATAATTTACTTTATTAGGTTTAGGATCAGGGAATGGAAGCACAACTTTCTTGTTACCAAATCTGGTTTCGAGGTCTGCAAGACTCAAGTTTTCAACTTCAGGAATTTGTTTAATCAAATCATGTAACTTATGTAAGACAGTTTCTATAATATTGATACTGGAATCTTTCAATTTGACTTCTTTGATAAGTTCATCTATTTGTAATTTGAATATATTAGACTTGAATAATTCAGCAGTTTCCCTTGCCACTTGAATCTCTTGAGCTGAAAGTTGTTTTCTTTGTTTTTTGGTTGGAGGTCCTGAATTCTTTGGTTTTTCTGATTCTTCTTGTTCTTCATCTTCTTCTTCGTCTTCTTCGTGTTCAGGGTCATTACCGTTAAGTTCGTTGGCGTCGATTTCATTCACTGAAACTTGTTCAACCTTTTCAACCTCTTCAAGTTCCATCTTATCCTCCTTAGGCTCCTTACCTCTTCCTTTCACCTTACTCGCAGCAACTGATTTAATCTTTCTCTTTCCCATGTTTAGTGACGGTTATAACTAACTTCACAACTCTGATTTACCAGTGTTTATATGGGAAATTCTTGAAAGGTTTATCGTGTTTTTAGTTCCTTTTTACTAAGAAAAAAGAAACAACCCTAAGTATTTAGGTTTAAGTCTGTAGCGTGTGGAAGACTTTTCTCAATTTCGATGAGTAACTTCTTGGGCTAATCCACGACTTTTTTCGAACTTCTCGAGATTAATCCTGGTGCTTATGTCGTGAGACTTGTCGTGAGCCCGTCGTGTTTTCTTAAACGCAAACGACAGTGTCGTGCGAATCTTTTGCAACAGCTATACGACCATAGTCAGTCGACATAATCAGTTAGGATCAATAGAGAGTTGATTGGTGAGTCAAGCAACAAGGATGTCGTATTATTCAGAGAAGATTGGAATACCTGGGACTGATCCCAAAAGATGGAGATTAAGGACTGATGAAATTGGAAGTGAATGGTGGGAATATATTGCTGAAGACCAAATAGACAATGATCCCCAAACTACGTTTGTCAAGTACCTTTTACAACAAGGCGACTTTCCAGCACCACACCCTGAGAGTATTGAAACGCCTTATAAAGCAGCTGAAAAAGGTGCAGAGTTTTATAATCTTTTAATGGACCCTTGTGGACTGTTACCATGCCAATATAAAGGACCAATGTTTATGACCATAGGATATGTTGCATCATGTTACTACACAAAGACTGAAATCCCAGAACCTTATAAACGTGAAATGATTAGGTACTTGGTAAATGCATCGCATCCAGTTGATGGGGGTTGGGGATTACATTCAGTTGACAAATCCACATGTTTTGGAACTACAATGAATTATGTCATTCTCAGACTTTTAGGATTGAAAGCTGATCATCCTGTTTGTGTAAAGGCTCGTAAAACCTTACACAGACTCGGAGGTGCCGTAGGAAATCCTCATTGGGGTAAAGTATGGTTGGCTATACTTAACTTGTATGACTATTCTGGGGTTAATCCTGCCCCAGCTGAATTATGGATGTTACCTTATGCTTTACCTATTCATCCTGGTAGATGGTGGGTTCATGTTAGAGCTATTTATGCGCCTTTTGGCTACATTATAATGAACCAATTAAAATGTGAATTGGATCCGTTACTTAAAGAAATTCGTAATGAAATTTATTTACCAAAACATTTACCTTATGAACAAATTGATTTCTCAAAACATAAGGACAATGTTTGTGGAGTTGATTTGTATTATCCTCATTCTTCAGTTTTAAACTTTGCTAATAAGGTCTTAAACCTATGGGAATCTTATAGACCTTGGTGGGTTAAGAATATCGTTAATAAAAACGTATATAAACTCATACTTAAAGAGTTGGAGAACACTGCATATTTATCGATTGCTCCGGTGAGTTATGCTCTTGATTTGGTTGTAGTTTATGCAGAGGAAGGACCAAATTCAACTACCTTCAAGAGAATTAGTGCTAGAAGAAATGAAGTGTTATTCCATGGTCCTCAAGGTATGACAGTCATGGGAACCAATGGTACACAAACATGGGATGCGGCATTTATGATTCAGTATTATTTCATGGCCGGCTTAGCTGATGATCCGAAGTTTCAACCTACTATCAAAAACGCTTATAAATACTTGATAAGAAACCAATTCACTAAAAATGCTGTTGAAGGAAGTTATAGAGATCCTAGAGATGGATCTTGGGGGTTCAGTACTAAAGATCAAGGGTATACCGTTAGTGATTGTACGGCTGAAGCCATTAAAGCGATCATTATGGTGCAAAACCATCCTGATTTTAGTGACGTAAAAGATGATATAGCACCAGAAAGACTCTATAAAGCTATTGATGTGTTATTATCATTACAAAACCGTGGTTCATATGAATTTGGATCATTTTCAACATACGAAAAAATCCGTGGTTCCCAACTTTTGGAGAAATTAAATCCTGCAGAAGTGTTCAATAATATCATGGTAGAGTATCCTTATGTTGAATGTACTGATTCATCCGTTCTCGGGTTAACATACTTCAATAAGTATCATCCAGAGTATAAACAAGTTCCTATACAATTTGCAATTGAAGATGCCCTCAACTATATAAGAAACGCCCAATTAATTGATGGGTCATGGTACGGTGCATGGGGGATCTGTTATACATATGCCACGATGTTTGCTCTTGAAGCGTTCAATTCTGTAGGCTTAACTTATGATAATGATGAAACTGTTAGAAAAGGTTGCGATTTCCTTATCTCCAAACAAGAGACTGACGGAGGATGGTCAGAGTCAATGAAATCATGTGAAACTCATAGTTATGTTACTACCGGCAAGAGTTTAGTAGTACAAACGGCATGGGCAGTTATTGGACTAATCTTAGCCAAGTACCCAGATAACAAACCAATTAAAAGAGGTATTGATTTGATTATGTCAAGACAATTACCAACCGGTGAATGGAAAGCTGAAGATATTGAAGGTGTTTTTAATCACAGTTGTGCTATTGAGTACCCTTCCTACAAATTTCTTTTCCCCATCAAGGCTTTGGGATTGTACCATAAATATGTGACGAAATGATCTCATTTTATATAGTACTATGCACGGAATTATAGCCCGGATATATCTCGGAATTTCTCTGATTTTCTCCAATGAGACTTGTGTCACTGTCAAACAAGCCTTGTCATGAGAAACGCCTTGTTGCTTACGTAATTGTTGCTCACTGAATTTAAATGCGAGCAAATCCTCACTCCCTATTTTGTGTCAAAAAAATCAAAGGACAACACTGACATAATGAATGAAAAAGATTTAGAAAAACAAGTTGATTATTCTGACTCAGAAGAACCTTCAACTCCTGAAGTTTTTGGTGAGTATTTACCATACAGTGACTCACCATACCCACCTCCACCTCCACCTCCTCCAAGTGGTGAACATACTCATGGATTCCATCAAGGACCTCCACGTTGGTACCGTATGCACGCCGAACATGAACCAAGATTTAGAGGTAAAAAACACCATGATTCAAAATTTCATGATTCAAAATTCAAACGCAGAAAAGGGTTATTTTTTGTTGTTAGATTATTAAGTTTAGTCGTTTTTGCTGTAAGTCTTTTTGCATCTTATAATTATGGTAGACTTCACGAAAGACAAGCTATTGGACAAGAAATGTCCATGCGTCACCATGGACGTTTTGGAAGTCGTAGATTCCATCATGCCCCATCATTCGAAGATTCATTTGGTGTTAGAAAATTAGGTCCAAAACCATGTGGACAAAAAGTTAAATTTGTTGATACTGATGGTGATGGAAAATCTGATTTTGTTGTTAAGTATATGGAAGGCCCACCTGTCAAGCATCTTGATCCTAGTTATGTTCCACCTGTTTCGCATCCTGATCCATCATTATCCCATAAGGGTGGCAAGCATCATAGAAATATGAAGTTCAAACATGAGGATCGTGAAGATGATGCTTTCAGATTTGTAAACTTTGGACTTCCAGAACATAGAGAAGGTGAACACCACAGAGTACACAAAGAAGGTGAACACCATGGACCAGAACACTTCAGAGCTGAAGGTGAACACCATAGAGCAGAACATAAAGAAGACGAACACTTCAGTGCTGAAGGTGAACACCACAGAGTACACAAAGAAGATGAACACCATGGACCAGAATACTACAGAGCTGAAGGTGAACACCATAGAGCAGAACACAAAGGTGAAAAGAAAGAACACCATAAAGAAGAACTCAAAGCAGAAGGTGAAAAGAAAGAACACCACAAAGGTGAACTCAAAGCAGAAGGTGAAAAGAAAGAACACCACAAAGGTGAACATAAAGCAAAAGGTGTAAGAAAACATCACAAAGGTGAACACAAACCAAATGATGAAACCAAAAAAAATTCAGAAATGGATTTAGTTAAAGATTTAGAAAATTTGGTTCATGATATGGGTTCTAAATTCCATGAACTTCATGTCCCAACCTTAGAAGAAGTTACTTCACGTTTCAATACCAAGAAAGTTAACGAAGAAAGCAAATAAATTCAAACTTAAGAGATGTTTTACTAATGAAAATGGAAAAAAATGGATACAATTGCAGTGAGATTTATATAGTGAAATAAATGTTTTATGAATTCTAAGTTCTCTAAATACAATGAATGACTAACCTACCGTGCCCTTTAACTTTTCGACTCTAACATATTCGTGACTGTGATTTCCCATACAATTCTAATCAATTCTTGGTTCCAAGATTAAACCTCCTAAAGGTGTCTTAGAATGACCATTGGTATCAAAAACTGATTGACCTCTTACAATAGTTTCCATGACCTTACCCCTAAATTCCATACCGTGATAAGCAGTTAATTTATTCTTAAAAAACGTCTTTGAATTATCAACGTTATAAACTATAGAAGGATCAAAGATTAATAAATCAGCGTCATATCCTAATTGAATCTTACCCTTTCTGTGACTTAACCCAACTTGTTTAGCAGTGTTCCATGAACACCATTTACTGATTTCTTGATAAGTGATTGGAGGATCCAATTTTTGACCTTCAGTGAATAATATTGGTAATCCGAAACCGACAGATGAAATCCCACCCCATGCTTCGAAAAAATCACCTCTTTCTAACCCTTTTAATTCGGGAGTACATGGAGAATGATCCGATACTACGGTAGTGATTATGTCGTTTCTTAAAGCTTTCCATAATAACTTCCTGTTATCATTGGTTCTGATTGGTGGACAACATTTGAAATGAGTAGAACAACTGCTAATGTTTTCAGCGTATAATGATAAATAATGGAAACAAGTTTCAGCAGTGATGGGTAAATTTTGAGCTTTTGCGGCTCTTAATAAAGGAATGGCTTCATGAGTGGCTAAATGAACAATATGTAATTTAACTGATGGAATAATGGTGGAACAGTTGATGATTTCAGCAATAGCAGTGGTCTCAAAATTGTCGGGCCTGGATGCTAAAAATGTAGCATATAAAGTAGCGTCAACATCTTGCAATAAATTATCTTCTTGTTGAGCTAAAGCGAATGGGGTTTCAACATCTCCAGGTTGATCGCTATGATGATGAGCCATTCTTGCAAATTTACCAAGAATTGGCTCAGACCCTGCCAAGTATGGCGATTTAGCTAATGCTTTTGCTTGTTCTTCACTCAAAATTGAATGATCGATTGACCCAGCATGATTATGAGGTAATCTACAGTCTTCAATATTACTATCATGTCTGTTTTTACTTAATAATTTGACAACTGGTTTTGGAGCTCTGTTAATGAAGGATGCTGACATTCCTAAATCGAAATCTTCAATATCTTTAGTTAATACTGAGGTTGAATCATTGTGTTCTAAATCTCTTGGTGGGGTTGTACTGGCACTATCATTATCGGTACCATTACCACTAGTTGGACGTGAACTCAAAACACTATCGATTTGAGAAGGACTTTCTTCATCTTCTTCAAAGAAAAACCTTGGTGATCTTTTCTCATTAGGAATTAATTTTTGATCTTCAACTGTCAAAATTGGTCCGTGGGTAACATTTGGTTGCATTTCGGCATGGAACATCAACAAAGTATTTAATCCTTCAACTTCCTTCATGGCTCTAATGATATGATGTGGAGTAATGGCAGGAAATTCTTCAACACCACTTTCAATTAGAAACGATTTGAATCCCCTAACTCCCATATTAATTAAGGGTTTCAAGGATTTAATGTTATCAGGAACCAAACCACCCCAGAACCCAACATCTACCCAAGTTTGACCTTTTGCAGCATTTAATTTTAAGTTGAAATTTTCAACTGTTGTGGTTGGTGGTATAGCATTTAATGGCATATCAATAACTGTAGTTACACCACCACTTGCGGCAGCTTTTGTACCTGTTTCAAACCCTTCCCATTCAGTTCTACCAGGTTCATTCAAATGAACATGTGCATCAACTAATCCCGGCATTATCACTAATGGACTAACATTACGATAATGTTTAGGTGCTACGTCATAAAGTGATAATATCGGATCATTTGGTTCGAGTATCCCTTTGGTAATATAGATGATTTTCCCTGATTCTATTGAAAAAATAATAGTAGCTGCTATTACTTGATCATCTAACAATACATTTGTGGATGCTAAGGCTTTTGACATGATTTACAGAATATTAGCTATATTACACAAATACTATATAATACAAAATTTTTTATGAAGGATATTATAAAATTTAAATTTGAGAATTAAAATCTACCACACAACCTTCCTGTACTTAAAGGCCCCGATACTGTACCCCAAACAAAGATCACTACGAATATGACACGAGAGTCAAGTAAAAATTTTACATTGATAACGGAATTTAGGCCCGGTTGGGTTTGCGAGATTGAGATAAGAACAAAAGAAACTAAGAGTGTATAGTAAATGAGAGGTGACAAATTTGGTAAGTAACAAGCGGGAGACGTTATTGTGGTATGTAATGTAAGGGAACTGTTAATCTGCTGCTTTTGTATGTCTCGTTAGTGAACACAAATAATATTATAACCTTTGAAATGAGGCATATTCCGTAATCCGGTTGACTCTCTCTACATAAGATTTTCCATGTTCGGGGTTCTGCGGAAATGACCTTTAGAGTTATATAAGCACTGGAAAATACCTTTAATTATCCATGTGAACACCGCCAATTTTATTCCTCTCACAATCACCGGTAGGTGTTTATCGCGTGGCCAACAACTCATTTGAATCGTCTTACACTATTGCTGGACCAAATCAACCTGATCTCATCCCTGATCTAACACCGCATACATAAAAATAAATGCGTCTCCTTCAACGGGCGCAAATTTTAAGTGAGTGCCCCAAATCAAAGGTGCTCCAAATTGGAGATGGACTCAATGCTATAAGTTACTTTTTTCATTGACTATACGGAATATAAAAGGAAACTATAAACTTGGAAAGAACCTCCAATCAATAGGTAACAATTTGTTTACCTTCTTTGGCTTTAACAATGGCGGATTTAAATAATTCACTTAATTCCCCTGATTCAAATTTATTAGCATTAGCTGGGGCTTCTTTCAATAACTCTTGTTGGTACCATTGGATGATTTGATCTAAGACTTTTTCTTTTAACCCAACATCTTTTTCAACAATGCTAGTACTCCAGAACCCTGCACTGGTGATATTTTTGAATAAATGAATAGAGGTTGGTAATATAACTGGTTGGTATGACATACCTCCATAAGTTAACATCAATCCATCGTTTTGCAATTTTCTTGCAACTCCAGTTGAAGATTTACCTCCAACACAATTCAATCCTAATTTTAATGAACCTCCTTCTTCTTTTAACCATTTTTTAACTTCAACGAAATCTCTGCTATTATTTTGTTCTTCAGTAATTACTCTGGTAGCCCCACAATTCTCAGTTAAATCCTTTTTTACTGCTTCTAAATCCGGTCTATCTCTAATAACACTAATTGATTTGAATCCTAAGATCTTACCAATTTGTGATGCATACTTGCCCACAGCCGAATTACCACCATTTTGAATGAACCAATCTCCTTTCTCTAACTTTAAGAAATGAGTTAACATTAAGTATGCGGATAACGGATTAACTAATAAGGTGGAAGCTTGAACAATATTTAATGGACTTACACCATTCTGTTTTGATTGATCAGGGTTTGGAACTTTATAAAGTTTATCATTATCAAACTCTCCGTATGTTCTCCAAGTTCCTAAATTGACTCTCAAAGGCACAGCCCAATCTCCTGGTTTTAAATTCTTAACATTGTCACCGACTTTAACAACTTCAAATAACCCTTCATTTCCACAAACAAACGTTGGGAAATCAGTTCCTAAATCGGTGGTTTTAGGTGGTTGACTTGGATAAACCCCTTCGATTTGATTGATATCACTAGGATTGACCGGTGATGATAACACCTTAACAATTACAGAATCTGGTTTGATATTATCATCATCGATTTCGTATTTATGAGTGAAAAGAACATCTTTAGGTTGACCATGTTCTTTGATCATTACTGCATGAGATGTAATCATTGTACGCAATTGATTGATGTAAGGCCTAGACAATGGTTTAAATGATAATTTCCCCAACATTGGTTTACTCCACAATTGTGATTTTTGATTGGTATTTAACTACTGATCTGGGTGCGCACCGCAATGTTATCCTGGGTATTCGGCTACCAATAATAGACTCTTGCATCTACAATTACTAAGACATTATTTGTCAGATTTGACTCTGATTATGTTTTGTATATATTATGTAAGCTTATATATATGTGAGCTCCCATAAAACTTCTACTTATTGAGATTTCTTTTGTGATTGATCATCAGACTTGGCTCTCAATCTCTTTAATGCTTCTTTTTGTCTGATGTTCTGATATGTTCCTAAGATAAAATATACACCGTTGAAGAAAACAACCCATAATTCTGGCTGAATAAAGTTCTGAGCAATTATAAAACAACTAGCACTGGTAACTAAAGAACTTTTCAAGTTTCTACTATAATTGTTAGAGAACCCCTTAACTATGACACTCTTGACTTTATTGAATTCATGAACAATCTTGTCCTTTAGGTTGGCGAATTTAATATCATCAGGCTTATAATTATTGATTAACGATATCCATAAAGTAAAAATTCCACATAATACCGGAGTTATAGTTGACAAGGATGCTATTATTTGAAATAACTTCAATGCTACTGATAACTGTTTACCGCCACTTAATTTAGTGAATACTTTATTCAAAATCCCATATAAGGTATGGGAGATAGGTGTCAACACCATGGATCCATAAAATACCATTTTGATGACTTTATTCTTACTGTTCAATTGTAAACTCGAATAATCTTTACTGACACTTGACGCTATTATTTCATTAAGACCATTCAAGACCCCTGATGTGACTGATTTGGTGAACAACGGGTATTTTCTAAGGTATGCCAAGTATAAATTATTGAACTGCTTAACTCCAGTCATTTTATGTCACTGTGATAAATAGATTTGGTGGTGTGTCAAACTTGAAAATTGTAGAAAATCAACATTGCTTATCATACCGGAGATCTCCTTCGGAGTAATTTCGAGCGGTTATAGTTACTTATCAACCCGAGATTCCTCACAAAGTTAGCACTTTCTCATGAGAAACTTTGTAATATTCCATCGGCCACGAATATATCCTTTTATGACCTTATTACCCCTTATAGCACATAGTCAACACTTGCTTGATGTTGTTAGAGAAGCCAGCAGAAAATGATAGAGAGTAGCAATTAAAAATTATCACAATTCATACACATTATTACTCAATATGAGCGGTTTCAACCTTTTCATTCCATTCAGGATTGGTGACAGCCATTCTCTTTTGATGTTCATACAATGGTTCAATCTTTGGAATGTTTCTTCTAAGAATATTTCTTTGAATATTGTTGTTCATCTCTCTTACTCTATAAGCAGCATGCTTTCTTAATGATACTCCAAACACCTCATCTAATTCTTCTAAGGTTAAACCTTTAGTCTCTGGCAAGAAAAGTAATACTAAGAAGAATCCAATAAAGTTCCAGGCAGCATACCAACCAAAAGCCCCTTGAGGAGTAAAAGCATTCTTTAATCTTGGCCAAGTGAAGGCTAAAATGAAGTTGAAGAACCAACAAGTTGCAGTAGCGAACCCCATACCTAAATCTCTGATATATAATGGGAATGCTTCAGCTGAGTATGTGAATGGAACTGGACCTTCACCTGATGAATAAATGGCGGAATAAACATAAATACCAAACGCAATTAATCCAACTCTTCCGTGACGATTAGTTTCTTGATCAATCCAGAACCCAGACATTGTGACCAAAAGGAAAATTGCCATTAATGGGAAAGTAGTCAATAATAAGTTTCTTCTACCAAATGTATCAATAGTATAGAATGCTGGGATAGCGAAAAGGAAATTGATCATACCATAACCCCACGAAGCAGTCAATGCTTCTTTATCACCTAAACCGGATTCAATAAAGATAGAACTGGAATAGTAGGCAATGACATTAATACCACAGAATTGTTGCATAAACATAACTACCCATGCTCCCAATGCTCCGTTTCTGTTTCTTCTAATGGTAAACATTTCGATCATTCTCTTCCAGGTTGGAATACCTACATAAGAATGTTCTTCAGCTAACAATACATGTTGGTAGAAACAATCTCTAGCGGCAGCAATTTTCTCATGACGTAATTCAACCAATGAGTTGAAAGCATCAACGTGTCTTTCTTTACCCATTAACCATCTTGGAGATTCAGGACAGAATGGAATTTGGAATAAAACAATAATTGCAGGAATGGCTGCACTACCTAACATTAATCTCCAATTCAAACCTTTATGAATGGAATGTTCAGGAATACTGTAAAATGCCAAAGAGGCAACGTAACCAAACATAATACCGACAGCAGTAAAGAATTGCCACAACATAACTAAAGCCCCTCTGATGTGTCTAGGAACACACTCAGCAGAATAAGCAGGAACAGTTGCGGATTTAATACCAATACCAAATCCAAGGAAAAATCTCGAAATAAACAAATGATACCAATTGTTAACCAAAGCTTGCCAGATACAACAAAGAGCTGAAATTAAACAGGTCCAGAAAATGACCCACTTCCTTCCAGCCTTCCTATTGAAAATATCACTTAACCAACAGGCGATAACTGAAGCACATAAATAAGGCGCACCATTAATCAATCCTTCTAACAAATCAGCATTTTTCATACTAGTAACTCCTAATGTATCTGGATAATACAAAGTACCACCATTAATAACCGATTCATCCATACCTTGGACGGCGGCTGCCATTGATCCTAAAGCAATCACATGAAACAATCTATAAGGAACATGCCATTTTTTAGTAGCTTCTTTATGTAAACCGATTTTTTCTTCTTCAGTCAAGAATGGCATGGCATTGAATTCAGCAGGAGTTCTAGCCAAAGCTGCTGCTTTGGCAAACAAGTCAGGATCCAAACCATGTTTAATTGCATAATTTCTACCCATTTGCATAACTTGTTTTTCACTATATTGGGACAAAATATTACCTCTTTCACCTTGACCAGGTTCAGCCAATTTAGAATGAATACTTTCTAAATCATCAGGTAAATGTTTTGATTTATCCTCATTAGATGAAGTCGAAGAAGTACGTTCTAATAATCCACCATCATGATGTTGTGCAGCAGGAGCGGGATTTTCGCCAGCGCCAGCAGCGGCGGCTGGACTATCAATGTTTGAATTATTATTATCAGACATCGTTTAACTCAATTGCTAATAAAAATCCTTTCTTAATGTAAAACAGCAACAAGGAATTTGGTCAACTATTTATAGTTTATAAAATTAGTGTCTGCGGAATAGTTGATACAAACAGGGAACATTAAAGTCTAGGTTTACTAATTTAATGCATATATTACCCCAAACCGACCCCGAGAATGGGGTCGACCCGTAAAAGAAACAATAGTTCCCATAATAATACTATTGGAGGTTGCTGCTAACCTGTAAAAAGTTAATCGATTGTAAACTAAACCGTCCGTAGATACTAGAAATACTCGGGTTATGAGCGGGACAATTCGGTGGTGTGGAGAACCTGATATTTGGGTTTTGGAAATATGACGTAGCCCTAGAATTTTTGAGAAATGAAGCCCATCAAATAAGAGATGGAATGTTAAAGCTAAGGGTTTACAGCCTTGAATATTAAACCACTCTTAGGGTCTTCTATATGATCAATATCGTCTAGTTAAACAATTCGGGGTTATTGGTCAAGGTCATCTATTCCCAATGTTCCGATCTATCGCAATCTATGCGAATTTCTGATTTTGGTAAAATTTCCAGGTACCGTAAATTATTGTAAAAAATACAATTTAGAGTCAGAGCTACAACTTTATTTGTTTGAGGGGTTTTAGTTTCACAGGTTTTTGAACACACCTGTTTTAATCGGCCTCGTTAAGAATTTCGTCAGGTTTTAAGGTTAATAGTGGGACCTATTGATCAATATTGAAAAGCAATTAGACCATCTAAAACAATAACGGACAATTAATCGAACAATTATTCACACAAAAAGAAAGTTCGAACTCAGTTACCAAATCTCGTTTATTACACTAAAAATACTCGATTGAACTCTATTCAATCTGCTATTAAATCTACAATAAAGCTTTAAAATGAACTAAATTTACTCAACATGAGAGACTTCAGTCTTTTCATTCCATTCTGGGTTAGTGACGGCTAATCTCTTTTCATGTGCATACAATGGTTCCATAGGAATTTTCTCTCTTCTAAATAAGAAAGCTTGAGCATTATTTCCGAACTCTCTGACTCTGTAGGCAGCGTGCTTTCTTAATGATACTCCGAAAACTTCATCTAATTCTTCTAAGGTCAATCCTTTGGTTTCTGGCAAGAAAAGTAATACTAAGAAGAATCCAATAATGTTCCAGGCAGCATACCAACCAAAAGCCCCTTGAGGAGTAAAAGCATTCTTTAATCTTGGCCAAGTGAAGGCTAAAATGAAGTTGAAGAACCAACAAGTTGCAGTAGCGAACCCCATACCTAAATCTCTGATATATAATGGGAATGCTTCAGCTGAGTATGTAAATGGAACTGGTCCTTCACCTGATGAATAAATGGCGGAATAAACATAAATACCAAACGCGATTAATCCAACTCTTCCATGAGGATTAGCATCTTGATCAATCCAGAATCCGGACATAGTGACCAAAAGGAAAATTGCCATTAATGGGAAGGTAGTCAATAATAAGTTTCTTCTACCAAATGTATCAATAGTGTAGAATGCTGGGATAGCAAAAAGGAAATTGATCATACCGAATCCCCACGAAGCAGTCAATGCTTCTTTATCACCTAAACCGGATTCAATAAAGATGGAACTGGAATAGTAGGCAATGACATTAATACCACAGAATTGTTGCATAAACATAACAATCCATGCACCGAAGGCCCCATTTCTGTTTCTTCTAATGGTAAACATTTCAATTATTCTCTTCCAAGTTGGAATACCTACATAAGAATGTTCTTCAGCTAACAATACATGTTGGTAGAAACAATCTCTAGCGGCAGCAACTTTCTCATGACGTAATTCAACCAATGAGTTGAAAGCATCAACGTGTCTATCTTTACCCATTAACCATCTTGGAGATTCAGGAACAAAAGGAATTTGGAATAAAACAATAATTGCAGGAATGGCTGCACTACCTAACATTAATCTCCAATTCAAACCTTTATGAATGGAATGCTCAGAAATAGTGTAAAATGCCAAAGAGGCAACGTAACCAAACATAATACCGACAGCAGTAAAGAATTGCCACAACATAACTAAAGCCCCTCTGATGTGTCTAGGAACACACTCAGCAGAATAAGCAGGAACAGTTGCGGATTTAATACCAATTCCAAATCCAAGGAAGAATCTGGCAATGAATAAATGCCACCAATTGTTAACCAAAGCTTGCCAAATACAACAAAGAGCGGAAATCAAACAGGTCCAGAAAATGACCCATTTTCTACCAACAGCTCTGTTGAAAATATCACTCATCCAACATGCAATACAAGAAGCAGCTAAATATGGAGCACCATTGATTAACCCTTCCAATAAATCAGCATTTTTCATAGTAGTAACTCCTAATCTATCTGGATAATATAAAGTAGCACCATTAATGACAGACTCATCCATACCTTGAACGGCAGCAGCCATTGATCCTAATGCGATGACTTGGAACAATCTATAAGGAACATGCCATTTCTTAGTAGCTTCTTTATGTAATCCAACCTTTTCTTCTTCAGTTAAGAATGACATAGAATTGAATTCTTCAGGAGTTCTGGCTAATGCGGCACCTTTGGCAAATAATTCAGGGTCTAAACCATGCTTAGAAGCATAGTTTCTACCCATTTGCATTACTTGCTTCTCAGTATATTGAGTTAAAATATTACCCTTAGTAACACCATCATTGGCTTCATCTCTTGACAGAATATCGTCAACATTTTTATTTTCTTTCTCAACAACTGACGAGGTTGAAGATGAATTATTATTAATTAAAGCTTCGTCGTGAGTTGCACTCATTCTAAATATAATTAAATTAAATTAGATTGAATCAAACAATTAAATTTTCAAAAAGAACTGGGGGATTACGTGCCTTTATACGTTTGAAAATACCGGAAACGTAAACTCCAGCAAAAAGAATGTAGGGGTCAGGCAAAAAAATGGGGTAAAGGAACATCGATTGTTTCCCCAGTTAGTTTCCGTGTAATTAGCAACAGGATTACATAACCTTTCGTCTGAAGGTATGGATTTAACTATGCACATTGTAATAAAAAAAGCATAAAACAGTGTGGGTTATGAGCCGCGACATATATTTGATTATTTGAGACCTGAAGTGGGGCGGAAGAAGCTAAAAAATAACTGAAGGAAATATTCGGCCAAACCAAAGAGGGTGATTAATCACAAATCAACAAGCCATAATACGTTACCAGGCAGTCAGGTCATTAACGGTTGTTATAATTGAGGCTGATTAGTTAAGTAATTTAAGGATAAACAAGAATCGTCGCCTTAATAATATGAAACGGTGCATCTAATTATGGTGCCTTAGCAATAAATTGATGGTTATGTTAACAACGTATGTCTCTCTTTAATACGAAGGTAACTTAATCATGGGGTTAAGTCCCACTCAAACCGGTAGAAACTGATCATAATCTCACCGAAATTTAATTATAGTATGGAATTCAAAATGTAAAAATAATCATTTAATGATAGTATGGAATTCAAAATGTAAAAATAATCAGGCAGGAATATTCTCACAACCATTCTAACCTGTAAATCTGTGAAGCACTTGAAGTTAAGAGGTTCTACATAAAAAACCTTTCAATTCTGGGAGTGACAGATAGTACTGTTATAACCTATATCCATATGATACTTAATAAACATTAATAAATCAATAATCAAAATACAAACGATAGTGGGGTAATCGTTTAAAAGCTGGGATTATGAACCAAGAGTTTTTTTCGTTCTATTTACAAAAAAGAAAAAGGCGATTCGAGGTTGCTGCACTGGGAAAATTGTAACCTCACAGTTAAAAATAACTCTATCTGGCCGCCTTCACCTCTGAAGGTGTAACATTAAAACTACAATACGCTATTGACACTATTCAACATGAGATATTTCCGTCTTTTCATTCCATTCTGGGTTTGTAACCGCCATTCTCTTTTCATGTTCATATAATGGTTCCATAGGAATTTTCTCTCTTCTAAATAAGAAAGCTTGAGCATTATTTCCGAACTCTTTGATTCTGTATGAAGCATGTTTTCTTAAGGATACCCCAAATACCTCATCTAACTCTTCTAAGGTTAAACCTTTGGTTTCAGGCAAGAAAAGTAATACTAAAAGGAAACCAATGATGTTCCAGGCAGCATAAAATCCAAACGCACCTTGGACTGTGAATGCGTTTCTTAACCTTGGCCAGGTGAACGCTAAGATAAAGTTAAAGAACCAACAAGTTGCTGTAGCAAATCCCATACCTAAGTCTCTGATATACAATGGGAATGCTTCAGCCGAATAAGTAAATGGTACAGGTCCTTCCCCTGATGAATAAATTGCAGCATAAATGAAAATACCTGTACTTACCAATGCCGTTCTACCATGAGGATTAGTCTCTTGATCAATGTAGAACCCTGACATTGTTACTAAAAGAAATATCGCCATTAACGGGAAGGTGGTCAATAATAAATTTCTTCTACCAAATGTATCAATAGTATAGAATGCTGGAATAGCAAAAAGGAAATTAATCATACCGAATCCCCACGAAGCAGTCAATGCTTCTTTATCACCTAAACCGGATTCAATAAAGATGGAACTGGAATAGTAGGCAATGACGTTAATACCACAGAACTGTTGCATGAACATAACAATCCATGCTCCTAAGGCTCCATTCCTGTTCCTTCTGATGGTAAACATTTCAACAATCTTCTTCCAGTATGGAACTCCAACATAGCTTCCTTCTTCCTGTAATAACACATATTGATAAAAACAATCCCTAGCAGCGGCTATTTTATCATTTCTTAAAACCACAAGTGATTCAAATGCTTCCAGGTGTCTATTCTTACCCATCAACCATCTTGGAGATTCAGGAACAAATGGTACCTGTACCAAAACAATAAAAGCAGGAATTCCAGCACTACCTAACATCAATCTCCAATTCAATCCTTTGCCAATACCTCTATCGGGGATACTATAAAATGCCAACGAAGCAACGTATCCAAACATAATACCAACGGCAGTAAAGAATTGCCATAACATAACTAAAGCTCCTCTGATCTGTCTTGGTGTACACTCAGCGGCATATGGTGGTACGGTAGCGGATTTGATACCAACTCCGAATCCCATTGCAAACCTGGCAATGAATAAATGCCACCAAGTGTTAACAAATCCTTGCCATAAACATGTCAATCCAGATATAAGGCACGTCCAGAAGATAACCCATTTTCTTCCTAACTTACGATTCCAGAAATCTGAAGTCCAACACGCAATACAGGAAGCGGCTAAATAGGGTGCACCATTAACTAACCCTTCAACTAAATCGGCGTTTTTCATTTCAGTAACTCCTAACCTGGAAGTGTAGTATAAGGTAGCTCCATTGATGACGGATTGATCCATACCCTGAACGGCAGCAGCCATCGATCCTAAAGCAATGACTTGAACTAGTTTTGATGGGACATGCCATCTTTTAGTTGATTCTTTATGTAATCCAATTTTCTCTTCTTCAGTTATAAAAGGCATAGCATTGAACTCCATAGGAGTTCTAGCTAATGCAGCTGCCCTTGCAAATAAGTCAGGATCCAATCCATGTTTGGAAGCATAGTTCCTACCCATTTGCATTACTTGTTTCTCACTATACTGTGATAAGATATTACCTCTTTCCCCGTTACCAGGTTGAGCCAATTGAGTATGTATACTTTCTAAATCATCTTTAGGCTTTGGTTCCAGTGAACTAGAAGAATTATCGTTTAGTAGTTGAGCTTCAGCGTTTGTTTTTATTTCAGAATGGTTGGTTCCTGACATTGTTTTATACTAACTGATTGAACCTAGGCCAAAAACTGTAGTAAAAAAGACTAGAGAATTATGATCAAGAGAACAACTTGGCATTTATTTATAGTTCCCCAGATGTCTCCACAATAGTTTTGGTTTCTATAGTTCAGATAGTGGATAGCAGATAGACAAGAAAAGTTGAAAGTTACAAAGCATACCAAGAACTTAAAAATTTCTTGTACACCAGATTTGGTTATCGTACTTGTAAAAAATTACACTGGGTGCAGGAGAATGGCTGTAACTAGTGTAATTCAACCTAAAAGATAATGACAGGTGATGTCTAACAAATTTTGACTATGTGATCACTAATTAAACTATAGTAGATGTAAAGGCACACATTTTGCAGTCAAAACGGTATCAAGGTGTGTCCAGGAGATTAATGAATACACCTTTTCAAACAGGATACTTTTTTACAAATAAGTTTCGGAGGAACTATGTGGGGCGCATTTTACAAGTTAGCTAAATTGAGAAATGAGCCTTTTAGTATCAGTACTATGACGTAGTGCCAATTGTCACTACACCAAAAAATTGTGACCTGGTCAGTGCACCTTAACCGCCTACGTTAAAGTTTCAAGAAATTTAACCCAAATAGTATAGAGTTAGCAACTCTTGCAAAATAATTGCTCTGGGGTGATTATAAGGAAATTTATAAATTCCGTTGTTAGTATAATAAAGATTATGGACAATGACAATAATCAACCTCGAAAATTAACCAACTTCTCCAGTTTTTATTAATTGTTAAGAGCTCATACAGTAAGGCTTTCATCGTATTGAAATTTTAATAACCTTAATAACCCGTTATTTCCATTTAGTATGGGGTAATGGGGTTGTCTTCTACTGCATTGATATTATTCTTGTCTTGTGTGTAAATCAGACAATGTCTTAAAAGCAATTATGTCTATAGGTAAATTTTCGGAAGAACTTGAATCGATTTAAACCGATAAAGATTATTTCTGGAAAAAATATTTGGTTAATTACACTTTTTTTAGAACCGACCCATAGAGCGCCCCTCAGTATTCTCCGAGAATCTCAAATTGGCTGAGATCTTTATCAGTTATTTTGCAGCTAAATCTTAAAATGTAATCGTTTGTATAATTACATAGTCTTACCCCAAATTCTCCCCATTTTATTATTGTAACTTGCATTACTCCACAACCGTTTAATTGATTTTGGGCTCATGGTAAAGATGTTGGCATTCTTATGCTATTTTAGTCGGAGTTGGGATAGAATTTGAATTGGAATTGAAATTGGAGTTGTGTTGAAGTTTAATGAATCCCACAATTTCGATTCCCACATTTTTTGATTGTGGTAAACAATTAATTGTCTCAGAAAGTTAGAGTTAGAGTTTATATACATCTATTTACACTATATCAGATCAAGGTTACTTGATTAGTTAGTGCGGATGGATAAAAGGATCTATAGAATATGGTAGTATTGAACAATGTAACGTTGTAGACCGTTGTGTTATTGTCTATGGTTTGGAAGGTTCCATAACTGACGTCTATAATGTTGTTTATATCGATTTCTATTAGTTTGTTTATAAGTATTCATAGACTTGAATGTTGATAATTAAAGGGTTAGGGTAGTCAGCCGAGTGTACGGCCGAGTGCCTTAATCTAGTGCATCAATGTTCAGATAGGAACTTGTGTTTAAGATGGCTCCCTGTCTTAGTCCACCGTGTATCTATTAGTTGCCATACAAACCCCGAGTATAACTATAAGTTTCCTTGTTATCACCACAGTACCAAACTTTGGCGAACGGCCTAAAGCTAACCTGACAGAGATCCAGAGATCGAAACTTCCAATGATAATCCAAGACCCACCACCTTCGTTTTGCTCCGGTTGGCCCATGCTGGCCCAAGTGGAATCCGTTCTTCGACTTATTTATATTAATCAGTCCTAAACACGGGTACCGGTTTAACTATACACACCATTGCCCAGAGTCTTCCTAAGCCTATTATCTCAAGAAATCCCTTAAGAAATTTCCAACTTTATTAGCACCATCTTCCAAAGCATCCTTCAATACTTCTAAATCTTGATTAGCATTACCTGAAAATTTAGAAGCAAATTCTCTTGCACTATTTTCAAAATCTCCCAAAGTACCACTAGTTGATCTACCTCTACCTTGTTGTTGTTCATCTTCACCAAAGTATGAAGATGAACTTATAGATTGTGCACCATCAAAAGCTTGTAATTTCTGTTGGGCTTCTCTTTTAGCATTTTCATCAAATCTTGGTCCTCTACCAAAATATTCATCTGATGAAATGGCTTTTTGTGTACCGAACTTATTACTGACTTCTCCAGTATATTTAACTTCTTTGTATTTCTTGGTTGGACCATTAGAAACTTTATTATCACCATCAACCATCCCAAACCCTAATTTCTGGAATTGTTGAGTGGTCTCCTTGATTGGGGGAGCCAATTTTTCTTTTTCTCTGAATCCTCCACCACCTAATGACAATCCATTAGAACCATTATCCTCGTCTTCGTTATCGAGTCTTGAAGCTAATGCTGGTTTAGAAATTGGTTTGATTTCCGGTTCAGGTTCAGGTTTATAACCTAATCTCTTGGCCTCTTCTTCTTCGGCTTTAGCTTTCTTTTCTAATTCATCAAAATCAATTTCTTCTTCTTTATTGATTCTTCTAGATTGTAATCTTGAGGTTTTTGGTGCTCCTTTCGATGATAAAATTGATTTCTTATTGAGATTAGCATTATTGGTTTGATTTAATCTACTTATCCTTGATCTAGTAACTACAGGTTTTTTAACTTCTTTGGTGGTCAAATCATCAGTTGAAGCTGAAGGAGTGTTGTTTGAGGATCCTAATGGTGATGGTGTATTGGCAACAGGTTTTGACCAATTAGAGAAGAAATCACTATTGGAATCATTACCACTGGATTCACCTAAAAGTTCCAAATCATCGGTGGTATCATCTAAAGTAACAATATCAGGATGTTTTTCAGCATCATCAAGAGATTTCTTCTTTAATTTATCCTTATACTTCTTAGCTACATTTGAAGTATATTTGGCATTTGGCTCAATTGATTTATTCAAAAATTGGGATCCTCCGTTTTTTCTAAAGAATTCTTTAGCAACATGATTACCACCAAATTTGAAATTTCTTAATTGGATTCTTTGCCATGAGTCTAAATTTGATGATTTGACAAACGATATATGAACACCTAAGTTCCTATGAATAGCTGAACATTCCATACATAATAAGATTCCAAATGGAATAGAAGTCCATGTTGGGTTTCTATTGGCACAATCAAAACATACTTGGTTATCAGGATGTTGTCTTAACCTTGTAAAGATTTTGTTGGCTTCTTCTTTTGTAGCAAAGGAATCACTCATGTTGTTGAATTTCACTGATCGCGATCTTCAAGCGAAGCGAGGTCGCGCTTAGTTGGCCTTAACACACCACCAGTTTGCACTGTTGGCTTTTTACCCTTCATCCAAACTGACACCAACCCAACACCTAACTTCTATTGTATTCATACGTACTCAGTTTGTCTTTATTCAGCAGAGATGTTTGGTAGAGGGTTGAAGGGACTCTTTGATTTTGTATGTTCATAGTTATTCAACTTTCAGTGAAGCTAACCTTTGATTATTTGTTTTGTGGCTTAAAGTGGGTCAATATTCAAAGGAACATTGAATATATAACAGGCACGAAAGATCTGATCTTAACTTAGCCAACATCTGAACTTCACTTCACTCAGTGACAATCTACGAATCATCATCATTTATTACTATATACAGCGGTTATCTATCACCTATTTACACACCGCTAATGGAATGGTCTGGACCCACCTCTGGCGAATTCTAACACCTTCCATCCATCAGTAACATTATTACCGAATTCTTCTGGGTTTCTCGTGAATACCATAGCATATGTACTCAATTGAATATTATCCTCAGTACCAGCACTAACTTCACCACTCTTAACGTTTCTATATAAATGAATCTCTTGGGCTCTACAACTAACAACTATCACTGGTATGTTACTTGGTTGTAATAATTTACAAGTAACAATTTCAACACCTCTGATATCCAAGATCTTTGAGTCAGAGAACACTCCTTGTTGAACAAACTGTTTGTTAGTGGCCTTCCATACATTGAAAGGAGCTTCACTTAACCATTGTTGTAAGATCTTTTCGTCATTGGAGATGTATGCATCAAGTAATTCTGGAACTATGTAGTTAGTTAAAGTTTTTTGGAAATCAGTTAATCTGAAATTTGGGTCCATGGTTTTGAATTGTTTGACAACTTTGGCTTGTTCGGTTTCAGCAAAGAACCCAACGGTTTTTTCAACAATGGTTCTAATTAATGAAATCAAAGCGTTTTCCGAATCATCCCATTTCTCTTTTAATACAACCAACCCTTTCCCGATTGGATTAGTCAATTTGAATTGTTCCCATTTATCACTTGCACTTGGTCCAGTGGCTTTATGTTCAGTTGCAACTAAATCGGTTCTGGCATTTTCTTCATCTTCTTTGGAAGGTCTCCATATTTTCCCTTCTTTTAATCTTCTTTGTAATTCCTTTTGTCTCAACTTTTCTCTTTGTTCTTTAGTTAAAAATCCTCCATACGAAGTTGATGATCCATCATCAATTAATTCACTAACATCTTGGTAAACTTGAGTTTTTCTGACCGGTTCAAATGCTTTATCAGCAGCTTCGGCTCCAGTTTTAACGGTCTTCCTAACTCCTTTCCCAAGATCGGATTCCCAAGCTTTATATGCAACTTCTCCAACTTGTTCAGCTGCTTTACTTGCAACTTTACCAGCGGCACTACTACCTTTTTGAGCTCTATCATAAGCTTCTTTGGCTTTTCTGAAAGCATCACTTTCTCCTAATCTTCCGGTCTCATCCTGAAGGGCTTTGATGTTTTCTTTTAATTCATTTGACTTTTTAACTTCACTTCTAAACGTATCAAAGAATACTTTTAATGGTGATTGTGGTCTATCATTGAATTGTCTTTGACCTTGACTAAAAGTCCTATAGCATCCATATAATTGCCCTTGGTACCTTATCCCATACTTCGTACTATTCCTTAACATTCTAACTCCGTGTTTGTGGTTGGTGAGTGGATTTCTATGTACAATTATACTCCACTGATTTTTCAGTTTTTCGAGTGATGATGGAAAATTTTTTGCACCTAAAAATCTGGTAACGCCGCGACATATATTTACAACTATGAGAGTCTATACATTTTACCTTTTAACATTTTCCCACCATTGAACAGCTCTGTAACTTGCAATACCTACTAAGCCAAGGATACCGGTGTACTGAACAAAGTTCACGATATTGTGTTGTCTTTTTTCGATTTCAACTGCTTTGGAATAAGGAATATCGTCTCTGAATGAGATCATAGAATAAAGAGGAATCCATTGAAAGAACCTTCCGTTAGCATATTTCCCCAAATAGTGGTCTAATTGTTTTCTTAATAAGAAAGTCTTGTGGGTGACTTTTGATGCCATTTCGTTATAGTTATCCATGGCCAACTTACAAATGGTCTCAATGTCAGGTTTACGCTGAGGACTATACTCAGTGAACGCTTTAGATAAGTCCTGATGTTGATCTAATTGTTCTAATAGCACTCTAACATCTTCAAAACCACAGTTCATACCTTGGCCGTAGAATGGAACCATCAGATGTGCTGCATCCCCAATGATAAGTGCTTTACCGTTTGGACTATGGTAAGGGTAAGAACTGATTTGCATTAAGGAACATCTTGGTTGATTAACGAACACATCTTTGAGATGCTCTTCGCCTAAAAGATCATAAGCGTCAGGGAAATTGACTTTGAAAAAATCTAAAAATTGGCTTTCTGTCTTAAGAGATTCAACCAATTCCCAAGGACCAAAAAATGTAGATGTGAATGAACCATCCAGATTAGGCAATGCGATTAACATAAAGTTGTCTCTTGGCCAAATATGTAAATGGTTAGGATCGATCTGGTATTCACCATTCTTTGGAGGCATGTACAATTCAATGTACAGCATATCAATATAATTCTGAGTCAAATTCATTCTCATGGACTTTTGCATTTGGTACCTAAACTGAGAGTGTGCACCATCAGTTCCAATAATGTAATCGAATTCCAAAGATTTCGTATCATTTCCAGCTTTAAACACCAACACAGGCTTTTCCTTATTCTTAATTTCCACCAATTTGTGTTCAAACAAAATCTCCACCCCTTGACGTTTGGCTTCGTCAATTAAAATCTCATTCAATAATCCTCTATCAATTGAACTGTTAAACTCTTCAAACAACCCATACTGTTGTGATTCTTGTTTGGTACCGGTCCTATCATGGATCATTCTCCCATACATTGGAACTGACTGATCTAAGATATTATCCGTTAATTCCTGGCTGATTAACTTAAGTGTTCTAAGTCCCCTATTACTAACTGCTAGATTGATAGACTTTAAATTCTTCATTCTTTGGTTAGGATTTGGTTCCGATCTTAATTCAAATAACGTGACTTGGTACCCTTTAGCTTGAAGGGCCAAGGCGGTTACACATCCTACTAATCCTGCTCCTACTATTCCGATGGTAGACATAATTGATTGTGGTGAGTCAGAAATGAGCTGAGATCTTTACGTCAGTACGAGCTAATCGCACCACCTGAGGACTAACTTAATTCTTCTAGAACGTCCCGTAGTACAACGGAGGTTTGGTGGCTGGCCTCATGAATTCACTATTTCACGTCCTGTATTGAAACACAAAAAAAGAGAAGAGTTTACGACTGAATTTGTATCTTATATACATTAACTACGCAGTATATTTGTTCAACTTGGCCAATTTCTCATCAATGACTCTCTTTATTTCCGTTATTTGGGCCTCTAGTTCCTGGTTCCTTTCGTCGAATTCCTTATTCGCTTTAATGGTATTATCTAAATTATCTTTCATACTTAACTTGTCGAATTTTTGTTTCAATTGTTTATACTGTTCGGATAATTGATCATTCTCATGTTGAGCTTCATGGACTCTTTGCTCATACTCTTTACTTTGAGACAAAATATCATTATGGGTTGTTTTTATATTTTCAATTTCGAGGTTTAAATGTTCAATCCTTCTATTGAGTTCTCTATTGACTTCTTGACCATTGAGAAGTTCGTTGTTATTGTTATTTAAGGAGTTAATGTGAATCAAATAGTACTCATTTTCATACTTTAAAATATTAGGTTCAGTGTCTACAACTTTCTCGAAGTCCTGGATGGTTAGGTCAGTGAATATCTCCCCTTTAAGTAAAAATTCATTCAATTTATCACCATTGAGTAATAGGATCTCTTTACTAAACTGTTTAAACCCATAAACAAATAATTTCGTCAAGAATGCAAATCCCTGGAATAATATAAAGTCAAGTAATTTGAACACAAACTGTTCATCTTTTATATTGAAAAACCTCTTAAAAATCTCATCTCTTATGATCTCCTTTAGGTTACATCCTTGTTTACTTATATGTTCAAACACTTTACTATCTTCGTCCTCAATTGATCTAAGGATCTCATAAAACAATTGATCCTTATTAAGATTTATCAATAACTTATTAAACTTTAATAATATATATAAGATCTCTTCTTCATCAATTTCAGGAATCTTCGATAAGTATTGACCAATATTAATAATATACTTGATATTCAATTCATTTGATTGGTAAAAATTCGTCAACAAATCATCGTTGTTGATTATATCCATTTTATTATTACTCAGTAACACTTCATTCGTATAATAATTAAACACCTTTAAAGCATTTTTCACTTTTTGGTCCTCAATCAATTCAATCTCTTCATCATCATCAGATTTGGTTTTGGTGGCTTTGTGTAATAAATTCGTATACTTTTCTTTACTTAATTGATACTTTATGTGAAACACCTTCATATAAACTAACCCTCTATAATCTAGAGGGATTCCCTTAATCAATTGGCCCTGTAATTCGGGATTTCTTCCGTAATTTACCAATTCGTTCTCATTACATGAAAGGAACTGTTTCCAGAACAGTTCCTCTTCTTCTTCATGGCTTTCAGTAACTTTATCAATCTTTTGTTTAATTAAATTATCACTTAAACTTTTGACGGAGAATAAGTCACTCATTTCATTCATTATGGGTAAGGTGTATAATTGGAATTGCCTCTGAAAGAGGGTGGTGGTTAGGGCATCTTTGGGGGGTAATGGTGGTGCATCGTGTCTAGCAGGTAATTGTGGTGGTTTACTTGTCATGTTGCCGGTATATGCGAAAACACCACAAACATGTCACCAGAATGATGCGGTAGTGCTAGTATTGAGGTGAATCTAAGAAACAGCATTGGTACAGTTTGAGTATTTGTGAGATTACTTATGGCGGTATTATTTCGAGGCAGAGTTCATGTTAGTTGTGATATTGGACTATGTACTTGCAATGGTACCGAAATTAGTACCACCTACACTAATTTAGTGCCATTTTCGCACTAGACTTATGATGCTTTATATCCATTTCTGTCCGTCAACTATTTCTCATTTCACTTGAGCATCTGACACAATCTTTCTATTACCTATGTCTTCATTGTCACTTCTTTTCAAGAATTGTTTCACGGTTTTCCTACCCCCAAAATCATTCTGTTTTAGAACGATATTCAGTGTCGCAGAGCACCCTCCATATTTTCAAACAAACTCATACAACTACTACAAGACTGCTAAACACTTTCTCAGCTTCGCTCGTAACTGTTCGTAAAAATTAAATGCCTATATTATGCTACATACTACCTAAGTCTTCTCCTTTTACTTCTCTCCTTATTCGGACTCAGAGTCCCAGAACTCCTGGCTATAGGACTCAGAGCCTTGGAACTATTCTTACTCAGGCCAACCCTATTCCTTGAACTATCCAGGAACATAGAATTTGATTGAAACCTGTCATTGACTTGGAGATTAGGACTATTGACCGGTGTTAATTTCGAGGATTTTTCTCCTGAAACTTCTTCGACGTTTGTGCCACTCTTTTGATCCTTGAACGGATTCAGTATTGGTGATGGTGCTAATCCTACCTTTGTTCCGTTAGTTTTCACCTCCTTACCTTTTATATAGGGGCCCTTCACTTCTATTTCTTCAACCTCTGGCTCCTTGGAGTCCCTATCCTTTACGTCTACCCCCAAAGCCACCTTACTTAACACACTCTCATCATGCTTTATCTTGAATGGCCCACTTGTAACCCTTCTGGTACCTTCGGGCGATAAACTCCCATAAACCTCCTTAAACCTCTTACACTTCTCATTTAACACCATACTGTCCTTAGGTATAACTAAATGATTAATACTGTTCTTGAATTTGATTATATGATCTATTTGAGTATTAGTAAACGACCTTGCATCAGGGAAGAAATGGTTTAGCACCACTTTGGTTGTAAATGACAAATCTCTTTCCAATTCTCGTTGTCTACTTAACCTTCTACTTTTCAATTCTTTTGGTTCAGTAGTTATTAATCCTTTAAGTAAAGTTTCTGGGAGGTGTAGGTCGTTTACTGGAAGGGTTTCTTCATATTTAGGTGGATTAATTTCTCCTAATTCATTAATTTCGATTGCTTGTGGATCTTTTGATGTAACAACTTTTGGTATTGCCTCTTTTATTTTGTCCGTTTTTTTGTCCTTATCAGTGGCCGTGTTCTCTTTATTCCTTTTATTACTCTCGCTCTTCTGATCACTCTGAGCCTTATCATAAATACCCTTTGTATTCTTATTTTCCACCCTATCAACAATACTATTTACCAACTCCTCTAACCTGCTCCTCTCCAACCTCTTGGTATCGATAGTTACATTGATGGACTTCGGCTTACTTCCCCTGACCACGGGCTTATCAATCACCACAGGATTCAGTAACTTCTTAGAATCTAAAAATTGAACGTCCTCATCAGAGTCATCTCCTTTGGTATCCTCTAATTTCTTATCCCCTGATATCAGCACCTGTTGGGACCTTAACTTCAATAAAAGATCAATCAGTTCCTTACGGACTTGTGATCTTTCAGAAGTGGGGAAGAACTTCTTATAAGTATGATCATTTCTATCCCATATCTTTAGGCACTTGTCCCTATCGCTAAGGAGCTTTCTGACGTTATAAATCACATGTATCCCACAATCATTAAAGTTTCTTTGGGTGGGCACTTTAGTAGACCTGAATACGATATCTTGACTCGTCATTTCTATACCGTGTTTGTCCTTACAGTAACTAATAAGAAACTTTTTGAATGGTTTGTGGAGGGACACATGTTTCTGACTAAGGGAATCAAATACGAATATATTGATTCTATCAGAGAATCGACTAATTGGTTTAGTACTTGGAGTGTATTCCTTTATTTCTTTTATGTCGTTTTCTGTTTGTAGATTTGAAGTTTCTGCTTGTGGCTCTGAGAGCTTTGCTGTAGGCGGTTCCAAGGACTTTTCTGCTTGTGTTTCTGAAAATTTCTCTGTTGCTTCTATCTCCTTATCTGTGCTCTGTTCTCCTCCATCCTCAGTCACCACTGAACTCTCTTCAGATATGGCAGTACCTCCTGAAATCTTCCCATTAGTTGTGACTTCAGTTTCCGCATCTACTTCGGTTGAAGATTCCGGCTGATCTTCCAAACTAACCCTGGACGTATCTGCTCTCAAGCTCTCAATATCATCAACCTTCCTTCCCCTCGCCCTCCTTAGAAAGTCCGGCAATCCCACTATCAAACACCCATACCAATGATACTGCTCGTTAATAGGAATTATCACATTAGGATAACTAAACAAGTCTATCTTACTCAACCATCGTTTAACATTCTGATAATAATCGATCTCCTCCTCGTTTCCAGGTAATCGTTGTTTTCCCATTAATTTTAGGAAAAAGAACGAATTGAATGCATAAATTTCACTGGCGGATATTCTGTCTTGTGCTACAGCCTGTTGGATTTCATAATTGATGAAAAAATCGATGATATTGTCATTTACCCAATCATTATTATATAAGGTCTTAAAGTCATTATACCCGATCGTAAACTTCTCCCCATTGGTGAATTTATAATCCAAAGGGGGATCAAAAGGTGGAGGTTGTTCTCGGGGCAAAACTTCTAGTGCACTGTCATCATACATGATCAAATGGTTGGGATCATGACTTGATAGTTCTGATGAAATTCTCCTCTCTGAGAGTCGACCCGACGACCTTCTTTCGCCGTTAAGACTATGCTTAGTATAAACTTTTTTGGCCAGTACAGGTGAAAACTTCTCAGCCATTAGTGCCAATTTCTTGGTGGTGGGAGAAACAGTTAGCTCCGGCAGATTAGTTCTAGATCGTTCATCTAACACCACATCATGACTAACGCTAAATCTTGCATTATCGATGGTGTTCCGTATATCTCTCAACCCACCGGGTTTAACTAAATGTGGATCCAAATACTTCTTTAAAGGTTTCCAATCTTTTAACAAAGACTGTCCATCATTAGCTAACAAATCGATCTGGACATAACCCTTATTGTCGTTCAATTCCATCAAAAAGCTCTTGAAATCGTCTTGAAATCGTATACGTTCCAACTGCCTTGGTAAGTGTATCACCAAATTCTCCAAAATCTTCTGATGTTCTTGGATAAATAAGTATTCGTGATCTATGGACATATTTAGGATGAGGACTTTAGATGCTTTAGTTCGTCCATTCTTATTGCACAAACCTATGGACGTGAAAAACGATGGTGGCTCTTTCAATTTACACAATTCTATATTTAGGATATTGCCATAAACGTCCTTGACAGTTTTATCTGATTCATTAAATTCGTATTTGTTAGGATTTATAACAGATGAGGTTGGTAAACTCACTACTGGCGATTTAGTTAATGATCCAAGTTCATTTCTAGGTCGTTGTCGCTTGTTTATATATGAAAGGGATTTGAATTTATGTTTGTCTGAGTCTCCCTGAGGTTGACTACTCTGATTTGACATTTCAGAGTATCAAGGAATGAATTCTCACGCTTTATTGAAATGCGGTAGCGTATGCGGTACATGGTGGTAGAGAATAGTGTCGAAGTATGCACGATAAACCTGGAGATAAGGTGGCAGTGGGCATTAAAAAGAGGTAAGTTGATGTTTAAAGGTAATCACCTATGCCCCTTACTCTATATTGTACTCTATACTTATACTTACTGTGCTCTATATATGCTGTATTCTATGCTCTTATATGCTATGTACTATGATCTCCGAGTATGTTGAAGAATATCTAATTCATGTGTAAGCCTCCAAGAACGCTTTGAAATTAACATCGTACCCCCTAACATCACAATTTCTCTGGTTAATGATCGATACCAATACAGCTAAGTCATCTCCACTATTAATTAACGTTCCTGATCTGCAATAGAACTCTTTAGAGTTCAAGCATTTGATTAGAGGATTGTCTCTCAATTTTTCTACATTGACATCTATTCCCTTCCTCCATTCAACTTCAAATGGTTCAATTACAGTGTCATGATCAAACTTCACCTTAGCATCATCTCTTACATGCCTTCCCTTCAAATCAAAGTAAAAACTACTCAAATCAATATTCAATCCACTTCCTATTAATTTTGTAAACGCTTCTTTTAGTGTCCAGAATTGGTTGAACACTTTATATCGATCGCCTTCGACTGCTAATAATTGTTCAACTTCTGACTCATCAAACATTTGTCGAAACTCTTCCATGAAGTTGGTTGAAGAGATTTTCTGAACTGAATGGGAGAGATCAATGCCTACCGGTGTACCAAAATCCACTACTAACGCAACAAGGTCATTGGAGCTACTGGAATTAAATGTAAACCCGAGCGATTGTTCTTTAAGGTACGGTTTCCCAAATTCATTATATTGAAAGTTGAGTTCTTTTAGGCCATTAAATGCTTTTTGTGTCAGTTCTATCTGTGTTTTCAGAAGATGTGCTTGGGTATCTTCTTGTGTTAACCGATGAATAACCCAATTCAAAACAATTCTAGTAAATAACCCATTAACCAACTGTTTCACCCTCAACTTAAAATCCCTAATATTCCGAATTTTAACTTGGTGATTTAAACCATAATGACGTAAGGTTGTTTCAAAATTATAGTCATCCTTAAAATGGTCATATAACTCGGGTGATATTAAACATGTGAATAAATAAACCAGAGATGTATTTATTTGAACATCCATAAACTGTGAATTTCGCGCCGTCTGAGTCAATGAATTTATACTATAAAAAATACATCTATTAGTGTAAATGAGTCATAACTCTCTATATAAACCTAAAAGCTTGAGTATGTTGAAACCACTACCATTTGCTATGTTCAGGTCAGCGGTTAGTTGGTATTACTGTAAAAAGCAACATTCTTCTTCTCCACATATGGGTGCTCCTTAGCATACTCTAATGTCTCTAAAACTGCCTTCTTTACACCTTCGAAACTTTCATCACTAATTTGATAATGAAAAGCGATTCTTCCACCTCCAATTTTGACACCATGCTTATCCAGAACCTTATTAAAGTAATCCAAATTAAACTTGTTGGCTGCAAAATCGATAAATACAAAATTGGTATCAACAGGATGGGCTAAAATGATTCCATTATCTTCACACAACTTCCCTAATTCCTTAGCCATTTCATGCGTTCTCTTTAACTTTGAAAAGTTTTCATCAATAGCAACCATTGCCATTCTTGCAAGTAATCCACTTTGTCTAATTCCACCACCATTTTGTTTTTTGAAATGATTAGCTTTAGCAATGAACTTCTTATCACCTACTAAAACCGATCCAATTGGGGCTCCAAGGGTTTTGGATAAACATAACGATACGGAATTGAAATAGCTACAGTATTCTTTGATGGAAATTCCGGTTTCTGCTGATGCATTCCATAATCTTGCTCCATCTAAATGTAATCTGACATCATTTTGTTTACAAAAATCACTGATTTTCTTGATCTCTTCAAGGGGATAAATGATACCATGTAACGTGTTCTCTAAAGAGATCAATTTGGTTGGGGCTCCGTGGATTTCACCATCATCGGGTTGAAATACTGGCAAAATATCATCTTCTAACGTTAAATAATTCCCGTTCTTAGGAGCCACAGGTACAGGTAATACTTGACTTAAAGTTGGGATTCCTCCTGCTTCATGGGCATAGATATGACTCCTGTGATCGCAAATCAAACTATATGGTGGTTGATACAAATTACTTCTAATTGCTACTTGATTGGATAAAGTTCCACTAACACAATATAATCCGTCTTCTTTACCTGCCAAATCAGCGACTTTTCTTTGTAATTCGTTGGTTGATTCGTCTTCGTTATAAACAGCATCCCCTAACGATGTTTGGAAGATCGACTTGATCATTGAGGGGGTTGGAGTAGTGAAAGTATCACTTCTAAATTCATTATGAGCTGGTGATGTTTCAAAGGTTGAAAAGTCCATAGTGCTTAGCGCTTATTGAGAATTGAGAATCCGGAGAAAGGATAGTTTATATAGGGGAAGAATTCAAAAAGTCATGTTGATGGAAAGTCATGGGTTGTTCTTTGAAAAGGTGTTGGGAGTTTTCAAAGCATTGAAGCATATAGGAGGTGGGTTTAGTGGTTGATGAAATCTGGGTCAAAGGACATTTCGGCGATAGGATGTTCCTGCAATATACGAGGCTAAGCGAGTTAGGGGATTATCGGTTCTGGTGAATGGTGCTTCTAGTGACTCTAGTGACTCCAATGACTCTTTACATGAGAGACTTGACATGTCTTGACTCTGTCTCACTCTGATTAGTAATGACGTCTCATCAACTTGAAGCTAGGGTAGCCACATCGCTTCGCTCAGTAGATACTGCACCAATTCCGCTTTAGTCTTTATAGCAAATTCCGCTCTTTGCCCAATGAGTCTAGCGCAAAGAACGTTACCCATTGACCCTTCCAACGAATACCTGGGCACAATATGCTCAACGGTTAATATTAGCAAATGAATAAGGGTAGAATTGCGTGGGCGCAATTTGTTACCAATTTTAGTAGTTATCTCTCGCAATGGATTACCCGATTCAATCCTTTTGTCCCACAAATCCTCACTATAAGATAACTGAAAAATCACCAAAATCCGATTTTTTAAATTTAAAAATGTCAATTCCTTTAAGTGTCGATATCACTTTACCTGATGGGTTAAAATATACTCAACCAACTGGTTTATTCCTTAACAATGAATTTGTAAAGTCTAAAGCTGGTAAAACCATTGAATCAATTAACCCATCAACTGGGGAAGTCAATGCTACTGTTTACTGTGCTGAGGAAGAAGATGTTGATATTGCAGTTGCAAATGCTAAAAAAGTTGCTAAATCATGGAGAAATACTTCAGGGCTCGAAAGAGGTCAATATTTATTCAAATTGGCTGATTTAATGGAACAAGAACGTGACCTTTTAGGATCTTTAGAAGCTTGGGATGGTGGTAAAGCTAAAGCTAATAATGCCGTTTATGATGTTGATGAATGTATTGGGGTTTTAAGATACTATGCTGGATGGGCTGATAAAGTTCACGGTAGTGTAATTCAAAATGATCCAAATAAATTGGCTTATACCATTCATGAACCATTTGGAGTTTGTGGTCATATTGTCCCATGGAATTATCCATTGGCTATGGCTATTTGGGCAATTGCTCCTGCATTAGCTGCTGGTAATGTCTCAATTTTGAAATCTTCAGAAATCACTCCTTTATCAATGTTATACGTTGGTAATTTAGCTGTCAAGGCTGGATTTCCACCTGGAGTTTTACAATTATTATCTGGGGAAGGTAAAGTTTGTGGTAATGCATTAGCTAGTCACAAGGACGTTCAAAAAATTTCCTTCACCGGATCAACTGCTACCGGTAAATTAATTCAAAAAGCAGCTGCTTCTAATTTGAAAGCTGTTACTTTAGAATGTGGGGGTAAATCTCCTATAATCATAAGAGAAGATGCTGATCTTGAACAAGCCGTTAAATGGGCCGCTACCGGGATTTTCTATAATCAAGGACAAGTTTGTACTTCCAACTCCAGATGTTATGTCCATGAAAGCATCTATGATGAATTTTTAAAGAAGTTAGTTGAACACGTTAAAGATGCCTACCCACAAGGATCAGTCTATGACGATAAGTCAGTAGTTGGACCTCAAGTATCAAAGATGCAATTCGAAAAGATCTTAAGTTATATCGATATCGGTAAGAAAGAAGGGGCTAATGTTTTAATTGGTGGTGAAAGAAACACCGAAAAGGATTTATCCAAGGGATTTTTCATCAAACCAACCATTTTTACTGATTGTAAGCCAGATATGAGAATTGTCAATGAAGAGATTTTTGGACCAGTTTTAGCAGTCAGTAAGTTTTCTTCCGATGAACAAGCTTTAGAATATGCTAATCAAACTGATTATGGTTTAGGTGCCTCTATCTTTACTAGAGATATTGCCATAGCTCATAACCTAGCTAGAGATGTTGAAAGTGGTATGGTTTGGATTAACTCTTCCAACGATTCAGATTACCACATTCCTTTCGGTGGGGTCAAAGGTTCAGGTGTAGGTAGACAGTTAGGTGAGTATGGTTTGAATGCTTATACTCAAGCCAAAGCTGTTCATGTTAATTTAGGTAACAAGTTATAGATACGTAGGAGTTATGTATTTCCCCGGATTCGCACAGTAGGGCCTTAACTATGGGATTTTTGAATTTGCTCTAAATGGGTCACTTTGACATCGATTCTCTTCATATTTTGTAAAGGCGTTTCAAATGAGTACATCTTCAATATGCCTTTTTAGAGTGTGTGTTTATATGAAAATTTATGGGGTTAAAGTACTTTATATTTATGATGACATTGTCGCGTGTCGTATAAATCAATATAATGTCATCAAGTAATAATCACTTTAGTCTGACTTAACCTTGCTATACTTTGTAACATTACCCTTTTATGAATTTCCAAATTCTTAATATCTTGGTTGTAAAAGTTTAAACCCAAAAAGTAACGTTGTTATTACGTAATCACTTACTACAGCATACTCTGACTACGTCTTCGCTCAGTAAGTGTGAGTGAGAACTACCCCTATAATGATCCTAGATAAAAACCTAACATACCAAATAATAAAAACCAGAGGTAAAGACGAATACATAGCCAAAAGGGTTACCCATCTCGATAATCCTACACCCCATAAAGAGTCGGCCGAATCCCCTCAAGTTATCGATAAGAGCAAACAATTAAAGTCTCATGAGACACATCCCAAACCTACAACTATTATCAGTGAAAACCACAGTGAAGATGTTAATATTCTTACCAAACTTGACGCCAGTATCCTCAATGAAATTTTCCAACATGTAGACCAATTTGATCTTGTTAATTTGTCGTTGGTGTGTAGAGCATTCTACCCCATAGCAATAGATCGATTATATAAAAGAGTAACGGTTATACTCAATTCAGAGTTCCCTGTGAAGTATAAGACTCCAAAGGAGTACGTACAAGAAAATGGGATTAAACATATGGACTCTTCCCTTATCCTTTATTGTCATAAGTTATTAAAGTTCTTTGACACGATCAAATCCAATGAATCATTGATACAGAAAATCAAATTCTTTATATTTGACAAGTGTCATTCCAATATAGAAATGTCACAAAAGACATTGGTGCTTGATAACCTTCAATTGAATTACTTACAGCATGACTTGATTGAATTCCTTGGTACGAGATCAACAGAGATTATGTTCTTACATATAACGTTTGTTGATTTTGTTAGTGGGATAGAAACGTTGACAAAGTTCTTGGGGAACGAAAATATCAGGAACAGAATATTTAAATTGTTTGCAACAAGATTATCAAATTTGTATACACCCAAATTACCTCCTGGACTCACTAATTTGTTCTTAATGTTAGATGAAACGGAATTGATGGAATTGCCGGAATTGGACTTGGCTAAGGCTCCATACGATTTTTTCAATCATCTCCATACTTTAAGTTGTAGTACTAATAATAAGTTCGGGTTAGAGATTCTACGGAAACTTAGATTGATCAATAATGATATGAAACTAAAATTGCGTGGGTTGACCATTTTTCACTGTCACAAAGAGAATTTAGTAGCTGAAGATGATTTGTTCAGTGGTATAACATCCTCCACTGCAAACCCCCAATTAAGAGAATACTTAGATGCATTAGACAAGAAACTTGATTTCTTTATCGTCGAATCAAAAATCGATTTGACGTACTTAAAGAATCTATACCTTAAAATCGATTGTAATGAACACAGAAACAATCATTGTGATTGTTTCCCAAAGTTCTTTGATAACCTTGCGCAATTTGCAGCCAAAAATGATGGTTTACCGAACTTGGTCAATTTTGAGTTAGAGCTATTCCCTAACTTAGAATGGCTTAGACCTCATCAATTACTCGATAGTATTCTCACCCCATTAGGCAACTTCATCAAATCCTTAAGTAACCTATCAAGATTGACAATCGACTTTTCGACGCCAGGATTTAAAATGTTTGATAATTCCATGGGAATGACATCAATGATACTTAACAGATTAAATGAACGGTTGATGGAAGCATTTTTTTTAGCATTCTTAAGTCCCAATATCGGTAAAATCAAAACTTTACAATTACCCGACTTTTTGACATCATTTGTTTATTACAAACCTAATTTTTATCAATCTTTGCTCCATACTTGTAAATGTTGGGGGTGTCAATTAGTTTTAGACACATTAAGAGCCCAGTTTCATCCGTTGCATGACGATGAACTCTCCGATGATGAGTTTGAAATGAATGATAACGATTCAGATATTCAATCAACGTATTATATACTTATTGGGTTCATTCTAGGCAAACTACAAGCTGATAGAGAAGTTTGTGTGCCTATCAAACAGAGGACATTTAATTTTAGTAATTATCCGATATATAAGGGACAACCACATACATTACATTCCCACTTTCATAAGAAATGTGAGTGTCCAATCAAAGAAGATCCTCAGGGAAAGAGCGAAATGAATATCGATAATTTAGTTACGACGTATATAATACATCAATTGAGACCGATAACTAATTATTTATCGGTGATATTCCCTGAATTGGAGAATTTAATGATTCATGGGATTTATTATGAAAATATTAGGGGTAGATTGGTGCCTATTTTTGATGAGGAGGAATATCCGGAAGAGTTTTTGGAAAGTAAGAGGTTTGAGATTGATAATGGGTTAGAGAATGATGGCGTCTTTGGAAGGTTCAGGAAGAATCCCTGAACAAAACAAAACCCTGGCACTGTACCACTAGATCCCACTAAGTACCACTAAGTACCACCCCAGTTCTCCTCAAGAGGACAGCTAAGATTGTTATAAATTTAATGGATTTCATGCCCCTAAATTACCATAATAGTTCAATTCCCCCAGTGCAAGGCGTAACATCGCATATAACTTTATCCAAGATTAACTTTATTTTCTATGCCATTTAAGAAAATCCGCATCCAGCATTAACTATACCCATAACAGACAACACGGATTTATGACAACCATTGCCCTCTTAGTAAATAGATTACGAATTACGACACATAAAAAATATCATTAAAAATACGGTGTGTGCGAACCGTTTTTATCTTACCAGCTGTTTCTAAGGCTTGGCTCCTTATAATCTCTTTAAGGTTTCTCTTTAAGATCTTTGAGGTCTTATGGCTCTAAATTATCGATATAGAACTCTCATACCCACACCCTACTAGCCGTAAGGAACGCCACTGAATAAGGTATTGTGCGGCCGCTTATACTAACCCAAATGTAAATCCGATGCACGACATTGGTGCGGTAAAGGCATTTCATGTCGAGACACAAAATTCAGAACGAATCACAAAAAGCAACTAGTAGTGTTTAGTTTTTGTGTTTGTGACTGTACCATTAGATTTGTGCTTGTACCACTAATCTATTTATATCTGTGGCCGTACCAAAAGTCTATTTGTGTGTGTGTAATACGGCTCCTAGCTAAACAATCTGGCACAAAGGGGACCCTGAAAAAAGTGAGAAAAACCGACCTTTTTTAACGATTAACATTATCAACAACTAGCAAACAAAAACGTCAATACAAAATGGATTTCAATCCATTACTGGTTAATTTTAACGAAGGGTTTGATAACAATCAGGCCTTCCTATTCGATAATAATGCCAACATCAACCAAGGCCAAAACCAAATGGTGAACCAGATGAATGGACTCAATGGGTTAACGAATAATGATAGTATTATATCCACAGAAGTGTTGTTGGATTCACCTATGGACTTGTCGAACATTCCTAATACGTCTATGGGGTCTACTTCCATTGATTTAACACCAAATTTACGTAATCAACCCAACCAGGGTAAAAGATCAAGACCGTCAACGGCTCCTTCCTCACCCCATTTTGATATGCATCAAGTATTGATGGCTTATCTTTACATTTACTTGAACGAGAATGGCTTACACGAGTCAGCCAAACAGTTGTTGGCGGAGATAAAGCTCGGGGCTAACAACTTGTATTCAATCAAACAAGAATTTGATAAATCCAATTATAATGTCCTTAAATCTCCTATGTTCTCCGGTACTAATGAGGACGATTTCTTGTTCGAATGGTTTAACTTGTTGTGGAGTTTACAGTCGAACTTAAATCCGAACTTAAACCAGCTTCATAACAATTTATTAACTGACACTCAGTTCCAATCTGGTAACATGCTTCCTCCTAGGACGAACCCGAACATTAACATGTTACAGTATCAGCAACAGTTACGGATCCAACAGATGAAGTTGAAAAATCAGCAACAGCAGTTACAGAACCAGCTGAACCCTCAGTTGTATTTGCAGTCGCCGGTGTTGACTACGTCTGCTAATCCATTATTGAAGAAGCAGTTTTTGCAAGGACAGGGACAAGGCATGGCACCAAATGGTGGTGCTGGGGGTGCTGGTCCTGGCGGTAATGGTGTAGGTCCTGGTCCTAATGGTGGTCCTGTAGTCGGCCCTAATGGTGGCCCTGTGGTTGGAGGTCCTCTAATGGGTCCTGGAGGTCCAAATGGTCCAAATGGTCCTGGTCCAAATGCTTCGGGGCCTATGGGTCCAAATGGTCCTAATAATTCAGGGCAAATGGGTGCAGGTCCTGGTCCAAATGCTTCTGGACCTATGGGGCCTGGTCCTGGTCCCGGCCCAGGCCCTGGGCCAAATGGTCAATTAAGAAGACAACCAACAGGTCCGCAGATGCAACCACAAAACCAACAACAATTCATGATGAGACAACAAATGATGCTCAGACAACAGGCAGCTCAAGCTCAAGCCCAGGCCCAGGCCCAGGCCCAAGCTCAAGGACAAACTCCGTCACAACAAGGATCACCACCCATAAACCAATTGCCAATACAACAAAGAATGACACCTCAACAATTACAACAGTTCCAGCAAATGCAACAAATGCAACAGAATCTGCAACAGAACCAACAAGTGCCGCCTCCAATGCAGGTCATGAACCAAATGGGACAACCCATGAATCAAATGCCTCAGAATATGTCAAAGATGCCACAACAGAATGTAAGACGAAATGTGGGGAATAAGATGTCGAATCCTCAGTCCATGGTGATGGACTCCAGTGGATCCCAGACGTCAGAAGAGATGAAGAATGGGTTTATGAATGATAGTACGAATTTATTTTTAGAGAGTGACTGGTTTAGTAGTATGGGGGCGGGACCGGGGTTCTAGTTGCCCTAGAGTTCCAATAACACCCTTACCACAACTACCACCACTACCCCACAACGGACATATATAGAGTTATGATTGTTTATGACAATGTACACATATTACACCTTAAGCCCCTTTTGAACACTCGGCTATTTTCGGTGTCTGATATCTTCTCATAAGTTTCAACTTTTTGTGTAGTACTTTTTGTGTAATTCTTTTTGTGTGACTGTTTCTATGAACTTCCTTTTGTGTAACTCTCTGTGTTCCTTATAGTCTTTGTGTTCACCTAGTCGTCTATGGACAACTTCTCCTGAGAGAGCCCCATACCCCGGTTCCTTTCGGAGATTTAAGGTTTTCATATGATTGCAAATCCTGTACAAAATAATGCGAAAATCAACAAATAACCATTATACATACAAACAAACACAAACACATATAGAGGACACAAACGCCAGTAGAATTACACAATTAGAGGTCTCAAGTAGAATTTCAAGTTACACAAATAGATATCCAAACACAGTGACACAATTAGAGGACCGCAAACAAAAGTAACACAATATTCGTGAGATAGATCTCAAGATGAACTTCGATAGATTCAATCTAACGTCATATTTTGATCGAAAGCCCGTGGTAGAACGGGACAAGAATCAAGACAAAGATACTGTAAGTGACTGGGGAATTGAAGAGGATGATTTGAGTAATACAGGATCAGGAACCTATTATTATCAGCCGCCCCCTCCAATATCATTATCATCGGTTCCGTCAAATTACTCGTATATACCGTCTAAGCTACAAAGGGACGATACAGATAGTAGGGATGGAGGTTTTAGGGGGCTTGGTGAACGTGGATTCAGAGATGGAGTGTATAGGGATGGAGGATTAGATGAAAGGATATTGGATAAACAAAGCTTCAAAGAGTATTATGATGACTTCCCTAACCCCATACCGCCAACAACAGAAAACTTCGAAAAGTTCATCCACAAATACGTTAGAACCGTTTCTATAGGAGAATTCTGGGAGAAGTTCAAGTACAATTTGATCATTTCCAACTTACTAGACGATTCTATGATGTTATCGAAGAACCAACAGTACTTGAAGCCACAAAACCAGAGAGAAACCAAATTCATACGACAATTTAATAATGATGGATTGACTTTAAGTGTTTTAAAGCTGTATAAGTTGAATTTCCCTGGTCATATTGACATCTTTACCATCATAAGTCTTCTAATTTACTCACTTAAAAGCCTTTACCATTTGAATCCACAAAACCAAATTAAGTTGTTTAAAATCATGCTTATAACGTCAACAAAGTATTGTAAGTTCCAACGTATCTACACAACAATCCAAATCAATAAAGTTCTTAATCTACAGAACGATTACCTCATAAACAACTACAAAATCAATAAAAAACTCGTCACAAACTTGGTGAACATGAAACAACAAGTCTTATTTTCCAAACCCAACAAACAGATCCAAATGATGATGAATAATTGTCTTGATATCCTTATATTCAACCTCAAGAGCTGTATAGTCAAGCTACTTCCGTTTATCAATGGAGTTATCTTAGAGAAATATTGTAATATCAACCTGGTGGATCTTGAGTTTCATGAGGACGAAGAGGTTAATGTTAAATTAACGGTATTCAATAATCTCCGTAAGTTATTCATCTGTGAATTGTTCAGTATTGATGAGGTTTCTGATCAGAATTATTTCCTTTTACAGCTTGGTGATAAGTTAGGAGTTGAAGTGATTACAAAGAAGGTCAACAGCGTAGAGAGGTTGATAGTTCTTCAGGGTGTTTTTAATGATAATAATAAAGTTCTTGAAAATTATGTGAATTTGTTTGAAAAGATGGAGCCGCCCCCAACCGCGTCAGTTTCAGCGGTGGCAGCTGCTCCAGCACAACAGCTTCCAAATGGGGATCTGAAACCCACAGACCTCGACAAACTTATTGATAAAATCACCAACCTTTCCACCAACCTAACTTTCTTTAAGAAATACCATACATCTACCATCGATGACGATAACGAACTTAATGAAAAACTAATGATATTCAATCAATTCAATGACGAAATTAATAATATAAAATCGCTTTATAATTCCACTTTGAATGAACTAATGATCATCAATCCTCCTGAAAAGTCTGAGTTCGAACTCAAGTCGTTTAGAACCAGATCAGGCAATTACGAGGAGAAAGTTGAGGAAAAGGACAAGGAAAAACATTATTCAGATACATATAAAGGGTTGAAGTTGAACCTATTGACAGTTTTCGAAGATAAGCCCAATGGGTCGCCGAACACGTCGAGAGACTCGTTTAATCAATCGACTTATGATATTTTATCGAAGAATGAAAAGAGAAAAAATCGGTTTTCAATCAATTCCATGAACTCGAACTTGAGTGGGTTAAGTGAGATGATTTCAAGTCAGGTTACGTCTTATGATAATGAGAATTTACAGCCGGGAATGATGAGTAAGGATGATTTGAAGGAGAAATTGGAACAGAGTTTTGATAGGCTTTATCTGAGCGAAGCGAAGGTAAAGAGTACTTGAACCAACCTGAACGAGGGGAAGTTTAGATTTTTTACTCATCAATATCACTCCACATTTGTAACTTAACAAAAACTAGCATGTACATTTAATAAACACTATAAGAGCACGGCCGCAGTTCCTATAAATAATCCGAAAATCATAGAAAACTCGTTATGTTTGCTGCTGCATAATCTCAGAGTGATGTAAGTTAATGATCAGAGATAATAGACATTCACACATTATATATCCTATTATACACTATTTACCCACAGCTGACTTGATTGAAGTGACTGCTTCTAAGTTACGATCATCTTCAATAGCACCGTGACTAATTAAATCTTGTTGTAATCTTCTGTCTGCTGCTTCTCTTTCAATTCTTTCTTGTTCCATTTCAATGTGTAATTTTCTGAAGTGGATGAAGAAAAGGATTGCAAAAATTATACCAACTACTGCCATGGCGACGAAAGCCCAAGTGATATTAGGATCAGTCAAAGCTGGAGTGACTGCTTCAGATAAAGCTGCTGATAACGCAGACATAAATAAACAAATAGCCATAACTAATGATTTCAAGTGTGGTGGGGATCTGGTATAAGCTAACTCATAAGATGTGGTCATAGCAAAACATTCAGAAACAGCTTGCATCACGTACAAGATAACTTCAACCCAAGCTGAAATGGGAGCAACGTCACCACAAGTTGATGCTTGATCACCACATGGAGATTTGACATAAATAAAGTGTTGAATAACGGCACCAGCAACTTGTGATAAAGCTGCTAATACAAACCCTAAAGTGATTCTATAAACTGGTTTGAAGTCGATTTTGTTCTTTCTTAAAAATGGGTAGACGATATAATCTAAAATAGGAATACACACAATAATCGCCAAAGGATTGAAATTGTTGAATAAATCATTTGGTACACCGTTTAATGACATGGACCCGGCTTGAGATGTTTGAATAGACCCAATACCTCCATCATTCATTAAATAGATTGGATAGTAGAAGAAAATCTTACAAGCTTTGACGGTTTGTTCAACATCTAAAACCCATTGGTCAGTCCATGAGATTTCCTTGGTCCCTTTTCTGGTTTTTTTGAAGTAATCCCTACCCCTTGCAATCATGGCAGTAGGTTTAGCATACTCCCAGAATTCACCTTGTCTGTATCTTTTAATCCAGCCTGATTCAAAAGCTACTCTTGTGATTTTACCGAAGTTGATTAAAACTGATCCTTGTTTTTCAGCAATGTATAATCTTGGACCTACAATCAACAATACAATTGGTAACACTAAATAGATAATAATTGGAACAAAGAAAGCCAACCAAAACCCAACATCCCTGGCACAATAAGAAGTAGCTAATTGGAAGAAAGCACCAACATTAATGGCCCAATAGAAAATCAATGTCATTCTTTCTAACGTTTTTTGTTTATCAACAATTACTTTTTCACCGGATGGTAAGTTCTTGACTACATCAGTACCGAATCTGTATTGGTCCATCAATAAAGGCAATAAGTTTGGTTTAATGAACCCAGTTCCCAAACATAAAGTCAAGATTCCTAAGATGGTTGGACCAATAGCATGACCTCCTTTAATGACAGAAGGAATGGCAGCAATGACAAATAATACATGGGAAACAAACCCAGCAATGGCACCAATCCAGATAGCCTTTAATCTCCCAATTTTAGTATCAGCAATGAATCCAGCATATAACGGAACAACGTAAGCTAAGAAAGTTAACAATAAAGTTAAAGCTGTGGCAGTTGGTAACCCTAAATTTAAAGCCCCAGCTGATTCATTAGCATTATCAGGACCTTTTGGAACAGCACCGGTAGTTGAACCTTCAGGTAAAGGTCTTTGAATGAAATTGTATAATAATCCAGAAACTGAGAAATAGGACCCTCTTTCGGCTAATTCAATTAAACAAATAAGATAAGCAGCTTTAGGAGCTGAACCTAAAACTCTTCTCAAACTTTCAGATTCATTTTTGGTTGGAACTCTTAACCCTCTAGGATTATATTCATCAACATATTGAGTGTTGTAATTAGTTTCATCATCAAAATCGTATTGTTCAGAGAGATCATCAGCCAAAGTCTTCTCGACTAACCCAGCCTTTTCTTTAGATTCAATAGAGTTGGACATCTTAAATCGGTTAATAAAACTTTAATAATTGGGGGATTCTGTGGTTTATATAAGGCATTGATTGTTGCCTTAAACTTTTTGAGATAACGTTGTGGTACGGTTTCTTTTTAAAAATAATTTTCGCCGTGAAACACTCGGTGTGTATATAATGGCTGTCAAACAGGCGAACTAAAGTCACGGTATTGTCGTTATCAAGCACAATCAATTGCGTCGATTGTCACCGCCTTAGCAACTTATCTAATCCCATAATTACCTATACAGCACACCTCCCAACGGTAAATTCAAAGAAACACTAACTTCAAACTACCACCCACTCTAAACAACTCACCTTTTTTATCAACTATTGTTCTATCAATTTATTATTTAAGATTTGCCGTAATTAGATCAGAGAAAAATCAGGGCTTCTAGTATAGATAGCCACAGTTTTGATTTTGCCACCGCACATATTCTGTTAGGATTCCTACATCACCAGATATCAATTGATTTTCTTGTCCTTCTGCTTATCTACTGATTTGCAAGTTATGTATTTAGACGATTCCATGGTGCCTACCAACACTGTACTCGGTTCTTATCACAATCTTAATCTTATCAGCCAGAAAGCCGCACTATGTCGTGATATCCCAAGTGATGCCTTGCCATGAGACGGGGCGACTGAGGTAACATTTTCTATTTGTTATTTTCTCCTTCAACGCTTCTGGTGAATTCCGTGGGCTTGGATTCCATGGTGCTAGCCCCATGCTCAGTATTCCCGGGTCTCCCATGTCTGATTCACTTGTCTAGGTTCCTGTGACGAGATTACCAAGTTGACAGTTAAAAACCAGTGTCCTTTCCACTTCTTTCGAAGCCATTTTCTTTGGGATCTCCTTCTCTCGGGAGATTCTTCTCTGCAGAGTTCCTTCCGAAAGATTCTTACTTTTTACTTCCTGGATAATCTAGTACGGTTTGTATTCTGTTATAGGTTACCTACATCGTATATTGTAACCGAATGACGACACTACCCCATATCCCCATATACGATTGCCATATTATGTCGTGTATGCTTTCTACTATGCCGTGTGTGTTCCCGCCAAAATTGCCGTATAGTCGCCGTATACTCATGAACATAACACAGCACTTATCGGCAAATCAAAGGGTGCATTGTTCAGGAAGATTTACGAAGGAGTGAAATGGTTTTTAGTTGGTAGACGACATAGAGGAGCCGTAGAGTTGAATCCATGCCGCTCTAGAGTTAAATCCATGTCGTCGAATTAAGGACATAATGCCATAAAGTCCTAGGTAGTGCTGAAAAACCATCAGAGCCATAGATATCGACAGTGAAACTGCTGAGTGCCACTGAGTGCTGTGGATATGAAAGTTTCTTGCTCGTGTTTCATGGAGTCATATGAATTCTTTAAAGCTTACGTCCAACAGCATCGATCCCATTCATTGGTACCAAAATATCTGCAATTTAGTGCCGTCCTGCGGTAGGCGGTGCCAGTTTAGCCTGGAAGCCTTCTTTAAAGAATTCTCATACCTTTATTTGGCTTGTATTAATCATATACTGTTCTACATAAGTCAATCCAGCTGTCTTTTAGTTTATGGTCCCACTTTCATGGCTTAGTTAGTCCAACGAGCCATATATTGATCCTTCAAGTCCTACCGGCCCCACCAGATAGTGGTCCCATTAGTCCTTTTCTTGTCCTTTACTGTATGGCGACACAAGGTCTATACGAGATCGTAGCCCTATATATTACTAATACTACTACTAACTGGGAGTGGAAAACTTGCCTTCTCCCTCATGATACATATTCTCCAAATTATCTTCAGAACCAGACTTAGGTCCAGGAGTTCCTTCCAATGGCGTATTACCACTAGACTCCGGTTGGTCTTCCCCCAATAACAAATATGCTACATCTTTCTTCTTATTCTGAGACTCTTCCTTCTTCGTAGCCTTGCCTTCCATAACTACCTGTTGCACTTGTTCCTTTTGTTTAGCTCTATCTCTCATTCTTTCTTCAATAGTGTTTCTAGTCAAAAGTCTGTAGACAGTGACTTGTTTGGTTTGACCCAATCTGTGAGCTCTATCCATAGCTTGAGAGTCAATTGTAGGATTCCAGTCTGAATCGTAGAAAATAACGGTATCAGCAGCAGTCAAATTGATCCCTAACCCACCAGCTCTTGTACTTAATAAGAAGATAAAGATCTCAGGTTTGTTCTGCCAATCATGGACTAAATCCCTTCTATCGTCTAGTTTAGAAGACCCGTCTAATCTTATATAAGTGTGTTGTCTGAACGTGAGGTACTCCTCCATCAAGTCCATCATTTTTGTCATTTGGAAGTAAATCAAAACTCTGTGATCATTTTGTTTGAGGGTGACTAAAAGTTCATCTAATTTAGCCAATTTTCCTGACTCGGTTATAAACCTGTTCATTGAAGGCATTCTAATGTTCGAATAATCAATGAGTTTGTTCAATGTTGGTGGTAACAAGTTCGATTTAGGGAACTCTGGGATAGGGATTTCTCGCTGATATAAATCGTATTCAGTGTTCAACGATAACGGCATCAAGCTTGACCTTATGAACTCATTGAACCAAACTTGTTGGAGTTCATTATTGAAACTAGGGGAGTTACAATTGAAGTTCACTGGTGGTGCACTGGCGATTGGTTCAGCTGCAGGTTGAAGAATATTGATCATTGATTTGGTGTAGTAATTGGATTGAACGGAATAAAGGTCACTGAGGATTGGGGAGTTGGAGACCCCTGCTAATTTGTTATTATACTGCGATATGAGCAATTTGGCCTGGGGTTCATATTCTCCTTCGTACAAGTACTTTAGTCTGTTTTCCCTAGTGTAGTTTATATCCGTATACTCTTTAAGACGGATGGCTCTAGTGAGGACGTCTTGTTTGGATAAGGTGTTGAGTTGGGACTTTGTAGTGTCTACAAACTTTAGCCATCCCATTTCTTCCAGCTGACTAGACAGCTGAATAGCAGGTTGGTTATAAATATTGAACATTTCAAACACCTTTTTCTTACTATCATTACCATAGTCAGGCGACAATAGCTCGTCATACACAAGACGAGGTAAATTAAAATCGATCTGATTCTTTGTACTGTACCTCAATTCCAAATCATTACTCTCTCTCATGAAACTTACGGTATCAGCAAATGTAGAGAAAGCAAAACTGGACTTAACATCGGCTCTTTCGAACAAATCAGGATGGTTACAGACTTTTCTGAACTGCATAACCAAATTGATCAAAGATTGAGCTGAGTCATCATTAGAATTCACTGATGCTAGCAAATCACTTATACTGATTTGACTCTTTAACATTTGATAATATTTCTTTTGACGGTTGGTCAAATTACAGAACAAATCGATTTCTACTTTGTCTCCAAGTTCACTTTGAACATTCTTCTTGATTCTTCTTAACATGAATGGCTTTAAAATAACATGCAATCTCTTTAACTGTTGTTCGTTCAATTGGGTATTAGATTGGGCATGACTTTCGATATCCTTCGAGAACCAATCACTGAACTCGTCATGGGAATCAAACAATGACGGCATAATAAAGTGCAATAACGCCCATAACTCTTGCATGGAGTTCTGGATCGGGGTCCCTGTCAATAACAACCTATTACGGCAATTGAATGATAATAACGACTTCCATCTCGACGATTGTGAGGATTTAATGGCTTGGGCTTCGTCTAAAATCATGTATTGCCATTTCATCTTCTGGAAATACGCCACATCGGCCACCACCAATTGATAACTTGTAACCAACACATGGAATGGTGCATCTTTACCATACCTAAAGTTCTTTCTATCCCAAAACTTACGTAAAACTTTTCGGTCTTTAGCATTCCCCCAGTATGGTAAAACCTTAAATTCCGGCACGAATTTAGTGATTTCTTGTTGCCAATTGTGTAAAGTTGACGCAGGAGTTACTACCAAATAAGGACCCCAAATGTTATGGGTTTCAGCTAAATATGCCAATACACTTATAGATTGAACGGTTTTACCTAAACCCATTTCATCTGCTAAAATCCCATTGATCCCTTGTTCATACAAGTTAGCTAACCAATTCAACCCTTTGATTTGATATTCTTTCAATGTACACTTTAACATTTCCGGTTGAGTGATATTAATGTCTCCAAGTAACGTGGGGTTTTGGAAATTCATTTCTTCTCCGTTAGTATCAGGATTTTTGAACGGATCATCATTAAACTGTTGAGCTTTTGATTGGGCGTTCTCCAACGCTTTTTGAGCATTTAAAGCCGCTTGATGTCTTAAACTTTCCTCGTCTTCATTATCGAAATCAATGGAATTGAAGTCATTGACTCCGTTGGCAGTATTCAAGTTCGTGTACTGGTCATAAGTGTGTTCATTACCGTTTTTCAATTGTAAGTTTGGATCACTATCACTTCCTTCAATTTCATCGGTTTTGATCTTTTTACCGATGAAATGGGAGTACAATTCAGTCTGTGTAATAAGGAAATTTAACTTACGGGATTGTCGTTTAGCTTCACGTTCTTCTTCTTCTTTCTTAGCCTTGTCAAGTAATTCCTTCTCATACTTCTTACGGCTTTCACGTTCAATTCTTTCGTTACGTTTCCAGAAATTGAACATTTCTCTCATAGCTCTTCTGGACTTGGAACTCAAATCCTTCTGGTTCTTATTATTTCTTAATTGCCACCTCTTAGCTTCTCTGGCCGCCAATATGCTGGTCTTACGTAAATTTATTAACTTGGCTTGGTTAGACTGTTGGATCAATCTGCTAGCCTTAGGTCCATCTTTCCTTGATAAGTCTTTCCAAATCGATATGAAAGTATTATCATACTGTTTAGAAATCAATCTGTCCTCTTTATTACTGACTTTACTGGTTTCCTTAACTTTCTTCTTCCGTTGTACCGGTTTCTTAAAATCATCAAGGTCGTCATCCAACTTCCTCTTGATGATCTTTTTAGGTACAATTTCGGTTCTTCGGGTAGATGGTAACTTTATATGATGTTGGTTCAAATTACTTAAGATCTGTTTCTTATTGGCAGTAAATGTCTTGATCAACGTAAGATCATTAAACTGATCAGAATTAGCAATTTCCGATAAATTTATGGTCTGTTCAATATCCAACTGATTAAGATTATTCAACTTGACAAGATTCTTATCATGATATCCAATATCATTGATTCTCTGTTCAAATCTCTTGATATACTCTAAATCAATATTTGCATCAGTACTATACTGATTTGGCAATATTGATTCAAGTATACTATCACCTTGTTCCACATGTTTGACTCCATTTGAACTGATACTTACCTGATCATTGCCATGACCATTACCACCGTCAACACCATGGCCAACACCATCATGATCGCCATCACTGGATAACATTGATGAAATATTCATTATGGAATTTTTCACTACTTATGTCCAGTATCACAAATGCAAAAAAAACTTGATGGATAAGATTTATTCAAATTTATAATCAATGACTTTATTAACCCTTTTTCGCCTTGACCCTGGTTTCTCAAATTTCAATCCAATGTTAATTCCTCGTTCTCGTTGGGTTTCTCACACCGTTCCTATAGTTAACTACGCGAGTTAAAATTTTTAACGGGAAATATCAACCGTTTGGTGATAGTTTTGGGTGGAGTTTTTTGGGGTTTACCCTAGGGTGTATCCCCCCAGTGGTTTGAGGGTGTTTGTGTTTATAGAGCTAAGATTGGTTTAGAGCAAAGTCAGAGGGGTTTCTTGGGTCGTTAGGGTTCCCTAGATTAACTTAAAAATAATGATTGTGACGGTGAGAATTTCCTTTATATAATTCTTGGGTGCGGTGGTAAGGAATACCACTCCTTACACGTAATTGAGTCATAATACCAAAAATAAGCAAAAACTACACAAATACAGATGGCGGTATACATCTTACACAAACACGAACCTCACTATATAACTCACACAAAGAGTGCTTATAGAAATTAGATTCAAAACCACTCTACTAATGTTTATTTACTGATCCCTGGCTAATGACTGCTGAAAATCGGCCCATTTGAAACTTGTCCCATCCTAAGTCTCTACCTATTACATATCAACAACTCCCACAGTATACATCACCATACCTGTACTCCCTATCCCATTATGACTCGCTCGCTTTATCCTTCACTATATAGTGCGGTGTAAATTTCCGCTTGGAAATTCGGTCCTTATCCAGCTAACTCAAATGACTTCAACTAAACCAAAATCTCTCGTTATAGGGTTGGGAGGTGTTGGTGCAGTAGCAGCCTACCAATTGCAAGCCATTGGCAAGTCCGACGTCTCGGTTATAATCAGAAATCAAAGTGAGGAATTCATTGATAAGGGTCTAGAGTTTGAGTCAAAGATCTTTGGTCACTTCTTCTGGAGACCGAATAAAATCTTCAAGTCAACTGATGAAGCAGGAAAAGCAGAAAAGTTTGATTACGTGGTGGTGTGTACCAAGAACTTACCTGATTCGAAATTACCAACCTATGAGTTGATTGAACCTGTGATTACTGAAAATACTACTATAATCTTGATCCAAAATGGACTAGATATTGAAACTCCTATTTTGGAAAGGTTTCCTAACAATTTAGTCATAAGCGGTATATCATTGATAGCATCGGCCAAATATGGTAACAAAATTACCCATATAGGTTTGGAGCATTTACAATTAGGGATTTTCAAAAAGAACAATTTACCAAAAGACATAGCTAGACAAAAGTTAGAAACGTTTATTGAATGCTATCAAATGCCAAACAATCAAAATCTTTTGACTATTGATGAAGATGCCGAATGGGCAAGATGGTATAAGTTATTGTACAACACAGTATTTAATACAGTATGTGCTATTTTAGACACAGATTTGACTAGAGTCCATATTAACGATGGAAACAGAGATATCTTCAATCCTATAAGGCAAGAAATCTTAGAAATTGCTAAAGCTGAAGGGTATGAGTTTGATCAAGCCAAAGTCGATTATCTTTGTCATAAATCAGATGGGTTCTTCTTTCATCCTTCAATGCAAGTCGATAAGGAAAAGAACCAACTAATGGAAGTTGAAGTTGTAGTAGGTAACCCTTTGAGAATTGGTCAAAAACATGGACTTCACACTCCTAATTTGTCAATGATCTATAGTCTTCTTAAAGTTCTTCAGTTTAATATTAAGGAAAAGTTGGGGTATTTTACAATCAATGAAGAAGATTTCAGAGGGAATTCCGACGAGGTTCCCCAAATATTTAGACAGAAGTATTTAGCGGACCCCAATTAGTTTTATCGGCTATTTGACCTAGTACCAAGAATTTGATAAAGTCCGGTAGTCATTATACAGTCCTTCGCATTTCCTCCACTCACACTCTGTCACAGTCTTACGCTCTTACAAGTCCTCACAGTAATACAATAAAATGGAACATCCAGCTTTTACATTATCAGGTTTATGTGCCATTGGTGGTATTATGGGTTATGCCCGTAAAGGATCATTACCTTCATTGATTGCTGGTTCAACCTTTGCTTTATTATATGGAAGTGCCGGTTATTTATTAAGGAATAATCAAGACTGGGGTTTAGAAATTGCTCTTGGTTCAAGTGCCTTATTATTTGCAGCTGGATTATCAAGATCAATTTCAAGTAATTTTTCAAAACCAATTCCTTTAACTTTATTTGCCCTTGGTACTTTAGGAAGTGCTTATTATGCTAAAAAGTATAATGAATTTTATCCTTTATTTAATTAACTTAAGGTCTTGTTTATAGTTGTTTAGCCTTAAGTAGGATATGTACGTATCTATGATGGTTGTATTTATGATAGTTGTATATATGATGGCTCTATCTATGATGATTATTCTTACCTTTGATAATGTATGTAACAATTGATTGAGTGGCTCCTATACTTTTAAATTGTAGATAAAGCAGGAAGGAGCTATACGAGAATCAATAAGACCCCCTAAAAAATACAGCATGTATGATAACAGAAGTTCATCGAAAGGGATAAATCTTACAGACGTCAAGAACACCATTCAGCGTCACTCTAGTTGATTCATCCCTACCGCCCCTGTCTAAGAGATAACTGGGATTCTGAGCATTTGATGTGTATCACAATGTATCTTAGGTAGATGTATCAATAGAGAACCCGACAACGTGCCATTTTCAAGTTTGACCCGATAGTTTTATGATAACGCAAGAAGTGGAACTATGGCATCAGAGGATATTCCATCATTTGGTTCTTCAAATTTGTACTACAGTTAGAGATAGTATTACAAGGTATTGTCAAAATATGAAAGCACCGAAACATGATCCAAACTCCACGCTGACATACCGTGCCAAAATATACAACACAAGTAAACAATAAAGCCGAACCAGAACCACCGAAAAAATGTTCGGTACATTCTTCTCATCTCTAATCACAAAATCACAAGCTGGAGCAGCGGAACATGCGATCCGCCACACGGTTCGGAGTTTTCCTGCAAACAGAACAAACTAAACACACCATAAAAAAGACGGTAGAAAGAGATACAGTAAAAGAGAGAAACAACTACTAAATGCTTTATATTTGAACTAAAAAACCCTACCCTAAAATGCAATAATCATAACCATTCATTAAATAAATAAATTTTGTAATTAATTCAATTCAACTAATGAAATTGATCTTTCTCTACTGACATCAACTTGGGCGTTTGATTCAGTAACTGGTTCTAAAACTGGTGAAGTAACTGGTGAAACATTTGGAATGACAAATGGTTCAGAAACTTCTGAACTTAAAGCAATAAATTGGTTTGGTAAAGTTTGGAATGTTTTTTTGAAATCTGACATTGTTTTATTATAAAATATAATTAATAGTATAAATTCGAATAAAAAATTAAGTAAACGTTGTTGTAATTCAACCTAGATATACCTAATTAATAATAATGTTAATAAAAATTTAATCTAAATGAGATAAATAGATGGACTTAAAAAATTTGAAAAAAAAGGATATTTAGTATCAATTTATAATACGCCTGGAGATTAAAGTCCAGAGCATGGAGCTTCGGAGTCCCCAGAAAATTATGTCATGAGAAAAACATCTCATCTCCTTTTTTCCCTTCTTTCCGCGCATACAAATTATTGGAGTTTAGGCCCGTTTCCTTTCTACCGAGGCAATTCAAGTATTAATAATGATCCGATTTTGCTGTGGAATTAACCCACAGTTGTGATGGGTAGTGACTACTGATGTAGGTGATTAGTTTCATACATTACACTTTTCTAATTAAGGTCAGGGATTATCAAATGGTGGTTATTATGATGGCGGTGACTCATTAATCATGACCTGATAATTACGAGATTTACGAGGCTTAATTGATTTGTTTTTATAGTGGTCTGTTCTTTGTGTATGTTTTTTTAACGTTGTACACTTTGCCATGTTTACACATGTGTTTCTTATAATGTCAAAATAACCGTATTTATTTTTTCAAACACTTTTCAACTATTAACTATTGTTTTTTTTTTCGGTATATTATTATATCATGAAATACGTGTCCCTACCATTCTTTGCAGCCATTAGTCTAATTAACGAATAACGGTTAATCGGATAGATCTCTCTTTACCCTCCTTACATAAACTAAGACCTCCTTCATGGCTGGTAAACCTCTGCACCTCAATCTCAATCTAACCATATTGAGTCGTTTAATACTCGTTCAAAAGACCTATAGAGAAAACATAAATGTACAGTGTATTAACTTATTTAAGTAATATTAACTTATTTAAGCAGCAACTGGTTCTTCTGAAGCAGCAGCTTCTGGAACAGCTTTATAGTTTTTGACTGATGGAGCAGAAACAACTTCATCTTCATCTTTAGCTTCAGCAACTTTAACAGCATCTGGTAAAGCTTTTGGACCGAATCTGTTTGCAGCAGGATCTTTCATGATTTTAACTTTGATACCTAAGACACCTTGTCTCATTAAAACGTGTCTGATAGCAATATCAATGAAATCTTTGGTTGGTTGACCAGAGTGGATCATGAAACCATCAGCGTATTTTTGAGATTTAGCTCTGGCAGCTCTTAATTTACCTGAGACAACAACTTCAACACCCTTGGCACCAGCACCCATAGCGAATCTTAAAACACCATAAGCAGCTCTTCTTAATGGTAAACCATTTAATAATTTGGCTTTTAAAGCTTCAGCTTGAACAGCAGCTGATAAACCTCTTTCTTCAACTCTTTCAGCGTAGATAACAACACCTTCTTTAGCGATTTTGAATCTTTTACAGATTAAAGCGGTTAATTCATGAATTCTTCTACCTTGTTCACCTAAAACACCTTGGGTGTTTGAAGCTTTAACAATGATTTCTAATTTGGTTGGAGTTTTTCTAACTTCAACACCAGCGTAACCTTGTTCGGCTAATTCTCTGGCAAAGAATTCGTTGACTTCAGCATAGAAGACCCCGTCAGCAACTAATTTTCTTTTCTTGGATAAGATAGCGTTAACCATTTTTATAATTTAACTATGTAGTATATGTAAAAAAAAAATTTTCACTAGATTTTTGAGGTTGAGTATTTGAAAATTTTTCAGTAAAATACACGACAATTCTTGAGAGAAAAAAATTTTGAGATTTTTGATTAGATAAGCTTTTAGTGATTGTTATGTAAGAAAGCGGTAGGGGAACGATATTATCTATACTTTTCTTTAATCTATACAATACAAATTATTTAATTATAAAAAGATTTTTGATACTCTAGTTACTCTGCAAGGAACACCTCGCTTGGGGACTAAAGATTATCACCAACCCACCTTCTAGCATTCCTAAACAATCTAATCCATGGACCATAACCCTCCCAATCACCAGATTGTTCCTTTGGATAATAGGAATTAGCTTCTAATCTTGTGACTCTTTCAGGATGTGGCATCATAGCTAAAACTCTACCGTTAGCAGAAGAAATACCAGCAATACCATGAGGTGATCCATTAGGATTGAAAGGATATTGATCGGTTGGCTTACCGTAATTATCAACGTATCTAATAACCAATTGTTTATCATTCAAGAATTGTTGTTGTCTTTCATTATCAACAAAGTTAGCTCTACCTTCACCATGAGCAACCGCAATTGGTAATTTGGAGGTTTCCATACCATTTAAGAAGATACTGTTGGTTTGGTCTTTAACAACTTCAACCATAACGTACCTGGCTTCATATTGTTCACTGAAGTTTCTTTCGAAAGTTGGCCAATGATCAGTACCAGGGATCAATTCTTGGATTCTACTAAGGAATTGACACCCGTTACATGCACCAAAAGTGAAAGTGTTAGGTCTTTCAAAGAACTCTTTGAATTCCTTTCTAGCGTAGTCGTTGAATAAAACTGATTTGGCCCAACCGGCACCAGCTCCTAAAACATCTCCATAAGAGAATCCTCCACATGCAGCAATACCAATAAAATCCTTTAAGGAGACTTTACCGTTCAATATATCTGACATATGAACATCATAAGTATCAAAACCGGCTTGTTCAAATGACCATGACATCTCTTGTTGAGAATTTACCCCTTGTTCTCTTAAAATGGCAACTTTAGGTCTTTTAGTGAAATCAATTCCTAATTTGTCTGATACTTTATACGATAATTGATACTGAATACCAGGATTTGCATCATCTTTAATACTGTCGTATTCTTGTTTAGAAGTTACTGGATTGTCCCTTAAAGATTGAATATGGTACGATGTGTTGGACCATAAACTTTGTAATTCAGCTCTAGTGTTTTCATAGACTAATTCATCATTGTATGAGATTTTGATGTGTTGTTGTTTGATTGGTTTACCAATGATACTTATATAATCAGAATCAATACCATTAGTCTGGAAAATCTTGACGAACTCATTGTATTGATCAGCATTAATCTGGAATACTGCACCTAACTCTTCATTGAACAATTCAGTCAAGGCACCTTGAGTTCCCTTTAAGTTAAGTTCAATACCTAACCTGCTAGTGAATGCCATTTCAGCGATAGTGGTGAACACACCACCTTCTGATCTATCATGATAAGCCAATACATTAAATTGCTTGTGTAAAACAACTAAAGATTCTAAGAAACTCTTTAAGATTTTATTAGAATGAACAGTTGGAGCTGATGGTCCAACTTGATTATAAACTTGTGCTAATGCTGAACCACCTAAGGATTTGGTCACTTTAGCAGCTAAGTCAACCAAAACCAAAACGGTATCAGGTTTATCTTCTAATAAAGGAGTCCAAGTATTTGAGGTGTTATCAACTGGAGCAAATCCGGTGATGGTTAATGCTAATGGGGCCGTTACTTCTTTATCATCCCATTTCATTTTCATTGACATAGAGTCTTTACCAACTGGGATGCTGATTCCTAAATCAGGACACAAGTCCAATCCAATAGCTTGGACAGCTTCATATAATTTTGAACCTTCACCAGGATGAGATGCAGCTGACATCCAATTGGCTGATAATTTGACCCTTTGTAAGCTTGGAATATCGGCTGCAAATAAGTTTAATAATGCTTCAGCTACACACATCTTGGCAGAAGCTTCAGCACTGATTAATGCTAAAGTAGGTTTTTCTCCCATGGACATGGCTTCACCAGTCTTTAGGATGGTTGAACCCAATGATGTATTGGTGACTGCAACATCAGCCACTGGGACTTGCCATGGACCAACCATTTGATCACGATCAACTAAACCGGTGATGAATCTGTCACCAATAGTGACCAAGAAATTCTTGGACCCAACGGCTGGTAATTGTAAAACTCTCGTAACTGATTCCTTAACATCAACTCTTGAGAAGTCTAATTCCTCAAGTGATAAAGGTTCAGTTTTGGCAACTCTCGACATCTTTGGCGGTTTACCAAATAAAACTGACATTTCTAAATCAATTGGGGTAGTGTTTAATAACGAATCAGTTAAGATTAATCTTTGCTCTTCAGTGGCTTCACCAACTATAGCGAATGGACATCTTTCTCTTTCACAGATCAGTTTAAACTTTTCAATATTATCAGGGTGAACACCTAAAACGAATCTTTCTTGTGATTCATTACACCAAATTTCCATTGGTGACATTCCTGGTTCTAACGATAAAATTGATCTTAATTCGAACTTAGCTCCTAAGTCGTTATCATGAACTAATTCCGGTAAAGCATTACTTAATCCACCAGCACCTACATCATGAATAGATTGAATAGGATTCAATTCTTTTCCTAAAGACACACAAGTAGTAATAACTTCTTGAGCTCTTCTTTGAATTTCAGGGTTTCCTCTTTGAACTGAGGCGAAATCCAAATCGGCTGATCCTTCACCACTGGAAATTGATGAGGCTGCACCACCTCCTAATCCGATTAACATACTTTGACCTCCTAAAACAATAAGTTTGGCTCCTGGTGTAATTCTTGTATCTTTCAAGGCTAAATCTGGTCTAATAGCTCCTAATCCACCTGCTAACATGATTGGTTTATGGAACCCTCTGATCTCATCTTGACCTTTATTATTTTTGACTTTGGTAGTTAAAGTTCTGAAGTATCCATTGATGGCAGGCCTACCAAATTCATTGTTGAAAGCAGCTGATCCTAAAGGTGCTTCAATCATTATATCTAAAGAAGATGCAATATGGTTTGGTTTACCGACGTCCAATTCCCAAGGTTGTTTTAAATTTGGAATATTTAAATCACTTACAGAGAATCCACTTAACCCAGCTTTTGATTTAGAACCTCTACCAACAGCAGCTTCATCTCTAATCTCACCTCCTGAACCGGTTGATGCACCAGGAAATGGTGAAACTGCAGTTGGATGGTTATGAGTTTCAACCTTAACTAAAGTATGAACTTTTTCCTTGATAGATTTCCATTTCTTAGTTTCAAAATCTGGTGAATAAACATACCCATCATACCCTTCAAAAACAGCAGCATTATCAGAATAAGCACTGATGGTGTAGTTAGGGTTTTTGTTATGAGTATTTCTGATCATTTTGAATAAGGAATAGTCTTTCTTCAAGTCATCAATAGTCCAATCAGCGTTGAAGATTTTGTGTCTACAATGTTCCGAATTAACTTGAGCAAACATGAATAATTCGACATCAGTTGGGTTTCTACCGATAGTTTTAGTGAATGCTTCAATGAGGTAATCTATTTCACCTTGGTCTAAAGCCAAACCAAGAGTTTTGTTAGCAGTGATCAAATTATTAGTATCTGATAATAAATCAATGGTAACCAAAGGTTTTGGTGAATGATGTTCAAATAAGTCATTATATTGAGGTAAAGTTTCGTTGATGTATAAAGTCTGAGTCATTCTATCAAATACATTAGTTAATATTTCACCTTTTCTCAATTTATCACCAATACTTATACCAGATTTAAACTTTATAAGTAAAGTTAAACCTCTTTCGATTCTTTCAACTTTTTCATTTAATCCACAGATGGTTGAAATATCAGTGGCCTTAGATGACCAAGGAGAAATGGTTCCTGATCTTGGTAAGATTCTAACCAAATATTCATTGTCATTATCGATTTTGAAATCAGTTGAAGAAGTAATGGTTGATAAATTAACTAACCTCTTAGTAAATTCATTTTGTTCAATAGGAGAATCATATTCTAATAAGATTTTCAATAATTTTAATTGATCTTCACTAACTTGTTGCTTCAAAGAAACATAATGAACGTAAATTGAATTTATATCTTCAATGATTGGTTCATCAAATCCTAATTTCTTATTGATCTCTTGAATAAGATTGTTAACTCTAAAAGTAGATAATGCTTTTGGTCCTGGTAAAATTAAGAATTGTGACATACTAAAAACTTTTTATTAAGTATTCAAGGTTTGTATACAGTTCTTAACTAAAGTTTGGGACCGTTAATTTGGGGAATTTAACCGTTTAGTTAGTAAAGATTCACTTACTTAAAGGCTCAATTTTGTCGCATCGCACCTTTAATTTTTAAGAGTCAATGTTTGACTCAGTCCATGGGCGGCGGAAATGCGCCGCTTTCCTACCACCCTAGGCCCTAACTAGTGCGCGATGAGATTGATTTTTTATCAGTAACATTATGGCTCAAGGTAATTTAAAATTAAAGAATAAAGCACCTGCCAGAATTACTAAAAAACAAATAAATCCTAAAAAAGCTGCTCCAAAGAATATCAAACCAAAAAAGAAGGACGTTACCAATCTGTTGAAAAGAACTCATACTTCTAAGTTAATATCCCAAACTGAAAAATTGGTTTCAAGTAGAGTAGGTCATTTAGAATTGTTAAAGGGTACTAGAAGAGAATTAGAGAAGAGCAAGAAGTAATGGATAAGGTGAGGGAGATATTGAGTAATTTTCCTAGTAAAATCGATAATACGAAATTGAAAGGTAATATTAAACTGAATGGTTTTAGTTTAAAGAATAATGTTGATGGCGAATTCAAAGCAGTTAAGGTAGAGACTGCTCCTGAGTTGAAAGCTTTAGAGAAGAAGAAGCAGAGGAAGTGGAGAAATTATATCTAGTGAACCGGGAAATGAACCTGAACAAGCAAGAAATCTGAATGATGTGAAGGTTCATTTGAGTCAAGCCATGCTATGACCACCCTCAACTAAGTCAAGGTATGTGAAGAAAGAAATGCTTATTCAAGTTGAGTGTATATTTAGAGAAATGAATACGATTAATGTTTATTCCCTAACAATGACTCTATTATAAACTTTTATGCCTTATCATATATCATAACCTAATTAGGAATTCCCCTAACTGAAGCTTCTTGGGCTTCGAACTCTAAATTTCTTCTTTTTAATGATAACTCTTGATTTCTTACATATTGAATTAAAGTAACTCCGAAAATTGCAGTTAAAATCGTTAACGTTGCATTTACAGGAGTTGGGTTCATATTTAAATATTCATGGGTTGCTTTATCTAAAACTTGTTGTAAGATATTGCAGATACCTGAGAAACAAATGATTGAACCATAGACTGTACCAAAGGTTTCAAATCCAAATACTTTAGCACAGAAATCAGAAATGGCAGTATAATAAAATGGTCTGTATACCACCAATAAGATGATTCCAATGTAAGTACCTGGTAACCAAGCTACAAGCCCTAAGATTCCAATGGTTAAACTTACAGTACATAAGATAATTAATACGGTTAAAGTAGTTAAATTATCTAAGATTAAACCAATGAATGGAATTGATAAAAGTCCTCCAAGCGGTAAAGCTATATCAAAGAAATGATTGATAGTTGTAGCTACTTCTTCATCTCCGTATAAGTATAATTCTTGAGATCTTACTGTAGCTACAAAATAATTAATTCTCAACATTTGAATAGTAGTGAATAATGCCATTAAAATGAACCATGATGATTTCAATTGTTCGGTAATTGTGTAGCCATGCATTATCCCAAAGATTCCCCCAGTTGATGTGATTAATTTATCTTCAGCTTCTTGTTCATAGACGGATTTGATTGAGTTTCTCGAAGTTAAAGAAGATCTTGAAATAGTTGAATCTCTTCTTGGGTTAGAAGCTCTTCTCATCAATAATGAAGTGGTTTCTGTAATAGTTGGTTGTTGGACTGGAGTTTGGGTTCCTGAAGTTTCTCCTCTATCTTCGGGGTACAATAAATCAGAATTCATTGGTTTACCGGTTTCATCAATTGCAGTCTCAGCAATCTTGGCCAAAGTTCCTACTGTCTTGTAACTATCCCTAGGCATGATAAATATCTGACATACTAATATAAATACCGGTACGCCCATATAATAAGTAAAGAATTCTGATAATGGAACCTGTCTAACATTTGAGTAAATCAACCTATAGATCAAGAACAAAGCTGATGATGAATCAAATGCTCCAGTAAGTAGGGCCAAGATTAAACCTGAATTCTTAGGGAAACTATTGGCTAATTGGAAACAAGATATGAAAACAAATGGTCCACCTAATGCTAAAAATGTGTACCCAGTCAAATAACTATCCACAATCGTAATTTGTTTACCGTACTTTAAGAATAAACTAGCGATGAAAATAAGGAATGATCCAATGATTCCAGTTATTTGTGGCCCATAAGAATCCAATATGGATCCAACTGGTAATGCACATATATTGGTAACCATACATGCTACTGTGAACAAGAAGTTTAACGATAAGTCTTGTTCTTTACAAGTATGAATTTTTTCAATACCTACATCACACTTATCACTATAAATTCCTTCATCGATTAAAATTGGCTTTAAAGCTGCAAATCCAAACACTGGACCGGCAGCTACTAAACACCATGCAATTGAACATAGAATTTGGGCTGCTCTTCTTTGAGCGGACGGTAAGTCTGACATTTTATACTATATAACACTGAATGGAATTAGAATGATGAACTGGATTTTACAATACACTTTTGAAGTTGTTTATATTATGTTCAACTCAAGTTTCGAACCTTCAATTGTGTGTTGTTAAGAATATAATAATGACTATACTTGAGAAGCAACTGAAATAATGTGCGTCAATCTCAAAAAATAAACCTAAATTAAATTGAAGAATGTAACTAACAAAGAACTAGAAATCGCTAAAACTAATGGAAAATTTGCCACAATTTAAGACCTATGGCTTATATATATATTGTAGGAGAAAATACTTTAATAGGCTATAAAAAAGCAATTTTAAATGGATATGCAACATGAGACGGAAATCACCGTATGCAGCCAAAACTACACTGGTCTTATCTATATCGAGAATGGAATTCCCCGATTTAAGGTTATTTAATTATTTTCTTAGTCTTTTTTAGTTATGTTTGTTCCTATTTAGAAAGGGGATAAGTTGTGTTCAACGGTTCTGTATGATTTTTCGGACTTACTTAATTTCATGTAAATATGATGAATCAATATAGCCACCATGTTTATGACAAGGAATGCTCCAAATGCAATTAAAAACCTCATAGCTGGTGATTTTAAAAGTGAATCTCTTTTAACTATTTCTTCTGTTTCACCTTCTCCTCTTTTTTCTTCTTGTCTTGTACTTTCTCCAGTTTTTTCAGTGGTGTCTCTTACCACAACTTCTTCTATATCATCTCTCTTCATAAAATGCATGTCATTGATGTTCAATTTATTCAACACATCAGCTAATCCAACTAACTCTTCTTGACTGAAGTGTTCAACTTTTCCCAATACGTCTTTAAAATCATCTTTTTTATTACTATTGAAAACCATTAATAAAAGTGTTGATGCTAAAAATAAAAAACTTATTATTCTGAACGATTCGTATTTGTCTACTTTCATAATGTGTTGATGATCCTATATATATAAACTCGAGTACGTGTTAAGTATAAGTATCGTGTTTGTGGATGTTATATTCTTATTGTTATATGTATAATGAGCTTTAAACAATTCTGTAAAAAATTGACCCTGAAACTTTATTATAGAGCCAGAAAAAAATTTCTAAAAATGGAATCGATGTTTATAAAAATCTGGAATCAAGGGGTTCAGTTAGTAAGAGGGTTTATCCGTTTATAGAAGACTTTTTGTCCCATTCACACAGGTGTTTATTCGCACATCTCAGATTGAAAAATCTTCAAAATTTTCAGTGAGTATTACCATAATGAGTTCTAACATATTGTTCGAAGACATGTTCAATGTCGAATCTATAGATTCAGGTAGATATAATAAAGTGTCACGTATAACAGGACAATCCAACTCACTCGAAGTTAAAATCACATTAGATATAAATAGTGAATTATTCCCAGTTAAAAGTAACGATTCATTAACGATTATTCTTGCATCTTCATTAGGTAATGAATCTAGTATGTTGACATCAAATGGTTCATGGAGACCTCCAAGACCTTCAGATAGATCCTTAGCTGATGATTATGATTATGTAATGTATGGAACCATTTATAAATTTGAAGAAAGTAATACAACTGATAAAATGGCAGTTTATATATCATTTGGTGGGTTATTGATGTGTTTAGAAGGTCCATTCAGATCTTTATCAAATTTGAAGCAAGAAAATGCTTATATTCTTATTCGTCATTTTAAAGATAATTGAATAGAATTGTATATTAATATTATAAGAAACATTATGGAGGCTGGGGTCTACGAACTAGAATTTTGTCTTATTTTTAGTTCAATTGCTCGGATATTGTGTCTTTGATTTACACAAATGATTCGATCTTTTGTCTCTTATCTATGAATTCTGTATACCTGTCTTATTCCTTTCCGTCTTATTATAGATGAAGATACGAAAGTCGCAAACCCTCGAAATCAGTGAGTATGGATGAAACTGATAAACGTATGTAATCTGAGTGTTTACAGGCAATAATAACTCAATACTAACTGAAAGCCGATCCTATATTAGAACAGGTTCCATTGATAAGGAATCCCACGTTTCAACCTCCAAAACCAATCACTTTGAACACAAATTACAATCAGTTAATCCCTAATTTATCATCAACTGTTAAGCCACCAAAGTTTAACTTGTCCAAAGACGAACTTAACAATTGGATTCAAGAAATAAATCAATTGAAGGAACAGTATAAGGATCAAAAAGAGTCCGAAGAGTATACAAAATGGTTGAAACTGCAACAACTAAAAGTTGCGCCAGGTTTAGATTCAATTATAACGCCCCATAAAGCAGAAAAGAAAGAGACTATTGGGAGTAATGTTAATGAAGTAAATGAATTAGATAAAGTGTTCGGCAATGTAAATTTGAACCAGTAATCAGGGTTAATTGAGGTTATAATTATGTGAAGTTCAGGATTTTTGCATATAAGTATATAGAATAAGATATAATTAATTGGTATGCCTAGAATGGGACACTCTTGATGTTAGAATAGTGCACAACTTCAACTACAAAAGATTACTTTAGTGGTGTACTATCAATCTCTAAGACCCTAACTCTCGATTTATTAATCAAAATACTGCGCACCATGAAACTACCCAGATCAGTCATGATCTTTCGTAAACGGATCCTTGCAGTAGTGGCAGTCATCCTAATACTAACAGTACAATTACTACTACGTTCCCAAACCTCAAATTTGAAACCTAAAGGATCGGAGAACTCAAAGGATCCCGTAGTAATCAATCTAAATAAACGAAGACAACAATTTATAAATCCGATATATTCCAAATATAAAGTCAATAAAGTGGTCTCAAAGCCAATAGAACAACAATGTAAATCATATTTCAAAGAATTATCGAAAATAGATCCAAAAAACTCGGAAACACAGCTGGCAATATCCAAACCTTTCACCTTCGATAAAGCCTTATACAGAGAAAGCTCCTGGTTCAAACAAGCTGAAAAGAAATTAAGAAAAGATTTGAAACATAAGAATCAATATTTTGTTCCCAAACACAAACAGCTACTAAGAAAAGAGTTTAATGAGGAACTAGAGAAGCTAACTAACTATGAGAATGAAATTGTTCAAGACTTTAATCATAAACGAATCTTTGGTAAGTGTTTCTTAGAACAAGGAGTACAGAGTAAGAAATGTAATCAGCTACAGCAAAAATTATATCCCTGGTTAACAGGTGAGAGCCCAGAATTCTCCCGTTGGAATGGAGAGACTGAGTTCCCTACCTACGCTGTTACAGTTACTGATAAAAATAAGAAAGAAAGCGATTGTTTTATTCAAAACTTTGGGTCTAAAAGTAACGGTAAAGGGATTGTTATACCATTCTTACCGGGGAAGAATAGTATCCAAAAACTCACAAGAACCATCAAAGTGTTAAGAGGATTAAAAAATCAATTACCTATACAAATTATGTATAATTCAGAGTCTCTACAACCTGAGGATAAGGAATTGATTATTACTTCAGCAAGATCAGAATTTGAAGACGTATCTAAGGCATTTAAAACATCTGAAGATGATGCTCCCAAGCTTTCGAGTATCGAAGACTTTCCTTTACAAGATATTTGGTTTGTAGATTTGTCTAACGTATTCGATGAGAGCATCAACCCATCGACCACCTTTTCATTATTGCTTTCATTGATTTTCAATTCCTTCGAAGATATTATAATGTTAACCACCGACGCTATACCATTAATTGAAGGTTTCGGTGAAAGGTTATTCGATTCAAAGCCTTATAGTCAATATGGACAAGTGTTCTTTAAGAAACCATCGCATTTTACCATTCAAAGAAAATCACTTGTTTATGGGTTTGGTGAAGTTAATGAACTACTCAAGTCCAATATGATGCCTAATGAAATGGATAAGGTCTATTTCGGTTTGAATAAAAGAAAGGATAATGAGTTCTCGATGTTGACATATAATCACAGAGCCCAGGATATCATGGATCACAATTTCATGGTCATCAACAAGAAGAGACATTTGAGTGGGTTATTATTAGCAACTAGTTTGCAGTTCTATGATATATTGAACATAAGATTTGATCAGCCCCACGATGTTTTTGAAGATAGTTTTTGGATAGGGTTAGAAATGAGTGGATTAACTAAACAAGTTTACTTCAATAAACATTTTGGAAGTGCTGCAGGATTCTTAACACCTGCCGATAATAAGAACTATGAAAAAATGAGTACCTCAAATGAATTGTGTTCGGCGTCATGGTGTCAAATTGACGATAGTGATGATTATTCCATTATATACGTGACAACTCATCAACTTGAAAATTATTTGAGTAATTCCCAATTCGATGCAGAATTAGGTAACAAGTATAAAGTTCCAGCATCCGATAAAGAATTATCACATCCATTCCTAATTGAAAACGTTCTAAGACCTCCTACCTTGTTGCAAAATGTTCATGTTCCTGAACATAGAGAACCTAAAGCTGCTTGGTATCTTGATGATGAGTTTGCTGGTGGCAGGGGTCATCCATTCTGGTGTGCTTATGATGTAATTGGTAGTCCTGATTCGGGAATTAGAGGTTTAGTGTTCGAATATGGAAAAACTCTACAGGAAAAATTCAACTTCATTTTTGATATTTGGTTGTTTTTATAATATTGACGTTGGTATTCAAGGAAAAGGTTTAAATAGAATATACAAATTTATTTAGGAATTCCCTCTATGCAATTGGCTGGTTTTCAGTTCGAAAGTAGTCTATTTGCATGGATTTTGTCAAATTTACACTCTGTTTTTCTCTTATATATCAGTTTTTCGGTGAACTTTCGGACTTTGGTCACAGTGGCCGAGTGGTTTTAAGGCGATGCCCTGCTATGTATCTAAATTGCGGTTAGGCATTGGGAATTTCCTGCGCAGGTTCGAATCCTGTCTGTGACGCCATCTTTTTTTGGTTCCGTTAATAAGCTATACTAAAGAGACATGAATTGTGAGAGAATAGAGTGTGTCTTTACTCAATTTGTTGATTAAACACTTTTCACTCTTTTATTATCGCATACATATTTTTTAACCTATACGCAGAAGTCCGCTGACACGTAATACGCCTTTTCGTAACGTAACACATACTTGAATTTAGGTTTTAAGTGAATAAAATGTGTTAATATAGTCGTATATAGTATCGGGATATTCTTGTAGTTAAAAACAAGTAATCGTTTTTTTTAGCTATGTTTATTTTTATTTATTAATATTTTTTGCAACTTTCACAGAAGTGACAGAAATTTAAATAAAATGAATAAAAAAAATTGAAAAAATTTAAAAGACTCTTAGAGATTCTTCATAGATACTCTTGATGGGACTAATGATAAACACGAAATGATATAGGAAAAAACATTCATCAGGATGAACGAAACCAAGGCAATGAATAAGTGTGGTAAGTAAAAGATTGTAAAGTTAATTGTGCATTTAGCCTTGGAAATACACCTCTGAACATTTGAAGAAATTAAAAGCTCAAGATTACCTAAATGGAAAATCATAAGTAACTTACTGAATATTATTGGGCAATCCCTGTAAAGGCACTACTGAGGTCCTATCGGAAGATTGCGAGATAGCAGTGCATACACACATATACCCATAAACAATCCCACCAAAAGAGAAGAAAAACCTTACTGGAATAGACCACAGACTCTGCAATAGAAGATACAGAGTTTCTAATAGTGTGTTTACTTCCACAAAACCAAGCGGGTAAAATAATATAAGTTTGGCATAAAAAGAAATTGTCGAGCCCCAAGTCGTGGCCCATTAATTTTTAGATAAGAAGCATCTCAACCAACCGAAGAACTTTAAAATTCTCAGAAGATAATCATAGTTAAGATATAGTGATAATTCAGTGAATTGCTATTATAAACAAATTAAAACTCACTGATAAAGGCTAAAGATGTTCTACTATGAAGTACCTGCTAGGAAAAGGATTATTCAATGTTTTTGTGCCATATTTTGGTGTTTATTATCAGGTGGACCAATCTTTGGATTTGCAGCCTTAAAACCAATTTTAATCCGTGAAGGGATTTATGAAAGTGTTTGTGATATTCAAATTAGTGATATGAATAAATATAGTATGGAATCTTCACCTTCAATGACAACCTTATTATTGGGAAAAGTATTCAATATTACTGAAGATAATTCAGTTGCCAAATGTACCAACCAAGACTTGAAGTTAAACATGATGTTCACTGTTGGAGCCGTCGTAACTAATGTTTCAGCATTGATTATTGGTAAAATCTTAGATGATTTTGGTCCAAGGGTTTGTGGATTGATTGGTTCATTTTTCCTATACTTGGCATGTTTTATCTTTATCTTTGCTTCTAAAATCACCGATTCAAGTTTAGGTAATGTGTTTGATCCATATTTGTTCGGATACGCTTCGATGGCTTTAGGTGGACCATTTGCATTTATTTCATCATTTCAATTATCGAATTCTTTTCCAAAAAAATCAGGTACTATATTGGCTTTGATAACAGGAGCATTTGATTCTTCATCAGCATTATTCTTATTCTATAGAATTTTTTATAACAAGAGTGATGGGTTATTTTCAATTGCTTCATTTTTTAAATTATATTTGTTAGTACCTACCTTTATAACTGTAGCCCAATTTGCAGTTATGAATGGTGATTCGTATAAGACTCCACCAGATAACACCTTATGTGTTGATGATAGATCAGAACAACCAACTGAAACTGACGCTTTATTGAGTCATGAAGAGCATGCTGCTCCACATAGAAGGGACTCAATTGGTGACGCCTTAAAACAACCATATGCTGAAGAGGGTGAAGAGTACTTAATCGAACACTCAGGGGGTGTATTTGGAATATTACATGGATATTCTGCCGAACACCAAATGAAAACTCCTTGGTTCTTTTTAATGGGTGCGTTTGCAACCATTCAAATGTTAAGATTGAATTACTTTGTGGCTACTGTAAACACTCAATATAGTTACTTATTCCATTCAATTACAAAAGCTGAAGCCTTGACTAAATTCTTTGATATAGCTTTACCATTAGGTGGAGTTATATCAGTGCCAGCAGTTGGAGCATTTTTAGATTATTGTTCAACGGTTATAGTTTTGAATACCTTATTAGGTATTTCAATAGTTATTGGAGTTTTAGGGTTATTTGGTAGTTATCCTTTAGGAGTCTTGAACGTCTGTATTTTTGTTTGTTATAGACCATTCTTTTATACATCCGTATCAGACTTCTGTGCTAAAGTATTTGGATTCGATACCTTTGGTACTGTTTATGGAGCTATTATTTGTACTTCGGGTATATTCAACTTTGGCCAAAGTATTTTGGATAAGTTAACTCATACAACGTTTAATATGAACCCAACTCCTATAAATTTGATTTTGATAGGATTAACTATCATTATAGGTGGTACAACTGCTACCTATGTGAAGGTCCAAGCTAGGTTATATAATAAGAGAAAACAAGCTCAATTAGCTTCAGCTTCAGCTTAGATAGTCTTAGATATTTTATTTATAGGATTACGTTAATAAACGATAAAATTATTATTTTTTTTATAAATGCAGGTTCCGCCGTTTCAAGGAGATGGTATGATCCAAACCTTAAATTTTGAGGCACATGACCATTAAGTTAGAAACGTCTAGAACATCTGATAGACCGCATAGACTACAAACCAAATCATCGCAACTGAGTTAACACCTTTACCAAATCACTGATCTAAAGTAAACGTTGAAATCCCTAAGTAGTAATATTAACCCCAACGTTATCGTGTGGCTTAACTTTCGCACAAATTTAGAAACAATATCATAGGTCTACGAAGGTTACCTATAACCTAGAAACTGTAACGAATCTGTCACTAATACAATTGAATTAAAGTCAGATGTCAGTTACATCACCGAAAGCAACAAGTCATAGTAAGAGTACCCCGAATTTAATACCAAATCATACTATGTCCGAATCGATATTAGATTCTATTCAAGATGAGGAGAATGATAGTGATGAAGATTCAGAGCTCGATTTATTGGAATACTTAGAAAGGAAAGATCATTCATATAGAAACATTCGATTCGGAATTCCCAATTATCCTGGCTACAAAAGTGATATTGCCAAAAAATACGAAAGAAGAGTTTCATTCGATACTATAAACCTTCAATATGATGATGATGATAACGAATTCGATGAATTAAATGAATATTCATTCAATCGATTGTACCAGGATGACTATTTCAGTAATGATAATAAACGAAGAGAATCATATTTCAGTAATCTAGATGCAGAAGCTTCAAATAAATATCCTAATTATAATTTTTTATTAGACGAAAGAAGAGGTAGATCTAGATCTCCAACTTCAAGTCCATTACATAGTCCAAGTCCGAGTCCTTCAAGAAACGGAGGTTATGGAAGTCCACCATTTCTTGGTAATAGTATTGATATTGCCAGATTTAATCATACAAGACCGGCTTATCCTACTAAACCAATTATAACTCATAAAGGGTGTACATTTACCAAATTACATCGTAAGTTCGAAGACTTATATTTCTATAAGTTGAATAATGAAGCAAATAATTATTTGAAACCGATTTTGCCCCTGAGAGTTATATTAGTTTATTTATCAGGAAGAAGACATACTTGGGTAGCATTAGATTGGTTATTGAGTTCATTTATTGAACATGGAGATTCAGTTATTATCGTATCCGCCATTGATCCTCAATTATTAAACCATAGTAAAAAAAGAAGGAGTGTTGGAAGATATGGAAGTGTATCTCCAGATTCTATAAGAGATCCAAAATCAAGATTAAGAGAAAGAAGTAGACCTGAACACGTTAAATTGATTGCTAAGAACATTATGAATTATGCTATGGAAGTTATCAATCCTGATATAATTTCCAAAGTTTCAATTGAATTAGCAGTAGGTGACACTAAACATGTTATGAAAGAAATGTATAAATTATATGAACCAAGTTTAGTATGCACCGGATCAATTCCAAGATTAAAAGCCTCCGCTCCCTTAAGATCATGGAATTCGTCAAGGTTAACTGATAGGTTAGTTAAAAACTTTCCATTACCAGTGATTGTTGTTCCAGCTGTAAATATGACAAAATTCGAAAAAAATTTAAGGAACAAGATCAATTTAAAATATAATAATCAACCTGAAAATATGTCTAATGCCAATAGTTATAATTTTAGTATAAGTACTAATAGCAATACTGATAATGGGACTGATAATAGTAATGAAGCAGGTCCTTCATTTAATAGAAGAAAGTCTTTAGATGAACAATCTATTAGTTCAGCATCATCCGATGAAAGTTATTCATCATTTGATGAAATCACTAGTACTTATGCTAATTATAAAACCACGATAAAATCGAAATTGAATGAAACTTTCAAAGAGAATGGGTATAGTGCCAAGTACTTTGTTGAATCTATGAAAATCTTATCGGATAATTCAGCAGAATTATGTAATGACATCATTAGTATTCAACCTGATTTCTTAGGTAGAGGCGCTAAATTAGCTAATATTGTAACCGGATCTGCAAGATTTGGGTATGCTCCGTATAGAACTAAATCATTATTAGCACCAGTGGAATTAGAGAAATCAAGATCAGCAGATGATAGTGGAAGAGATTCAACTCCAGGAACCCCAGGAGTTTCATTCCAAGAAATCAAGAGGAGACTAAAGGAAAAACAACTTCAAAAGGATCAAGATTCTTTATCAAAGATTCCTACCATTAATGTGTTATCACCAAATATATCACCTCAAACAGCATCACCCCCAACAGCATCACCTCCAAAGACATCTTCTTTAACATTCCTTGAGACTACAAAACAAGATAAAAGGAATAAAAAAGATTCTAAAAAGGATACAAAAGATATGAAGAAGATTCATAAATCACTTTCTCACGATGATGGACCAACTGAAACAAGACCTGTTTTAGAACCATTGAAGTCACATCAAGATTTGAGATCATTCGGAACATCATTGAATAAGATAATGAGTGGTGATGAAAAGGGTGGAAAGAAGAAGAAATCTAAGTTTTGGAAATTATTTAAGAGTTAATGTACCAGTGTATGAATGTATTATAGTGATGACCTCTTTCTCTATTGTATTCTCACATCCGTGCACCTTTATAGTGAGTGGACCTTTCTAGTGCGTATTGGTTATCGCAATGAACTTGATCCTTCTTATACTAACGTTATTCACCCTAACTTCATGTACGGATCTCGACATAGATGAACCAATAGATTTAGGGTACGGTGTTCAATTACCAGCCCAAAACAAGTTTGTCATGGAGAAAGAAGATAAAAGTTTAGAAGGATTACAAGAATTCACACCTATTAAAGCAACTATAGGACAGTCAGAATTGCAGTTTTATTCATTCAGTGTTAACACGTCAGCAGGGATAGGGCAATACTATGAGTTTTTGATTTTCTTGACTGGTAACATATGTTCACAACCATCGAATTTGGCTGAAAATGATACGAGTTTAGCCGTATACTATTCGTTTAATTCATCGATGTTTCAGAATATGGAATTAGGACAAATGCAATTGTTTGACCATGGGTACTTTCAAGCATTAGCCGATGTTCCAACTCAAAGTACATCAGAAACTCAAGATCAAATTCTTTATATTGCAGTCAGAGCCCCTGAAAATACTGATAAATCAGCTCAATGGTCATATGAAATCGGGGTAAGTCAGAACGATTTAGTATTTCAATGGGACGATAGATCTTGGGCCAGTTTGGTTGATACCGATGATAATTCGGCGTTGATTGTGACTGGTAACTTGACTGATCATCAGGGGAACTATTCTCAATATAACGCCTCAGCTTCACGGTATTCACTTTTCATTTATTCTGAAGAATACAAGGATTATTTCGATCAATTGAATAGTAGTTGGTGTGCCATTAGAAATGGACCTGCATTATTGAATTCCGATAACTTCGCCAGTAGTTTCACATCTAGAAGTGGGGGGTTACAACAACAATTTTATATTGATAATTTAAACAGTTCAACTAAATATTTAGCTTACTTGGTGTCAGATTTTTCAGGTAGGAATTTCGGTGGGGCGGTATACAAAGCATTTGAATTCCAAACCTTACAAGAGAATGCATGTAATTTGATTTACGATTTGGATTTCTGTAACAAAGTAGCATATTCAGTTCCAAATAATCCAAATTTCACAAAAGATGAACTTAAAGAATTATACGATAATAGAGCTGATGCCTTATACCAGAACTTCTCAAAAGCTTTACAACAAGTTCCTTGTAATGCCACCAAAGATTCTATTTTTTCACCTGTAGTTAATTGTGATAACTGTGCTGAGTCTTATAAGGATTGGTTATGTGCTGTAACTATTCCAAGATGTTCCACTAGAAATATCACTGGGTACGTTAAGAGAGAAGTTGGTGGCAATAGAAATGACTGGATTGATAGTCATATCCAACCATACTTACCTTATTATGAAGTCTTACCTTGTGTCAATGTCTGTCAAGCTATAGTAAGAGATTGTCCTTCTGATTTTGGGTTTATGTGTCCTAAACATAACGATTCAATTTTACAATCTTATTATTGGGATCAGGGCGAAGACTTTCCAACGTGTAATTATATAGGGAATGTTTTTGAAATCACTGATGCCGGGGTGATCAAGGTTGTTAATTATGGGTTATTGATAGGTGTAGCATTAGTTCATATGTTCTTTTTGTTCTAATCAACTCGATAAGAAAGTATAAAAAAAAAATCGGAAAAGCTATGAAATGAAGGTTTTGGTTATGGAAAAGTATAGAATAATGGAATCATGGATTGTAGGAATAAGTATGTCCATCTATATATAGGTTTATGTTTATAAGGAAGAAAATGAATATAAGTCCTCACGATCGCACTGACGCGTATATCTAACATGAGTTCCAAAGAGAATTTACCATGGTATGTGAATTTATTATCAGGTGCATTATCAGGTACATTATTAGATGCATCATTAAGCGTGGAGTTGACGTATAATGCAGAAGCTTATTGCACATACCTGTTAGCACGCTCATTAACGTAGACAAATACTAACTGCAGGGTTGAAAAATATAGACCAGAATCATTAGATCAAGTCTATGGACAACAAGAAATCGTTGATACCGTTAGAAAATTCGTCGAAGAAGGTAAGCTCCCCCATTTATTATTCTATGGACCACCAGGGACCGGTAAAACTTCAACCATTATAGCATTGGCTAAAGAAATTTATGGTACCAAGTATAAGAATATGGTCTTAGAATTAAATGCATCAGATGATAGAGGGATCGATGTTGTAAGAAATCAAATCAAAGATTTTGCTAGTACGATGCAAATTTTCAGCAAAGGGTTCAAGTTAATTATATTGGATGAAGCCGATGCTATGACATCAGTTGCCCAAAATTCCCTTAGAAGAATTATTGAAAAATATACTAAGAATACGAGATTTTGTATATTAGCCAATTATTCTCATAAATTAAATCCTGCATTGATATCTAGATGTACTAGATTCAGATTCCAACCAATTTCCACTGATGCTATCAAAGAAAGAATCAAGAACGTTATAATCAAAGAGAAATTGAATATTGGTGAAGATGCTCAACAAGCTTTATTGACGTTGTCCCAAGGTGATATGAGAAAAGCTTTGAATGTCTTACAAGCTTGTAAAGCCGCCTTAGATAATGACGATGATGAAATTGATCAAGATATGATTTATAATTGTATTGGAGCTCCTCAACCTAAAGATATTGAAACTGTGTTAGATTCTATTTTGAAAGATGATTGGACAACATCTTACTTGACTTTAGAAAAGTTCAAAAAAGTTAAAGGATTAGCATTAATCGATCTATTAGAAGGATTCGTGGGGATTTTGAACAATTACGAAATCGATACAAACACAAAAATAAAGATTTTAAAAGGATTATCAGAAATTGAGTATGGAATATCTAAAGGGGGTAACGATAAGATAAATAGTAGTGCAATAATCGGTGTAATTAAAGATGCTTTTAATTAGGGGGTCCCACTAAATATCTTTTGGATGCAGTACATTTTACGTATATGTATGTTGATAGATACGTGGCTATAGTGTACTAAAAGTCGTGTGATTACCAATAAAAATGGTCCCCAGAAACACCATACCCTAAACCCCATAATATGAATCATAAACCCCTCCAGATTAATACAGCCCATCCACTCATACATAATTTCATTCACCCCCTCTTGTCTGTATATAAAAATACATAACAATAAAGATTATCAATTGCACGTAAAGCAAAGTAAAGGTTCTTAACTATGACCCACCGAAAATCTGCGATTGCTCCAAATGATTACTTCATCCGGAAATGACTTGTAAAATCTATAAATAAGTAACGTATCCTCTAACATTCTCTATCGGAAATTATGACAAGTTTGCAATATGAAAGTCTTATAAATTCATCTTACTTATATAAAAAGAATAAATATGGACAATGGCAAAAGCGTTGGGTAGTACTAAGACAGTGTCAGTTAAGTTACTACAAAGATTCTAGAGAATGTAAGCCATTAAAAGTTATTAATCAGAATGATATTGACGGATATGTGTATGGAACTAAAGGTATAACTGTGTACAGTAAAGACAGAAGCTATGAGTTTAAAGGTGACGATGATACTATACGAAAATGGATCGATGGTTTAGAATATTTCTTCAAATGCAAAGAAGTAAGGAAGAAAAGCATTCAGTCTCAATCGAGTTTTGAACTGTTTGACGATTTAATGGATGGTATTGAAGCTTCTAACGAAAGTTTACCAACCATACGAGAAGAAGAAAATTACAGTTTGAATGATGCAAAAGTTAAAATAAAGGTTTAGCAATGATATCATGTTAAAGTTTATGAGTTTTACGTAAGTTTATAGAAGATTTTACGTAATTAAGGTGATGTTCTGTACCTGGAGTACATTGTGGGGATCACCTAAAGCAACAGTTGACTGAAATTTGTTCATAGATTGGTATTTATACAGGTTATTATATAATACAATATCTTGCACGGAATGTGGGGTATTGGATTCAGCGTTAATAAGCTTCTCTACTTCTGTCTTCTACTGTGTGAGCTTTATGTGTGTAAAGAGATTGTGAAAGATTTGTGATGTGTGAGGTTTTGTGTGAATTGTGGAGATGGTCCCAGGACTCTGCGAAACTTGTCTAGCGTTTGAATTATAAAATGAATAAAAATGCATTTGAATGTTTACAAATAGATGAAGCTCGACAGCCACAAATAGATAAACAAACACAAATAGAAAATGATTCAAAAGACCTGGAGAAAAAACTTACTCAAATTTGTGATATCTTCCCGGACAGATCCAAATCAGAAATTCTTGAAATCATTTATCTTAATAAGGATAAGACTGTTGATGAATTGATAGAAATAGTGTTAGGTCTGAAAGTCAAAGATGATTCATTGGAATTACTTAATTTATCAGACTTGTTGCCTAATGTTCCAATAGAGAGGCTAGTGGAAGTTTACTGTGATAATGAAAAAGACTTTGATAAGACATTTGCACGCTTTGTAAGTGATTCGAATGGTGAAGACCTTCAATTCAATAATAGTCTTGATGGTATAAGTGAAAGACTCACCAAGGTTACGGGAAAGCCTTCAAGTTTGACTTCTACGTATGTCATGGAGAATGATGGAGATTATCTCAAAGCATTAATCGAGATTGTTTTGAAGGAGTTTAAGCTTGATCCAATTCCTTTGGTACAAAAGTCAAAAGTACAAAGAGTAAGAACTAATAAAGCAAATCAAGGTTACCACTATGATAAAAAAAGCCCTGAAACTCGACAATTAGATGAACTTTATAATATAGACTCCAATTTACAAACCATAAGTAAAGAGTTTTTAGACAAATTGTTAGTGATGGTGCGAGGAGATTTAAACCAGCTATTGGAGCTAGTATCGAATATTATAGAATTCCTGTATGAACCATTTACTTTCGGAGATAATTCAATTTTCAACCAACCAACCACTCTTATACCATCCAAACCATCGATATTCAAGGACAATAAACCATTAAAGTTCAATGGAATTGGACAAAAACTTTTACAAGAACAATCTAACAAGATTGACAATGCTGTAGATATGAAACAAAACCGACAAAGACAGATTTCCCAGCTTTTAAATAATCGACAAGCACAAAAATTCGAGTTTGAACGAGGAAAGAGTCGATTAGACCTTCATAGTTTGAAGGTCCCTGAAGCATTGTCACTCGTTGATTCTACTATTAAAGGGTGGTGGGCTCTTGAACAACAGGAAAGAATTAATTATGGGAAGGATCTTTATGGATCGCAGGTTAAGTTTGTTGAACCGTTGGAGTTGGTTACTGGAAGGGGGATTCATTCAAAGGATGGGAAGCCAAAATTGAAGTCACATGTTGAGAAGTATTTAAGGATAGAAGGGTATGTTTATGATGAGTTTATAGGGGGATATAGGGTTATTGGAAAAAGATAACCTGCTGATTGAATCGAAGGTAGAAGGTTTCTTTATAATTTATAGAGGTGTTCATGGATTTTGATTAAGCTCTTAAACGGGTTTATTGTACATACAATAATATACACTGAAGGGGACCTCTAAGTGTAGAATAATATTAAGGCCATTGGTTTGGTAACATCGTATTGTAGTACGAAATTGGCTCGTATATTAATTACGAGAATGGCGGAAATATGGCCATTAAGCAGATTCTTGACACAGATAGAGGGAAGAGGAGCCTGAGCAGTGTTTAGGAAGTCTCAAGACGGTTAGATGATCATTGAGTTAATGTTACGACACGTGAAGCTGGATCTACATTGAGTTCTTCACTGAGGATGGAAGCCCGTTTAAGGAAGTGATAGGCCGAATGAGTGGACTTTTTGACTCTTTATAGGGATAGGACCATCCCACAATAACACGGTCCAATCCAGCTAATTAATATACTCATAACGGAATTAGTAAAATATCTAATTATGTATAGCAGGGACACTAACATTATACATTTCGAAAGTTTGTATCATTACCTCTATGGTTAAAAAAATAAATACAAATGACAATCACACTACTCTTTAGATACTATAACCTGACATGTGACATTTCTCATATAAACCAACCCAACGAACTTGGTGGTATAGTCAACCTATAAGCCTATAGTTTAAGTAATTCGCTTACCTAAACGTCGCTCAGGGGGTCTTATATACACACTGGTGTACATTCCAAAAAGTGAGAAAAAAAACCATTGTACCGATCCCAAACATTCAACAATTATTTAAAACCACAAACACGTCAATATTGTCACTATAATTACGCGTGTAACCTTATAAACATTCATTTAAATAAATAAAGATTATATAAGTCGAATTATATAATTTTGGAAGTGAACTGGAGAAAAATTTTCACAACCATAACCCCAAGTTAAACACTGAAAATAGACAATTTTCAAAATTAACTTAGAAATAAGGAAATACTTTAAATAACCACAGAATTAAGAATGTCGAGTTTAATAAATGATCATCAATCTTTAGGGTCACCGTTACAAGATACTATACTGAAATTTGAAAGTAGTAATAGTATTAATTCCAAGACTGGACATAATATAAAACTGGGTGATGAAATTGAGATTGGTTCATTGACTGATGATGGTATTGAGGACGGGACTGAATTTGAAGACGACGATAGTAAGAAAGAGAACGGTGAGTCTTCGTTGCCTAGGATACCTGGGACATATGATTTCAATGATTTAAAAGATGACCAGTATAATGAGTTGAAGGAAGATTTGAACCACGATGGTGATAACGTTAAGAAGTCTTTAGATCCAAATATAGATTCTAGACCGGAATCGAAAGTTGAGTCGAAAGTGGATGATCCAAAGGTAGAGGACGTTATTGATAGTTCGAGTCTAAAAGATGAACAAGATTTGAAACAAGAGTTTAGTGGACTTAAAGTCAATAATGATAAACCAAAAGACCCTGAGTCAAATCACGAGTCATTCATTTTCAAGCACTCATCCAATGACGATTCCCAGTTGTTCTTGCAGAAGAATATTCTCAATAAAATAACCACTACTGAAGACAATATTGATGATAGTCCTATTAATGATTCAGTAGGAACATTCGAAGATCAAGACCAAGACCTTGATAAAACTCCTAAAATTAACCAAGGTCTAGGACCACCATTGACGAGTCTTGAAGATACAATCCATTCCGATATATCTACCAGATCTGATGACGATAAAGAGAATATTCGTAGTAGTGTACCAAGCCAACAATCTAGTCACATACCCGAACTTGAAATTGAGAAAAATGGGTCGAATGATGGTCAGAGATTGTTATCAAGTGCTACGGTGATTAGGTCGGTTCCTGAACAAAAAACTCCTCAATTACAACAACAACTGTCGGGGCCACAACAGCTGCCAGGACCTCCGAAACCTCAACCTTATTCTCAGTACGTCCAACAAACTCCTAAGCAATACCAGAGCAGTTATAATAAAACCACACCTAACCAGTCTTACAATCAAACCGCTGCTATGACTCCAGTCCTTAATTCTAGTGCTAGGTACAATACTACCACATCCTCAGTGACTTCAAGTCCAAGAGAACATTTAGGTATGGGAATAACTTCAAATGACTCGGTAGTATCACCACGTAATAGTGTTGTTTCTGGGCTGTCGAAAAAGGTAAGAAACAGTGGTAAAAGGGTCAAGGATGTGTTCTCCAATATGTTCAATAAGAAAGTCACCAATTCTCCTGAGACCAATGTCAATACTTCTTCAGTCAACATGAAAATCAGTACTCCATTTAATGCCAAACATGTGGCTCATGTAGGCGTAGATGATAATGGTTCGTATACAGGATTACCTATTGAATGGGAGAGATTATTGAGTGCTAGTGGGATTTCTAAAACCGAGCAATTACAACACCCTCAAGCTGTTATGGATATTGTAGCGTTCTACCAAGACACTAATGAAAATAGCGATGATTATGCTTTTAAGAAGTTCAATTTTGATCAACAGCATAATTCCTCAACTGTGTCGTTGAACAACTCCATAACACCGCCATCAACTCCTGGTACCAGCAGTTCAAATGTTCAACCATTGTATCCATCATCATATTCTTCTCATTCGCTGAATCAAGTTCCACAGGTACAACCACAAACTCAGCATCCACAAACACAGACTCAAATACAGAATCAAGCATTTTCAACACCTCAACAATCATTTAAGTCACCAGGAAGTGGGTTCGAAGCTCTGTTTATTCCAAGTAGACCAGCACCAAGACCACCTCCAGTTAACCAAACTCCGGTCCAAGCGTCACCTGTTGAAAAAGAAGTGGTACCACCTTCACCTGGTACGAACCAAACCAATTCCCCTTCTAAGAAAGGGTTCATCGGAAGAAGATCGTTCAGTTCTAAATCGATCAAATCATTTAGAAGTGGGTCGAGAAAGATCAGTGAGGGTAGTAAGATATCTAGTCCTACCAATGGAGTTTCCACTACCAATAGTGCCAGTGGTAGTACGATTCCTAAGTCGTTGTCTCATAATAATTCGTTGGCTGCAAAGATTACAACGCCAGAGAAGAATCAAGCTACTACTGCTCCAATTGCTTCTACTGCTAAGTTTGATAGTGTAAAGACACACAGACCACCACCACCACCGCCATCTCAAGGCGCTAAACATATTCAAAAACCAAAGTATCCACCGGTTCCTCAAACCCTTGCTCCACCACCAGCACAAGCACCAACCGTACTGACTCAAACGCCACCAGTTCAAGCCCCACCAACGCCCAACCAAGTCCAACCGAAAGAAGAAATTAAAGAAGCCCCTCCAACCCCAGCTAAAGACGAAAAGAAAAAACCAGTAAGGGACGCCAAACAAGCAGCATTGATCGCCCAAAAGAAGCGTGAAGATAAAAAGAGAAAGAACCAACAGATCATCAATAAATTACAAAGTATTTGTAGTGAAGGAGATCCTAATGAGTACTATAGAGATTTAGTTAAGATCGGACAAGGTGCAAGTGGAGGAGTTTATATAGCTCATGAGACCAATAATAAGGCTAGGACTGTGGCTATTAAACAAATGAATTTGGAACAACAACCAAAGAAAGAATTGATCATTAATGAGATTTTAGTCATGAAAGGAAGTAAGCATCCTAACATTGTGAACTTCATTGACTCGTATTTACTTAAGGGGGATTTATGGGTTATAATGGAGTACATGGAAGGAGGAAGTCTTACTGAAATAGTTACTCATAGTGTTATGACTGAGGGACAAATTGGTGCAGTTTGTAGAGAAACCTTGAAAGGATTAAAATTCTTACATAGTAAAGGAGTTATTCATCGTGATATTAAATCCGATAACATTTTATTAAACATTGATGGGAACATTAAAATGACGGATTTTGGGTTCTGTGCACAAATCAATGATATTAACTTAAAGAGAACAACTATGGTCGGTACACCATATTGGATGGCGCCAGAAGTTGTTAGCAGGAAGGAGTATGGACCAAAAGTTGATATTTGGTCATTGGGGATCATGATCATTGAAATGATTGAGGGTGAACCTCCATATTTAAATGAAACTCCTTTAAGAGCGTTATATTTAATTGCTACTAATGGTACACCTAAATTGAAGGAACCTGAAGCATTAAGTTATGATATTAGAAAGTTCTTGTCGTGGTGTTTACAAGTGGATAGTAATAAGAGAGGAGATGCTGACCAATTGTTGGGAGATAAGTTTATTTTAGAGAGTGATGATGTGGGACTGTTGTCGCCGTTAGTGAAGATTGCTAGGATGAAGAAGGCCACAGAAGAGGACTGAATTACACCGAGTGAACTAAACCAGTGATGCCAAGTGTAGTGAAGAATGAAGGATTCATTCATAGGACTATGCGTCACTTAAAGATTATAGCCGGAGGCTAGGACTTTAGCTCATGCAACAATACTGAACCACACTAAGGATTCTTCACGTCCACACTCAAATTCTCTATGTACTGTACTGTATTATATAGTTGTAATAATACAAACTACGTTTGTCCTTTTTTTAGATATATTAAAGGGAGAGGTTTTGACTCGATAATTATGGTAATAACACGACCATGATATTAAATTTTTGAAGTTCGTATATCTTAAGAATGGTTTCTATAATGACTTTTTTTGAAGATTTTGGCCACTTTGAAAATCGGTCGACTGATTAGAACTAATCAGGGAAACTGTTGAAGATTGACATCAAAACAAGCAATTTAAAGTAAAGTTCAAACTTTAGACTTATGGTTAAAAGTCCTTTGTTATGGGGTTGGAGGTAAAGACCGTAAAGGCGGTAAGTTGCTGGAGACGATTAAACGCATATAGACACAAATTCGTATGATGTTTACGGATACGGTTACGAAGATTTGTGCTTAAGATTCAGCAAAGTCTTCAAATATGTAGTTTACGTTGGTATACGTTAATATGCCGCTTTACGTTAGCGATATACTTGCATCATGCTGGTAATATACTAGCTTATCGTCAATTATGCTTCATGTACAATAAATTATTTTATAAGATCTGCTTATTTTTTGACAGGTCAATTTCGATTTTAGTAATTCTACTTATACGGTAAATTAAGTTCAACTACGATAAATAGGAGTAGCAAATGATTAAAGATTGCTAGGTTCATTCATGCAAATGCCAAAACGTAAAAATTTATGATCATATTTACACTTTCAACATATACGGATAATTACGATACTAGGTAATAATTACTTTGACCTTAGGCACGTCCGTAAATAAACTTTATTCTAACCATACCGTAAATACTGCGATCCGTAATCACCACAATTCTGGCGTATTTAGTACCGTAATATGAGTTGATGACTCTTTACATATTCTGGGTCATAAGTGTTTCGTATAATCGACTGTCATCCCGCCTCTGATGAATCATCCACTAAGTTAAGAGTTGAAGCTACGTATTGAAATCGTAACTATCATCGTAATAATCGTAATTAGCGTAGTTTGCGTAATTTATGATTTGACCTTGTCATAGTTAACAGCTTTCTTTTCAAGACCCTCCTGCGTTAGGCTAATTAGCCTGTAACCTTATTTGAAATGTTGGATTGTTATACTAATGTTTGCATATACGGTTGAGTTGATTCGGGACGAGATTGTAGAAGTATAGGAGGGTTTCCACATTTTCAGCTGTTCTTATCTAGTGATTGACTCTGGAGTAGAAATTGGATAATAGAACTGATCAGCTGTGGTACTACACTGGAAGAAATTGGTGACTGGATCATTGCTATACGTGTCGATCGTTACTGATGGTGTAGAAGGTGACCCAATTACAAAGAATAATTAATGTGTAAAGTTTTAGGACTATTACTTCTGAAGCCCTAACTCAGCGAGACGTAAACTGGCACGTCAAACAAATAAGCCTAGCACGTAAGTCGTCTCATGGACATGACATCATAACTAGCCCCAAGGGTCCTGTTGTCAAGTAAACTGAAACGATCATCATTCAATGAGCATCACAATGAGTTGATGGAATTGAGTTGTAAGGCTAGTTATGTTTGTGTACGACTTACACGAATTAACACGAATTGACACGAATTTGACACCAATGAAAACCAGTTCATTCCCCAAACACAAACGTAACACAAGCACCAAAGACAATACCCCTAAATCGTGTCCCATTCTAATAATTGACAATTCCTTACACTAATAATTGACAATTCCTTACAATTCCTTACAATTGACCAATTAACAATCCCTTACTAATTCCTAACAATTAACCAATTGACCTCATCTTACTCTAACCAGTCAGTACCCCTAACTTACACTTCCATTACAATACCTTACGTAAGGATATCGTGTAGATTAAGGTACCATTTTTAAGAGAAAAGTAAACAGAGAATGTCGCGTGATCGCAACATCCACAGACATAGTTTTACCATAGAATGGCAGTAAACTTAGTTTAAAGTTTACATAGCTAAACTCATGTAAACTTTCTTAAATAGAGTAAGAAATGTTAGGGAATGCTTCATAATATAGTAGGAATGTTGGGCGTTGTTTGACCGATAAATGCTAGAGACCAAAATCGGAGTCGTAAACAGGCCGAGTATGGGAGCGCACACAATGTGACAATTTGACAATGTGAACACCAAACACCAATGAGTAAACAATAGCGATCATAGCAATTTTAAGTTCCCGTCGAAACCATGATACTAGTCACTTTGGATGGAATAGGAGTACCCTTGCCTATAGTAATGGTGTGATGGAGGTATGGATAGTAATAGGAGTCTGTATTATGGTATTGTAGCAATAGTAGTAGTACCAGACCGAGATGAGCGGAAATAACAGTGCTGAGCCCCGTGCAAATGTCTTATGATGTAATGGCTCATATAAATTAGGAGCCCCGCATTGTGTACCTTAAAAAAATTTTCTGACGAGATTGTAGATCTTGAACTATAAAAGGATTTAAAAGTCTGCCCCTGATTATAAACTTCAGCTTTAGACTTTACATATCGACTTGGCAGGTTTTACTTTAAATCCTTGTACCAATATTTTCATACTAATATCCCAACTTCCTTAATAATCAATATGAGTTTACTTGTTGACACCACATCACTTGTCCAACCAACTGTCACATCTTTGCAAAATTTGAAAGTTGTCAGTACTGTTAATAGACAAATCAGTGCATCAAATGATTTATTGGTTGACAATACCCTGGGAGCTCAATCTGATTTAGTTGGATCTTATACTACCAATCCCCAAACTTTAACATTAGTATCAGCTAGTGGTTCAATACTATCATCAGGAAAAGAAGCATCCACTTCAAAATCTCAAGCTTCTTCCTCAGCTAGTGGTAATAGTGGAAGCTTAGAAGCTTCAAGTTTTGGTAATTCAAATCATGGGAATAATAAATTATACTTTTTAATGTCCGGATTTGTCTTTGTATCATTTTTAGTTGGTACTTTATAAGGAACTTCTGAAGGTCATGTGGACCTTTTAGGTCATATAATATTAATCATCTTAGAGTGTTGCATAGAGTGTAATGTTTTATAGTGTATACGAGTTATGATTGTATATAATGCATATGAGAAATGATCAGTCTCTTTTTCTTGTTATGACTTTGACAGAGTGTTAAGATTTGCGATTTTACTGGAGACGTCATATTATTACATAAGCACATGACTACAATCCTTTATAAGCGTTATTAATTTTTGACCAAGAACTGAAAAAATTGCTGAAGAATTCAACCCCGATTCCTGGTTCCTTGTACCCAAAGAAGGCTCGAATACTGTGCATGGATAGAATTGGTAATCCAATATCAATAACTCTTGAGCCAGTTTCAGTTGCTAGCATTGGCCCTATGGTCAGACCAGATCTGGTGTCATTTCTGATCTGAAACTTTTGCATTTTACCACCATACTCTGCCACTATTTCTGTCATTATCCTAAGTCCAACTTTATCAGTGGCCGTGTGCCCGTCAGCGTAGAATTTGGTAGCAATTCCTGTATTTGGGACAGGTGAATGATTCTCTAAGTACTGCTGTTTAAAATTGGGGTTGAGGCCGTGTGTGACGTCAGCTGATAATACAAGTGAATTGGCATATACAACAGACGTTAACCCTGGTTTGATATCTAAAATTCTCTGTAACGTAGCAGTGGTCAAATTACCTTTGGCTCCCGTTCTAGAAGTACTTCCAATTTCCTCATTGTCTACTAATAAAACTGCTCCAAATCCATCATACTCGGAAATAGACGACGCTTTGAAGGATTTACTAAACTCTATAAGTCCATAAATGGCACTGAAAGAACATAAGCGGTCGTCGACCCGTGGTGCCAGAATAAACTCGTTATTTATTCCAGCTCTGGTGCCGTGATGGGTATCATAAACATCAAAGTCAATATCAACAATATCCTTAATATCGATGCCTGAAGTGTTCACAATGTAGTTTAATAAGTTAGGCAGATGATCAGCAGCTAAATGATGGTCCAAAATTTCTTGAGGGATGACATTGTCTTCATCTTCTCCCACGTACCCAATCACAGGAACCATTCCATCTTCAAGGTTGTACGTTTCTTTACCCCCAAAATGTTCTGCTAACGTGGGGATCCTTCCAATTGGCGTGGGAGATTGGTATAATTTTCTAACAACTCTATCACCTTGTCTGACTAAAATCCCCCCACCAACTCCTAGGTCTCTGTCTTTCCATACGGGACTAAGACCACCAGAATAGTTCACAACTCCTAAGAGTTCATAGCCATCAACGTTCTTTCTCGTAGAATTGGGTTTGAGTTTTGCAGCTAAGGCATCAACATGCGAGCCTGCAAGTCCTATACCATTCTGAGGTTTCCATTTTCCACCAACTGCAAACGCAAAGATGGTTAATCCTCCACGGACAGTATAGAAAAGTCCCCCATTTTTGATTTTATTGGCGGTAGCTTCGTCAATTGGAAGGGTCTCATCGAGATATGTGAATCCATGATCATCAAGAAGATTCAGGAAGTAATCAATGACATGGAATGTTGTGGGGTTTGTGTTTGTAAACTCAATATATTCTTTACTATAAGTTTCGTAAATGTCTTCAGCAACGGTTTTCTTGGGTCCTAAGTCTTCATCTGTTTGGTAGTCATCACTAGTGACGTCATCCCATGAAAGGATTCCATCTTCATCGACAATGGCATAGTCCTTGAACCCTTTCAATCCCATAATGAGTTATCTTTGAATGGAAGGATGGTTCTTGTGAGTGAGGCTCCAGTGAGGCTCTGATACCAGCATTATCAATGATTCACACACTACCAAAAAGGTTCAATGAGTAAGTGGTTATCACACGAAGACTATTTTATCTATAGCGAAAAGATTCAGAGGAAGTACGCGTCATGGAAGCATCAACTATAACAGTTCATTGGCATGATGATAATATGCCAGTGTACTCTACGACTTTTCAGCCAACAACTAGTGGTAGTGGAACTAATGATTCCGTGTCTAATGGGATTAAAAGACTCGTCACGGGTGGAGGTGATAATAACATAAGAATTTGGAATTTCCAAGACAAATCAGTTGAATACCTTTCAACATTACGTAAACACACTCAAGCTGTTAATGTGGTAAGGTTCAATAATGATGGGAGTGTGTTGGCATCAGCAGGAGATGACGGAACCATAATCCTATGGAAACTTTCCGATACAGTCCAACACGATTTCAATAACCAAGACGATGATTTGAAAGAGTCTTGGATCACTCAGTTAGTTATAAGGTCATCAACGGCAGAGATTATTGATTTGACATGGTCACCTGATTCAAAGTATATAGCAGTTGGAGCTATGGATAATATTACGAGAATTTATAATGTAAAGGATGGGGCATTGGTGTCACAATTAAGTAACCATAACCATTATGTCCAAGGAGTCTCATGGGACCCTTTGAACGAATATTTAACCACACAGTCAGCTGATAAGACTGTGAATATCTATAAATTAAAATACACTCCCGAATTGAACGTAAGGCACTTGTATAAGATCATCAGAGTGGAAATTCCAGTGAATAAATTGAGTGAGAATTCCCAAAGTGAAGTAAGGAACAAGTCGATTTACTACCCGGAGACATTGCAATCATTTTTCAGAAGATTAACGTTTAGTCCCGATGGAAATATCATGATAACTCCGCTGGGTATTTACCGTAAAGACGAAGAGGAAGAAGAAGAAACCAAAGATAAGGAAATCAATTCGGTTTATATTTACACAAGAACGAATTTGAATAAACCGGTAGTTCATTTACCTGGGTTTAAAAAGCCAGCTATAGCCGTAGCGTTTTCACCAATTTATTATGTGAATGATGTTACTTCCCCAGTATTCAAATTACCGTATAAGATGATATTTGCAGTTGCAACTCAAGATTCAGTAGTGATTTACGATACGGCGAACTTGCAGCCTATAGGTATGGTTTCCAATCTTCATTATAGTACGATTACTGACATAACGTGGGATAATGATGGACAGCAGGTGATTGTTAGTTCAGCTGATGGGTTTTGTTCGATGGTACGGTTCAGTAATGTTTTTGGAGAGGTTTACAAGGGGGAGTTAGTTAAACAGGAAGCTAAGGTGGAGACAAAAAAAGAGCTGGAAAAGAAGGAATCTCCTAAAAAAGAAATAGAAGTTAAGAAGCAGCCAGAAGTTAGGGAACCAAAAGTGGAACTCAAACACATAGAAACGAAAGTGGAAAAAGTGGAGAAACAAGACGACGATTGTATGATGATTGATCCACCAGTTGTCAATACAATTGATCATTTACTCAAAAAGAAAGAAAAGAAAAGAATCACTCCAACTGTAATTAATTAATGTACATTAGATAAGGAATTGTTGAGTGGTACGGGCATGAGTCTTATTGACTCTTATCTTTATACATTTTGAATAATTGCGGCTTGACTATGATCCAATGGATCCTGGACTCTTATATTTAGCAGGTACGATATTCGACTTCTCATACATAAATTAGGCGGTCTCAAGACTTCCAGTCAAAGCTGTTCTTTGCCTAAAAGGAGCCATTCTTTTCATTCAGCAATTGCAGAGCTAATCTCTTCCTTGCATTCAAAATCATCTCTTGACGCTTCTTCATTAAATTGTTAGACCTTTCCTCCTTGGTACTACCCCACTTTTCACTACCACTAGCAGCAGCAAACGTACCATCTTCATTCAACCCATACTTCTTATACAAATTGACCGATTCAACCTTTGGTGCCACATTATGATTGATTCCATCATGTTCTTGATCAACCGGTGGTGGTGGCGTAAACCCTGGTGGATATGGTAAATTTCCATGTTCCATATAATTATTTACGGTAGCTTCGACAGAACCACTTCTTTGTAAGTCGTATCTGATTTGATCTGGAGTTAACTGTGGAGCAATAGCTTGGACCACTTCAATCATCAGATCAGTAACTTGTCTATCAGATGAAACTCTTGGTTGAACAGGTTCAGTTTGAGGAGTTGATCTGTTGTTGGAATTTCTGATGGCCTCGATTTCATGGGGGACAGTGTGAGGGATAGGGGTGATTAGCCATCTTAAGAAGATGAATGCTATGGATATGGTGATAATGAATATTATAGTTGAAGTTTCCATGATATAGTTACGCGCGGTCTCACAACGGTCCGATAGCGAAGTTAAGTATCTCTTAGTTAACAGGAGTTAACCACAGGTAATTACTTCGAAGGTCTCTCTAGAAGCTTCGATCACATTAATCATTTATTAATCTAAACTACTATAAAGTCACTTTCCATACGAATTGTGCATAGCTTGAACTGTCGTGTCTCATGATTCTATAGCCCTCCTGGAGCCACAAAGACACCACAGACTTCGGCTACCGTTTACTTAAAACTCAACTTAAATTCCTTATCCTCATTCTTTACCTTATACAAAAAATTCGTTATAATTTCATTCTCTTTAACTGGTAAATTCAAAAAATGTTTCTTAACATTGTTACTCAATTCAACCTTATCAATCTTACCAACTTTTGATAAATTCTTCTTATAACTTAAGGTCTTTTTCCCTATTTCACTATATAAAACTTCACTCTTTACATCCTGCCCTTTTAATCCTAAATTATAATGAGCTGAATAATTATTCAAGACATTGACTGGATACTCATTGAAGTCCATGGCATCAATTACTGGTTTATCTTTTGGTCCATTGGAGTGTATGTGTTTGGATAAGTACTCCTGTTGAGCTTGGGCTTGTGCTGCAAGGGTAGTACGAGATTTATGAGTTCTCACTGGTTTTTCTGATTCGCTGGGGCTATCTCTATACTTAGCCATGTTGTAACAGAGTGAGATTACAAGTACTGAGAATTGAGATTGAGTAAGAAAATTTGAGGGAGCCAGATCATGTGATTAATTATGAGTGATCTTAATCACGAGACCAGATCACATGACGGAACTGAACAATCGAATACTAAAACTTGACTTTGTATAAGACATTCAAAAATCAATTAGAAAGAAAATAATAATTCCGTGAAAACACCATATTCCATTAAGACCAACAATAGGCGGGGTTCACTAAATGGTCTATCTGTTGATCCCTGATACAAGCCTCCATTTTCATTACATAACCATCTTCTGATGGTTGTGAAAAAATATACTAAAAAATAACTTAACAATAAGGTTGGACAATCATCTTGATAACAGTACAAACTTACGAAAATAATTAACCTGATTCATGTAGAAGATACTAAATGGAATCAATTAAGTGAAATCTACATTAATGAATCTGAAATCATGTCCACATCTTAACACAGTTTAAATCATATAGATTAATATAACTTTAACAAAAAACCGTTGTATAAACTTACGTGTACTACATATAAATGCATGCCATACATTTGACCGTTGAACTCCATAATTTTCAAGTAACCTGATCGTACCATATCAAAAATGAGCTAAAAATAATTTTGCTTAACTTAGCCAGACTTACATAGCAACACAAACCCCAAAACAGTGAAATTCCTTTAGTAAAAACAGCGTTGAATTGATTGTACCCTTGATCAACGGTTATGCTAACATTAATAACAGGTCATGTTTTGTAAGTAAGGTTCGAGGAATTATGCGGTTTATTGTTTGAGAAATATTTTCTATTGTTTAATAAGGCGGAAATTCTGTTCAGTTTTAGACTTTGCATTGATTTGGTCAGGTTCTATGCAAGGTCAGTTTAATTGTTTTAGGGACTTATCAAGTAAACAATAGACTACGTAAAAAATTATCAACATACAAAAAATATGTATCAAGATTCTAGATACCATTGTTGTCAAAACTATGTGGAATGTTTGAGACGTTCTTTAAATTGTAATGCGGTCGGCACTGCCTAATTGGGTAATACAAAGCATATAATTTTATTACAATTTAGATGAAACCGTGAAAATCTTATTTAAGTTAGAGTACGGCAAATATGATTCAAGTGATAACTCGTTAAAATCATCATCAAACAAAATATTTGTTAGGAAGTTATGCATAAAATTTGATGAATTTCAAGGATTTCATTATCTATGACGGGTTCAATAATATTTAATTTTCAAATTACTATAAATGGATTTTATTAAGGTATATGTCGACATTTTAAGTATAGAATTACGATAAAAAATATAGTTTAAATTACCAACAAAATAGTTGATGGGGTAACATCGACTAGATTATCAAATTAAAGATTTACCAATGAATGTACATGAAGCTACATATGCATATAGTTAAAGTTGGAGTTTTCAATGGGGAATGTAATTGATTATAATTGTCACAACAACGAATAACTAATTAACCCATCATCGCTACTTTTTGGGTATTAATTAAGAATGTTAATATTTTTCAAATTTCCCATAAAGGAAAAAAATAAAATAGTGCATAATTTTTGACAAACTAAAAAATATTTCTTCAACTGGTGGTTACTAAACTTCTATACTGGGAAATCGCTGATTAAATTTCTAGACTGTTTGTAAACAAACTAAATTGACTAGAAATCGTAATTTTAGTAAAGTCATGATAAAATTCCGAAGATCTTCATACCATAATCTTCAAGTATTTTTATGATGTCAAGATTTTCCTGTAAGTTTACGACAATTCCGCAGAATAAAAATTATAGTTGCGTCACTTTAATATTGGCTAATTTTTGGCAGTAGACATGTACCAAAGATAATCTCGGGTATCCCTGAATTTCATTACTTATTACGTTCACTCAAACCTTAAACTACTAGTTAAGTATCTCTTACTAATCTGAGTCTAACTTACTGGTTAATCTTCTCTAAATAGTAAGTCACCGTCCGCTCATAACCAGGTAGTGTAATTTCTTTTAGCGGAATTATACGGTTAACAGCACTGTGGCGCACACATAGATTCGGTCATTAACTACGTAAACCTTGAAAAGAGGCTTGAACCAGCTTGGAAATGAAATAACTATACGGTCCCGAACATCAGTACCATGGGTTAAATATTAGATTTACATAAATTTAACCTTATAGACTATAGAGCAATACATCTTTTAAAACTGGATAACCGTCGATCCTTACATTGACCTCACTATTTAGGACGTTGATCAACTTATTTAGAGTCTAAACTGTAACCTAATTAACCTATTAAGTGGATCGTAGGCTGGCTATGAGTGTTTACGGTAATGCTAGCATGATGATGTACGGAACCAAAACTTTAGCTGTACAACAAAGTTGGTGATGACATTAATAAGTATTATAAGGCGATAGAATTCACGCTTAGAGATGACTATTGCTATGATTGGTAACAGTAAACAGTCTACAAACTTATACATAATGTTACATATAACGTTACATATAACTTACATAGATCTTACATGAATTTAACTTATTTAGGAAAGTCAATACAGTTTAAAAATTGGCGATTATTTTTTAAGGTTTTATATCAATGTTAGGTTAAAACTAAAAATTTATAAGATTATTTATTTTTTAAATTGGGGTAACAAGCGCAGAAAAGGGACAAACAAGCACTTCAACTACTACCTCGCGTATTGATGTGATATCAAACTTATACATAACACGTCTGTAATTCGAAGTCCTATCAACATTACCATTTGTAAAGAGTTTTACCTCAATTTGGAAATGTTGTGATGCGAACTTACCAATTATCTAAGGCATTTTATCCAAGAACAATGCAATATTCCTGGCTAACATTGTTCTTTATCGTAAAATAACAGTGACAAGACAAATTAGAAAAAATTAAAAAAAAAAAAATGATTTGAAACCCTTTTGAATACTTTAAATCCCGTTTTCTTTTTTTATTTATTATTTTTTATTTTCTTTAATTTTTCCGCAATTATTTTTTTAATTTTTCTGATATACTAGTAAAGAATTGGCTAAAATTTCCATGCTTAACCGTAATCAAAACATAACAGGGTTGTTAAACTTATGATTATAAGGTGATACTTATAAAAATAATTCCGTCCTAGGTTAAACTTGTCATTTTGTTTGTATTGCTTAATATAATGTGTTTCGCGCGTGTTTTTTAGTTTAGTCTCCAGTGATTGCTTTTTCCAGGTTTATGTCCATAGGGCGACTTAAACACGGTACAATTTTTAGAAGTTTAACCCATGATACATTAAGATTCACATTAATTAAGTGGTTTATAGTTTCTGTACATTTTGCAAATAATAAGCAAGTAAGAGACTGAGTTTGGTCTCATAATTTTAATTATAATTGACACTTGAAACTGCGGTGAATATGGTGAATATTAACGGATATTGACATTGAAGTCCGATCTGATTATATCAGTATCAACAAAAAGCAAATAAACAAATGCGACAAGCACCGAACCGAAAAAGCAATACGGATTTATCATGTTAAAACCAGGCAACATTAATTTGACTAGCCATAACTTAATTATTCAGAAATATCTCAGAGAAAAATAAATAAAAATTCAATATAAACATGACTAGGAAACAGTAGTAGAAGCCCGCCTTCACTTTGTTAAAATTGAAAAAGTATTGTATGTCACAAATTAGTACATGGTGCATAAAACATGAACTATGAACCCAATATTTTTTGTCACATATATTTTTTGAGTCTCGCAGGATAATTGTACTACCTCATCAGATTTTTTGACTGTTCGCCTTTATTTTTTTTTTTTTTCTTTCATTAATTTTTTTTTAATTTTTTTTTCATAATTACTGCATCCTGTTTTGTGCAAGATAAGATTTCTCTTTGTTTTTTAGTTTTGCTTGATGCAATTGATATAAAAAGACATGTAATTCCTTTATAACAATTTATACCACACAATTTTTTTTATCGTTAATAATATTATCATATATAGTATTTAGTATTAGGACATTGAATATTAAATAAATCTTACATTCTTTAAAAATAGTTAATTGATCTTTGTTATACAATCAAAAGATCTTAGAAGTAAAAGTACATAATACATTTACTTACATATTTAGAGAAACATAAATCATTGTTTTTTTAAAGTAATCGATTATTATCGATATATACCCAACAAAACTAAAGCAAAATTCCTAAATTAGTCAAGAAACCAAGCATATACATCGATTATATGTATATCATACCAGAATTTAATCAAACGAATCCCAATTCCATTAAAATTGAGACGTATAATGGAAAAGTCAAAACTCTTAAGGATGCATTATTGATCTTAGAAGGTACTAGAGTTGGGATTTTACCAAAAGTTAAAAGAAGATTAAATGGATTAGAACGTGAATTTATTAAACCCGATACAATCTTTGCATGGAATGAGACAGAATGTGGAATGAAAAGATGGACAGATGGAAAAAGTTGGAGTGCATCAAAAGTGTCAGGTCCTTTCTTAATTTACAAAGAATTAGATAATGACAAATTAAGCATAAAGCCAAATGGGTTAATTAAACAAAGTTTTTCTTTAACCACAAAGCAACATGAGAAATTACATTTAATTAGTTATTTTAAAGAAGAAGACAGCAGGTCGGCGAAAGTTCCATCAACAGATCCTATGTTAAAAGATTTAAAATTGAACGGTGACGTATACCAAGAGTATTTATTGTATTATGATCAATATTTAAACTATGATAAAGTTCAAGGTCAAGGTCAAGCCCCAGGACAAATTCCAGGACAAATGGGACAAATGGGACAAATGCCACCAATTGGACAAATGCCAGGTATACCTGGAATGCCAGTACAAAATATGGCACCAGTACAAAATATGGTCTCAGCAGTTCCAGGACACCCAGTACCAGCAGTTCCAGGTCACCCTGGTAATTACTATGGTTACGTTCAACCAGTTCCAGTACTTGTTCCATCACCACAACCAGATTCACCACCAATTCATTCAGTTTCACAAACTTCTCCAAGTATTCCAACCTTAGGATCAGCTTCACGTCAATCATCTCAGTCAAGCCAAGGCAGAGGATCTTCCACTTCCAGTCAATCAAGCCAATCTCAATCATTTAATTATATGGCTCCAAGATACTCCTACGTTCAATACCCAATGTATTCTTACTACTATAATCAACAAGGTAATCCTGTCCAAGTAGGTGTACCTCAAGTCATAACGCAAGCCACTTCGCCTTCTTCTCAAACTACCAGTCCTTTGCAACAATCACAACCTTATCCTCAACCAACATTGAATCCATTGAACCCAATCAAGGGCCATGGTCAACCAAATAGTTCGAGTTCTTCAACAAGTTCTACTGAACCAATTAATATTCCAAACGATAGAGGGTTTTCAATAAGTAATATTACTAATAGTTCAAACACTATTGTGAATAGTACTGGTAATAGTACTAGTTCAGTATCTATTTCCCCAACTAATCGTATTGATGATAATGAGACTTTAAAGATCTTAGATAAACAATTTACTTAGTTTAATTCTTAGACATGTATATTAGCAGTGTATATTAGATAAATGGGTTATTTATTATTATCTCTCTATATTTTCAGTCTTTAATAATGTGTAGTCTGTACAATATTGAGCATATTACATAAGCTTTTATTTTGAAATTTGAAATTAACTTTTTAAGGGACTTTCAAGTTCCTTACAGTTTTTCGTAACTGGTGTAAAGCTGCTAATCTTTAACCCCCACCTTTGAACCTATTCAAGTTTCGTGATTAATGTAAAAGAGTCGGATTTAAACCAAAGCGTTCATAATCAATCAACAATGCTATTTCTTCAAATTAGGAAGGTCAAAAAGTATGCATGATGCAACAATTTCATTACATGCAGGTGCACACTACTAATTATAGAGATTGACACCTTCCCGGTTAACTAATTCAGATCTTCATTCTTATATAATGAAGGTACTAATAATCTTTCAATAGGGGGAGATTCTTATATAAAGTTATGTGAGTTTCTGTATAAGGCGGGATTTAATGTAACAGATGATCAAAATTAAGATAACCCCGAATTTGTTACTTTATTTCTTTTTGAATTTATTTGTTTTTCAAATTTAAAGAGGAGACTGTAAGTCTTGTTACTTAACCCCCAACATTACAATTGTTAATCTCGGCGATCTGTTTGTTGAACCAGTAACAATCTCAACCGTCTATAACGAAAAATATAATGAAATCATTAATATCATTACGATATGAAACATTTAAACAATAGTAATTTATGAATAATTATATTGACGTTGAATGTGCCAAATTATGTTAATTACGCCAATTACGCTAATAATAGCTGCAGTTCAATTGTGTTAAGGCGTTGACGGTCCTAGAAATGCTGAAGCAATCCTAATTAGAGCAATTTCGTTGCTAAAGTGCCTTAAACAATTTTTTCAATAAGGAACCATCATATTAACAATAGCTCTGACAATACACCTAAGAATAGTTCGAACAATATGTTTCAGAAACAATAGAGATTGACCCTACTTCTTTGTGTATGTGGTTTACAAAAAGATTATATAAGAAATTGTGTCTGATGAACACATTAAATTTGAGACATTGGCCAAAGCCGAGAGATCTTGCAATAGTTTAGATCTTAATTTGGTTAAGTTTAGCCTATTTTAGAAGATCTTTTGATTATGTCATATGGCTAACGTATACATCGTGCAGAAGTTTTTATGATTCAACCTTTGTTTCCTAAATATCAACGGACATATATTATAGTAATTCATATTTTGTGGCAGTTCATTGTAATGATTTTCACAAGATTTGAAGTTATGTAGGATGGGTTAAATTAAAAAAATTCTTAAACATGAGGGTTACGTAATAGGTTCCCAACCTGGATAGCAGATATTATTAGTGAGCATAAATTCCGAGTAATTTGAGCCGCGAGGTTATTATGTAACTCAGAGTATATCAAGCAGCGGATGCAAAAAAGGTAAGAGATTGACAATATGACGTAAACTTTAATACTGAAATTTCCGTGAATTTTTAAGGAGATTTTTAAAGCGAAGACACTAAAATAAATATTATTATATTTTATATGGTATTTCTTACGACTAACTCTCTGTACATCCCCTCCAGTCGCAGTCCCTTTATCCCGGTTATAAATATTATGAGCGGTACATTTCCCAAATAGTCCAAATAGGCAATTAGGTTTTTTCTTGAATAATAAATCTCGTAATTAATGTTGAATTGAATCGTAATGTTATAACTTGAATTCAATCATGTTACATTACTTTGAAAATTTTACAATTATTATGTAGTACATAGCAATTATCATGTGGTGATGTCAGAAATTCTGCAATAAGAAGGCGGATTTATAATTAATGCTAATGTAATGTAACATATTATTATTTCAGATCAAGATCGCCGGGTCCTGAAACTTCCTTTATATCATGTACGATGTGTTAACCATATCCTACCCTTACGTTTTGCTTTGTCATGTTAAGACCCCATGTTAAAACTTGTTAAGATCGAATTATCATGGGTCCTTATATGGCTGACTCGAAAAAAAATCCTTGAGTATGTAAGACTATTAAACTGAATTCGTCAAACCTACAAACAGTGTTATATTAGAAGTTGTATTTATAAGGGTTAACGCTCACCAGGCAATCGCACATAATTCTTGAATCGAACACCAGGCTATTATCTTAAAGCGGCAATCTCGGCAATTATTTCTTTAAATATTTCATTCGTTTCTCTATCATATACTGCAAAGATTTATATATACCAGCAGTGAAAATTCCTTTTAAGGATTGAACCAATGACGGAGAACTTACTAAGTTAGTAAGAGTACTTTTTATATGTTTACGTAACTTTGGCGATTCGCTTAAATTTTGTAAAGTATCAATTTCGAACAATTTGGTTTTAAAGTGTATCGGTAATGAATCAATGAGGCTGATTTTGGTGGATGAGTTTAACCTAATTGAATAAGTGGGTGCCCCTATTGTTGATGGTTTTGAATCTTGTACCAAATATTTCTCGTTTAAAAAGTATTGGATAATAGGGTTATAAAGCCGCTGGAAATTTTCAAATTGTTTGTTAACAATGTTTTTAACCTTATTAGGATTTTCACCACCTATCCTCATTCTAGGATCTCCCATGTACGATAATGATGTAATCATTTCATATAATTCTCTTTCTTGAACCTTGGTATTTCCTAACAATAGAAGTGAAACCGTCATGGCATTAAGTAAATTGTATTGGTTTGCGGTTTCAATCATTGGATTGGTGGTTATAAATTTAACTGGTTTATGTAATCTTCCAGCTAAGTAAAAATTGTTCCATTCCACTAAATCTTTAACTGCATTTTGTTCAGAGATTATTCCGTACTTGACTATTGATTTGTCAATGCTTACAAAGGGATTGAAGTACATTTTCACTTGGCCTAGGTTCTGAAAGTACTCTATAAGCCCTAGTCCAAAGTATTTTAGTCCCGAATAATGGGGTTTGTGAATTTGTAAATTGTCTTTATGAAAGTTATAGGTATCTTTCACTATATGTATCAAGTCAATTTGGGATTTGACATTTTTGTAGCCAACTTGTTCGAATACTCCAGACCCATACCCTATGGTACTAATTGTTGATGGGAACTTTGCAACTATGGACTTTAGATTATCATCCCCAACTGTTTTCATGTGTTGATTTGATGTATCGATAGCGGTAATTGATTTAATTCCGCTATATCCACGGTCTATAATTGGCTTGAATAATTTGAAGGATAGGGAAGGTTTATGCATGTGTACGGTATACTCCTATATATTTGTTGGCTTCAATCTGTGTAATCCGTTTGTAGTCCCTATTGGTTATACTTGAATGGTTTGATCGGTATTTGTAGCACTAGAGATGGTTTATGTCGCACAACTCTTCGCGACTCGCTCCGCGACTCTCTCTCGCCTCATTACACCGGTTTCGCAATGAGTCAAACCTCACCAACATGTCATCTACTTATAGATCAACTAGATCATCTACCGACCAAAACGTGTCCTTCGAAGATGCTGTTATGACAGGATTAGCTAAAGATGGTGGTCTTTTCATTCCATCTCAAATCCCAAAGTTATCCCCATCATTTTTGAGTGAATGGTCCAAGCTAAGTTTCCAAGAATTAGCATTCGCTATTATGAGGAATTACGTTAAATCTGATGAAATCAATGATGCTGAGTTAAAGGACTTGATCCAAAGATCATATTCCACCTTCAGATCCAAAGAAGTTACTCCTATTAAGGAACTCGACCCAAAAAATAATTTATACTTGTTAGAATTGTTCCATGGACCAACGTATGCTTTTAAAGATGTTGCATTACAGTTTGTTGGTAACTTGTTTGAATTCTTCTTAACCAGACGTAATGCTAAGAAATCCGGAAGCGAACCAAGAGAATCCATCACCGTTGTTGGTGCTACTAGTGGTGACACAGGAAGTGCAGCTATCTATGGATTAAGAGGTAAAAAAGACGTGGATGTCTTTATTCTTTATCCTACTGGAAGAATTTCTCCTATTCAAGAACAACAAATGACTACTGTTGAAGACGCTAACGTCCATACCCTTTCTGTCAAAGGGACTTTCGATGATTGTCAAGATATTGTTAAACAAATTTTCGGGGACAAAGAGTTTAATGAAAAGTACCATGTTGGAGCTGTTAACTCCATTAACTGGGCCAGAATTTTAGCTCAAATGACTTATTATTTCTACTCGTTCTTCCAGATTTACAATGGCTTAAAGGATAAATCCCAACCTATCAACTTTGTAGTCCCATCGGGAAACTTTGGTGATATTTTAGCTGGTTACTATGCTAAAGAGATGGGTTTACCAATTAACAAGTTAATCATTGCCACAAACGAAAATGATATCTTGGACAGATTCCTTAAGACTGGACACTATGCAAAGTCTAACGATGTCAAATCAACTTTCTCTCCAGCCATGGACATTTTAATCTCCTCCAACTTTGAAAGGTTATTATGGTACTTAGTAAGAAACAATGTTACGAAAGATGACAACAAAGCTGGTGAGTTATTGAACACATGGATGGCTCAATTGAAATCAACTGGCTCTGTTATTGCTCCAAGTGAAGTCGTTAACGCTGCTAGATTGGACTTCGATTCTGAAGCTGTTACTGATAGAGACACTTCCAATACTATCAAGGAAACCTACACAAATCATCCTGAAAATTACGTTTTAGATCCTCATACTGCTGTTGGGGTTACTACTTCTTATAGATTCATAAAGAAGGACAATTCAGCCGTTTATATTTCATTGTCCACAGCCCATCCTGCTAAATTTGCGGATGTTGTCAATGAAGCTTTAGAAGGTATTGAAGGTTATTCTTTCGAGAAAACGGTTTTGCCTGACGAATTAAAAGCTTTAGCTGCAAAGGATAAGAGAATCAACTTGATTGATGAAGCAAGTTTAGAAAAGGTTAAGACCAAAATCATTGATCTTTTGAATTAGTATTTATATATAATTAGTTTGTACTTTTCTATCATGAGGTTTTGGCTAATGCCACTTTACCATCTCTTACTTCAACTTCATATCCCATTTCCTCCAATACATCGTTCCCCACACCTTGCTTGGCTTCCAATTCTCCTACTAATTTTTGGTTTCCTTCATTTCCCTTCAACAAGAACTTCAAACAGACAATGGCCCTTTCTTTAATGAAAGGATTATCATCATCAATGACACAATTAGATAATATAACCTCCAACCCATGGAGGGTCCTGATTTTCTCTTGAATTTCAAAATTCTCATAAACTAGGTACGATAAGATCTCTATGATGATGGACTTGACGTGGGGAAACGATGGAGTCACTTCCTCCAATTTTTTGGTCATGTTCTTAGGCTTGATCTCACGGTGAATGGTTCCAAGAAGTGGTACTAACTCTGATACTAGATCGTAGTTTAACATGAAATCTTTACCAGCATTGAATTTTCCGAGTTCACTTATACAATCAAGGATAATTACAAGTTTATGATGTAATTGGTCTAAAGCACCGTAGTCTTTTTCTTCTAGGGCCTTGATGGTATCTGTGGACAAAGATTGAAAGGAAGGATGCAACCAACTAAGAAGTCCTACCACTTGATAATTATCCCATTCGAATGCTGGAACGATAACCTGACATGTTTTTAACACTTGTATATTTTCGTGTTTATTTAACCATTGGCCAAAACTTTCATGGGTGATTATTTGACTGAGAATTTGTGTAAGGTTAGATTGAAATTGGTTGGTATCCTCGAGGTCTGCACTGAATAAAAAGTTCATCAAGGTGGTATTGGTGTCATGAAGAAGGGTATAAATGGTACCTGAATTGAGAATGTTCAATATTGCCATCGTAAATGGTAGATTAGACGCCTCTATTCCGTTAAAAGCTAAAATATCATCAGATCTATGGCTCATATTGGCTATGAGTTCGTAATAACTAAGGATAACCTTATCATGAAATTCCGACTCTGGAGTCCTTTTAAACTCTTTCAAAGCAGATACTGCTATACTTAAAGCTATTTTATTTTCTTCAATCACGACATTTCTAAGTAAAAGTATACAACCTCTTAGTAGCCTTAGATATTGTATATCATCACCTCTAGTTATGTCTGGGTATATGAGATTGACGAGATTTTCTGAGCACACAAGGCACTTTCTTAAACTTTCATTTTTACCAGTCTCTTTAACCACACCACCTAGTATCCCTAGAGTAGTGTCAAAGTCACCAACGGCCCTAATATCCAAACTATTTACAAATTCCACTGGGTTCATGCGATGAGACGATAATGCGATAGTGCGATCCGCCTACTCTCCTACGATAGCACTTAGTCATTGCGAACAATATGTCATTCAACAATCTTGCATTTAATATATCGAAATCAAACCCAACCACATCAACCACAAACACAACAACAACAGACACGTCTGTGTCATCGAACGCCAATTCCAACGCAGACCAATCCCCAAACACCAATTCCAACCCCAAACATTTCATACATGGGATGTTATCAACAGGCAACGTATCACCTAAATTAATATCCAAACCATCTACCAGTGATGCTGCACCCACTGTGGTGACCATTGATAACGATTTAACTAAACAAGATTCTAGAACCAAAACTGATTTGATTGAATTGTTTGATAAGTTTGAAGTAAGTGGAAGAGAAGTGGAGGAGGATAAGTTTGAGAGGTTTAGACGAGAAGTGGACGATGACGATTCGGTAGAGGTTGTGGAGGAGAAGAAGCATAGACCAAGCAGGTCCAGTGACAGGGATTTTAGTGAGCCACAAACTCAGGAGGTGCAGAGAGTACAGAAGGAGCCACAAAATGAAGAAAGGGAGCAAGGAAAGGTTCCACAAACACAAACAAAGGAAGTAATGCAGCCAGAAGAACCCCAAACACAAAAAGAACAACCCCAAGAACCCGTAGATGATGAAGAAATAAACGACATTGGTGAAATCGAACAAGATCAAGACGGTGCCATAGAACAGTACCAGTTAACTGAAGATGAAATCAAATCCCATCAACCAACTGTCAAACAAGATCTCAAACAAGATCCTAGAGTTGACGCTAGACCGGAGATAAGGTCAAGATCAATGAGTCAAATCAATATAGATCCTTCCGAACAGTACCAGCAGTCACATAAACCATTTAATTTCCACGTTTTCTTAGATCATCTAAAGAAGAAGTCGGCCGACCCAATTGCACGTTATATTCGATCATTTTTGGTATCATTCAATAAACAGGCTCCTAGTTTCACTTTGCAGCAAAAGGCTAAGATAGTTAAAGATTTCAAGATATTCATGAATGAAAAATTTACACTTTTTGAACCATTCAAGTCCATGGATGACATCGATTTAGAGAACAGTAGGGAAGGGTTAGAGAAGTTGATTATGAATAGAATCTACGTTCACTGTTTTTCACCAGAGATTGTTAAGAATTCCACACCAAAGGGGTTAGGTCTAGTAGCAAGAGATTTAGAAGATGATGAGAATTTCCGGTTGCAATTAGAAAAGTTTAGTTGGATCAATGGTGTTCATTTAGATGTTGATTTATCCACCACAACAAGTACTGTTATAAACAAAACCCCGAAAGAAGGTAACACAAACACAGAAATAGATACTGATACAGCCACAAAACCAACAGATAAAGACACATTTATTGATTATGCTATAACAGAACTTCAGAAAATTAACAACTACAGGGCTCCAAGAGACAAAATCATTTGTATACTTAACGCCTGTAAGATCATTTTCGGATACTTAAGAGCCAACAAACAAGAAACCAATGCAGATGCATTTATTCCTATACTTATTCTTATCATTATCAAAGCTAAGATCAATAATATTATTAGTAACTTTCATTACATCGAGAACTTTAGAGGTTCCGAATGGTTGAACCACGGGGAAACAAGTTACTATCTTAGTTCATTACAAGCTGCTATAAACTTTATAGAGAACTTAAGTTATGAAGACTTGTCCATAGATAAAGAGGAGTTCGATGCACACATTGAAGCCTGGGATGCAGACCAACGTATAAAGAGAGAATTAGAAGGTTCAAAAGCTATTCCTATACAATCTCAGCGTCCACAAACACAGGACCAACAACTGCAAACACAAACCCAAAACCCTCAGCAAGCTTTATCACCTTCACAAGTTTTATTTACAAGTGCTGAAATGTTCACAAAATCAATTTCCAATTTCTTATCACCTTCACCTCAAGGATCACCAAATCCTTCCGAATTTCAACCTCCACCACCGAACCCTCCACAACCTCCACAACCTCCTCAGAATGAACAATTAGTAAAGGAAACGTACGAGCAATTAAAGGAGATATTTCCTAATGTGGACAAGCCGATCATTAAGGATATCGTGATCATGAACAATGGTGATATGGACCAAAGTCTTGATGCTTGCCTACAATTAGCTAATGATGTATGACTTATAGATCAATAGACATTTCGTAAATGACTCAAAATTACTCTGGCGCGTTCTATGTGTTTTGTTATTATGCAAAGATACTTGATAAGAGAACATTGACTTTTGTCTTCCCCCTTTCCTATTCCTTTTTCTATCTTAAACTGATAATCGTATATCGTTCTAATAAACCTTTTTTTTAAAAACCCCCTTTTTTTAAACTAATAACCGTATATTGTTACACCAAAACTATATACTTATTTTTATACACCCGTGCACCAATAGAAAAAAGAGAGATAAAAACTGCTTATTACAAAGCAAGACATTTTTTTCGTAAAATTGCCTGGCTAGCTCAATCGGCTAGAGCGTTTGACTTTTATTTAAAGGTTATCAAAAGGCTGCGGGTTCGAGTCCCGCGTCGGGCTCTTTATTTTTTTGAATCTCTTAGTCATAATGACATAATTAATACATTATTTACACAACTTGAAATACATATATAATAATGAATAGCATTTGGAGCTTTCAATTTGAAGCTCCAATTTTGTAGATCCCGCTCTTTTTCTTGTCGGGATACTTATACCTAATCAGGTAACAAAATGAGGTTGCAAAATTACTGATAATAAAAACTATAAAGCCCGAGCATTTTCCTACCCAGAAACTAAATTAAAACCCAAATAAGGTCGAAAAAAGATAAACAAGAAATCCACAAAGATGCCAATGAAATACAAACCAGCAGCTGAAGGTAAAGCAATTACACCACCATTATTGCCAGAATCACCAGGTAAGAATTCATTCTTAGGAGATATTTGGACTTCTGATGCTCCAGATGATAAAAAACTTAGCTGTGGTTTTTACAGACAGGAGAAAGGTGAACCATTGGTTTATACTTATACTTATGATGAGATGAAGGTTTTCTTAGAGGTTGAAGGAGACTATACTATAACTGACGAGACTGGGTATAAAGTCAATGTTTCACCAGGAGATGTCTTTTATTTTAATAAGGGAGCTACCATTACTTTTGAAACTACTGGGTATGGGTTAGCTTTCTTTACCGGATTGAGACCTGGAATGTAAAAGGCCAAGAATTAGATGATTTGTGCTATGTCTTATCTTAGATGAGTGTATAGAAATACAAGTTAAGTTATCCTTGTGGTTCTAGTGTACAGTATTTGTATTTGTATTTGTATTTGTAAATTGCATTTGCTTACTTCGAATTTGCTTCTATCGCTTTGTGTAAGTTTCTAAATGAGTTAGTAGACAAGACCAACTGTAATCAGATCTCTCGCGAGCCGCTCGCTAGCTACTAGCTTAGTCTTAAGAATCCCCAGATCGCGCGAAGAATTTTCCAGAATTAACAACCGTCCTTACTGTAACTATGCCAATTGATTATTCAAAATGGGACAAGTTAGAATTGTCAGATGACTCCGACGTTGAAGTCCATCCCAATGTCGATAAAAATTCATTCGTCAGATGGAAACAAAGAGACATCCACGAAAAACGTGAGCAAAGAAACCAGGAAATCAAAAGTATTCTTGTTCAATTGACAATGTATGCTAAATTAAATGAACGTGTTGATTTCCTTTTAAAGGAACTTGGTTTGAAAGAACTCGGAGACACAAAAGCAGTTATGGCCAAATTGGACCTGAAGTTCGATAAGAATGAAAGATTTGATTATGAAGCATTGATCAGTCAGAAAGGTGATACGTTACGTAAAGGATTGAAGGATTTAAAGTTCGATAAAGATGAAATCCAAAACACCCCCCCTTATAATGAGATGATTGAAGATTTGTTCATTCAAGTCAAAGAGGACCATCCAGATGCTGAAGATCCTTCAAAATTGGTGGATTATATAAAGGAACACAGATTGAAAATTGATGATATATTATCAAAGCAAACCATCAAATTGGACGAATTGTTATACCAGAAGTCATTGTTGATTAGCAGTGAAGATTATCATACAGGATTTGATCGTTCCTTCTTGAATAAAGACAAAGATGAAGAAACAAAAAAGACTGAAAAAGTAACTACTATAGAGACTCTTAATAGTCCTAAGGATGAAGAGGTGACTCAAAGTTCTAGTCAGCAAAACACATCTCCTGAAGAATTAGATGAACTTACTTTGCTTCCAGAAACAGAAGAATACTCCAAACTTTCTATCGATAACAAAAACGCTATAAATGAATATCTCATGAAGCATTCATGGATCTGTACAGAACAACAAAAGGATGCATTAATAATGACTGCTTTCGACCATCAATTGCAGGGTGACACAAAATTATGCCATAAAATCGTTTACCTTTCACTTCTCCTTCAATATATTGGACAATTATCCGGTAATCAAAAAGGTAATAAAGAAACAAGATTGAAAGCCATTAAGTTATTTTTAAGTCGTATAAATGAAGATGGACCTGCTAGGGTTGGGTTCCTTCAAGACATTGATAATACTTATAAGCACATAATTCAAAGATGTGAAATCATCAAACAAGAACAACAACAAACTGAAGAAGAAGGTGAACCATTAATTCAGTTAAGAGCTCTTGACGATAACACTGAATTGTCAGTTTCTATACCACCAGAAGGAACTGAAGAGTATGAAATTTTCACAACACAAGTTCCAAAAGAGTTTCAAGAAGCTGTAAAGACTCAATCTCTTGATGAAGTTAACAAGGTTTTTGCTACGTATAAGATTGAGGAAGCTGAATCTATCTTAGAGCTTATCAACAAGTGTGGTGTAATTGGTGTAACTGAGTACTTGGAAGACGAAAAGGATTTTCAGGACTTGAAACAACAGTATCAAAGCTCCGAAGTTCAAGGTAGCTCAGAAGTAAGAGAACAGCAGTTGGATACTGCTGATATCGTTGATTAGTGGTTATACAATAAATTACTTTTGCGAAATTAATGCTCATCTAATTATCTCTGCTTGTGTAACTATGTTTTTGTCTCTGTATTTGTGTAAGCTGGTTATTTCTTACTCAATCTTGCTAAAGTATCCATTAATGATTGTGAAGTTGCTTTGCTTTGGGGTTGGTTATTCTGTAATTGTGATAATAAAGAGCTGACTCCTTGTCCTTGGCTCAGACCTTGGCTTTGGTTTTGGCTCAGACCAGGTCCACTATGGCCCAGAGATCCACTAGAAGGACGTGAATCACTAGCAGCTCCATAATTTATTGACCCTTGAGCTGGTGGTCTGCCTCTACTGTGTCTTCCGCCATACCCACCATGGGAGTTATAGTTTGATGATTGATTATAATTGGATGATTGGTTATAAGATTGGTTTTGTGGCGGTTGACTTTGTGGTGATTGGTTTTGTGGTTGCCCTTGACCTTGTAAAAGTGATAAAACATTCTGACGAGCATTGGCATCAAGTCCTTGTAAAGTTTGAAGTAAAGCATTTGGATCATCTACCAGGCCGGAAGATGGACCAGTTGGGCCAGATGATGGCCTTGGTTGGTTGTACCTGTCGTTGTATTTTGGTTGTTGTTGACGGTTGTTATAAGGTGGTGATGATGCTGGTTGACCATACCCTTGGCCAGGAGGAGCTCCAGGTTGTGGTTGACCATATTGGGGCAGTTGCCCATACCCTCCAGCAGGTTGACCATAAGCTGGTGTAGGAGCCGGCTGACCGTATGCGGGAGCAGGTTGACCGTAGTTCTGTTGGTCGTAGCCTGCTTGTGACGGAGGTTGACCATAGTTGTATTGAACTGGAGGTGGTTGACCATAAGATGGCTGAGCATACAAAGGCTGGGATTGTCCATAAGGTGATGTTTGACCGTATCCCTGTTGCTGACCACCATACGAGTCATATTGACCATAAGGTTGATTACCATAATTATCATAATTTCTACCGCCACCTCTTCCACCATGGCCACCATTATGACCACCACGGAACCCACGATTACCACCTCTACCGCCTCTACCACGATTATCTCTTCTACCATCGTGTGCATTCTCCCCATACTGTCCATCATCAAACTGTGGTCTAAAGGGAGGCATCACTCCACCATACTTTTTAATCTTTGCCTTTTGAAGAATATCTGCCCCGTCTTCGGCTTCAACATTTGAATATTCATCAAATTTAATTCCTCCATCAGGCGTAGACTCAAACGTTTGTATATCAACTTTCAGCTCCTTTATCACACACGTTCCTAAGACTCCAGAATAAGCAGCTTCACTGATGACTTCAGAGATCTCACGATGAGTAACATCTTCGATGTCGCATGTGACCTGAGCATTTTGAATAGCCCTCTTGACTCTTCTGACGAAAAACACAGAGGATTTACCAGTAGTGTAGATCTGACATTCGGGTAAACTCTTTTTGTGTCTTTTATTTGGGCCTAAAAGATCATTTGACTCACCTTTACCTCTAGTAAACTGTGAGTTGTTTGGATTACTGAACCTCTTTGAAGGTTGAGGTTTTGAAGCATCTAATCTCATGAGTTTATTATGCAATGGAACATGAGTCTCACCTTTGATACAATCATAACATGCTTCTGCAGTTCTGAATTGAGCGAACCCGTACCCTGCTTTAATAGCGATCTGGGCTACTTCTCCGTACTCATTAAAGATACGGAATAAATCTTGTTTACTGATAGTATTGGCTGGTAAATTACCAATAAACAATCTCAGTTTATCAGGGAACTCATCCCAATTTTGAGTTCTCATATACTCTGCTTCACATTTAATAAACTCATCGTAATTTTGATCTTCTTCTTCAGTCATTGGAAGAGTGATATTAGGTCTTCTACAAAACTCATTAATGGGAATTAATGGAATAGGATTCTTCAAATTCTTATAAGGTTTATTATAAGAATATACTTGATCAAAATTGATATCTGGAGCTTCAGAGAACTTTGTACCGGTATTCAAAGTTATACCTCTTTGCTCTAATTGTGGTTTAATAAGTTCCAGTTTTTGTAAGTCGGTTAATTCATGGAACGATGGGTCATGAGCTAATTCAGCAATGATATCGTCACATGCTCTTTTAATAGCTCTTTGATATTGTTCGGGGTCTCTAAGGATTGACGAGTCGTACGCTGGTTTAGACTGGGGTTTAAATTGTGGTTTACTGGGAATTGGTTTAGGTGGAAGGGTCTTTGGTTCAGATTTGGGCTTGTGATCAACTTTAGGTTGTGGTTCTGGCACTGGTTCATAAGCAGCTTCTGGTTCATAAGCAGCTTCTTTAGTTTCCGGTTCGTATGCGGTCTCTTCGGTTTTTGGCTCATAGGCGGCTTCTTCAGCTTCTGGGTCATATGCAGCTTCAACTTGTGCATCTTGCTCGACTTCTTGCTTTAATTCTGATTGTGGTTCAGGTTCGTACGCAGCTTCATTTTGTTGGTTTGCAGAATCATACGTTTCACTTGCTCCTTCTTGCTTAATTTCAGTTTCCTCAATGGCTGATGATTCTACCTCAACTTTCGACTCCAGTACATCAACTTGAGTATCTTCAGTGGGTTCAATGTTAGCTGTGTCAGAGTCTGACTTGGTAGCGTTGCTTAAGTCAGACATTTGGTCTTGATGTTTTAATGGTTTAGGGTTAACTTCCATTGTCGACCAGCACTTGGAAGTGCGAACTAAAACACGCCGGGAGAAAAACTTCCGTACACCAATATATTGTATCGACAGTCGAGAAAGTTGCCTTTTACATCTGCATACAAGCTTCGGAAAAACTTGAACTAATCTGAAATCTTTTCGGAACTAAGTGGCTACTTATGAATTTACTATAAGCCATTTCAGCGAATTTTGTCGGCCTTGTGTGTAATAACTATTTACTGACTATTACCAGCTCATCAGCAGCTTAAATCAATAGCCTTAAACATACGTACTACAATTGCCACTGAAAATACTAATCACAAATGAGTTGAACGTAAACAATCTCTTTTCCACAGCCATGAGTTTGATGCCATGCTTCTAGAATCCAATCACCTTGACCTCAATAGGGATATCGTCCCTTAAAGGTCTTGGTTTCGTGGAGGAGGCTTAGTTGAGGTGAGAGAAGAACAGACAAGTTAATTCATTTAAAAAGGGGCCAATTTTAAATTTCTTTGGTAATATATCCTCGCTTAACCTTCCCCTTATACTATAAACATTGGATGATTTTCCTTTCTATCTAAGTTGGTGATTGCAATGGATTCTTCAGCTTAGTTTTGTCACTAAGAAACGATCATACTCAAACACCCCACCCCAACCTCCACGTAAATAATCCGTTCATTTGTATAAGGGTTCACAAATTGCTAGAGCTCATAATTGAAATCAGCTGATATTAACGTCACGTACTTGTATTGCAAGTAAAATGAGTCATAATACATTTAGACAACTTAGTGTTGCATAGAAAACGATTAGTAATAACTCGTTATAATTCTATTTATAGTCGAAAGGGCTCATACTAGCCGTTGGCATAGATGAGAGAAGCGCTAGAGATTCAAGAAAAACAGACTATAAGAAGGTCATGTGACACCAAGGTATTCTCTAACGATTTAAGCATACATTTGACATGTTCTAAAATCATCAAAAAGACATCAAAAACTGTGATATCTGGGTCCAACAAGCAATGTCAATAGTGTTCATCTCCGTGATTAGAGCTAATCTCCGTACATTGTCTCCGTTAATTGTGCCACTGAGCGCAACAACAGACTGGGCGTGATTACCACGCACGTAACCACACTGAAGGAGAAATGCGCTCCGCTAGTCGCACCTCACTATATAAGGCAAGCCGTTCCCTAGATCGAAAAATATATCATAAGAAACACAATTACAAAACAATGAGTCCAAAAGAATATAAATTTGCCGTTATTGGTACTGGTATTTTTGCCACTGATAAACATTTACCAACTGTTGATAAGATCCCATACTTAAAACCAATTAGTTGTTATAACAGAACTAAATCAAAAGCTGAAACTTTTGCTGAAAAAGCAGGCATTGATCCTAGTAAAGTTTACAATTCTTTGGAAGATGCTTTCAAGGATGAATCTGTTGACTTTGTTGATGTCTTATTACCAGTCCAATACAATTTAGATACTGTTAAGTTGGCAATTGAACATAACAAACCAATAGCTTTAGAAAAGCCAATTGCTGCCAATTTAAAACAAGCTAGTGAAATTGTTAAACTTGCTGAATCCACAGACTTGCCAATTGGGATCTTGGAGAATTGGGCGTTCATGAAATCCATTAGCGTCTTAAAGAATGACGTTCTACCAAAAATTGGTGAAATTGTTTCTTTCACTTATAAGTCTACTGGGCCATGGAATGCTAATAATAAATACTTAGCCACTTCATGGAGACAAAATCCCGAACATATTGGAGGGTTTTTAAGTGATGGAGGTGTTCATCAATTGACATTATTAACTGAAGTTTTAGGTGAAGTTGAATCTATAAGTGCTTTAACCAAACAATTAAGAAAAGAAAGTGGAACTGATGATATTCTATTTTCTACCATGAAATTAAAGAATGGTAACATCGGAACATTCACTTATGGTTCAGCTTTTGGTGCCACTGATAAATCACTTACATTCACAATCTATGGGTTAAATGGTTCAGTAGTTTTTGATTACTCTCCAAGTTTACCAAAACCAACTATTACTTATCAAACTGGTACTAGCAATGCTGATGCTTCAAAAAAGACTGTTATAGAAGTTGATGAAGTTGATAACTATGAAGAAGAATTTATTAATTTTGCCAAAGCTTTGGAGGCTAATGATAAAAGTGTTATTACTATCAGTCCAAGAAAGGCTTTCCATCATTTAGCTATTGTTGGTGCTGCCTTAGAGAGTTCTGCAGGCAATGGAACTTCCGTAAAGATTGCTCAACCATAACCAGTGTAACTAGTTTTAGTTAATATATGAGGATAATCTTTAATTAGAGAATAGGGCTAAAAATACAGGACCACAGGTCTACATTACTATAATTCATCTTTAGCTAATTCTGTAGCGACTTCTTCAAAACTGATTCCACTCTCTTCTAGTACTTTTGATACCGTGCTAACTGCTGTCACTATTGTGCTAACAGTTTCAGCTATACCACTGTCAGCTAGCGTGGTTTCATGTAACTCAGCAGATACCGTAGCTAAAATGTCAATGCCTGTCGGAACAGTTGTTCCCGGTAACATCCAGTTGAATATCCTAAAGATCTTGAACAAAGACCACAAAAAGATCTTCACTGGTACCTTCAATATTCTTCTCCATACTACCCATGCACTACATGCTAATAAAAAGAATATACTCAAGTATATTCTTCTCTTATCCAGTCTATCCTGCTTTTCAATGAACTTAACAATATTCCTGGACTTCTTTAAAGTCTCAGACAAGTCTGTTAAAAGACTATCATAATGTGTCAAATCTTTTGCTTGTTGGTCAAGAGATTCAATATTAAGCTCGGTCTGCACTATAGACGTCGTCATTAATTGTCTCGTGTTTTGAAGTGTTGCAGTTATGGATTTATTATGTTGTAAGATTTTATCTTCGACGTTCTTTTCAGCCAATTCTTTTTCAGCAGATTCCAGTTTGCCTTTGAAGAGCTCGTGTTTCATTTCTTCGAATGATTTTTGTCTTTCGGCCACCGTTCCAAATCTCTGGATCCTCTGTTTGTGGATGAACTCTTCTTCAAGTCTATAGGACCTTATTTCAGTTTCTTTTAATTGACGTTTTAATTGTACGACTTTGTCCCTGTATAAGTCCACGATGATAATCAGTGAATTACTTGGGTCGTTATGGTTTCCGTTGAGTTCATTTGACTTGATTTCAAGGATCTTAAAGATCTCTTGGTACTTTATTATGAGCTTAGTACACTGCTTGGATAACTTTGATCTTGTGAATTCTATTGATTCATTCTCTAATGCTTGAAGTGGATTACTTACATTAATTATCTCATCGAATATTTCAAAGATTTGGTACTGAAGTTGGTCTAGTTTGGTGATACAATGAGTTATTTCAATAGGTAAGTTCATAGGTGTCTCTAAGTTCGCAAGGTTCTACAAAACACTGATCGCGCTATTGTCGTACCAATTGCCAACTCTTCTCATACCAAAAAGTCACAATTAAAACTACGATGCTGTCGACTCCAACCACAAAGAAGAAAAAGACTAAAAAGGCCATTGATCCTTCGAAGTTAACTCCTGAATACATTGAAGAACAACGGAGATTACGTAATCTTAAGAAACTACAAAAACGTCAAGAATTGGTTGCAAAAGGTATTGATCCAGATCAAGTTGATACACCTGAAGCCCTCAGGTTTAAAACTCGTCCTTTTGTGGACGTCACAGATAATGCGACTGAATCAGGAATTAAAGTTAAGCTTATGACATATAATGTGTTAGCACAGGCATTGATTAGACGGAAATTGTTTCCAACTAGTGGTAATGCTCTAAAATGGTCTACGAGATCTCAAGTGCTATTGAATGAGATGAAACACTACGATCCCGATATTTTATGTGTCCAGGAGTTGGACTTTATTCAATATAATTCGTTCTGGAAATCTGAGTTCACAAAGTTGGGATATAACTCAAAGTATCATAGAAATCCCGTAAAGAACCATGGAGTCTGTATCTTTTATAAAGAGTCCAAATTTATATTCAAACACCAAGGGTTTATTGATTATGATAAGGAAGATACAGACATACCTGCAAGAACTATAACCCAAAATGTTGGGTTACTTGTGTGCTTAGAATTTACACCAGGCTTCCTAGCACAACTGAATCTCACAGAAAACCATAAGAACGGAATAATAGTAGGAACGACTCATATGTTCTGGCATCCTTTTGGGACCTACGAAAGAACCAGACAGACTTATATCATTCTTAAGAAAACGAAGGAGTTTGTTAATACTATGAACACCTTAAAGGGCGATAATAAAGGTTGGTATACGTTTTTCGCTGGAGACTTCAATTCCCAGCCTTTTGACTCACCTTACTTGTCGATAACAGCAAAGCCAGCGAAATACACGGATAGGGCTGAGGTCGTATTAGGATGCTCTTTGTCCTTTCAGTATTCTAAAAATAGAGGGAAGAAGACCAAGGTAGAGCCAGCAGATATGTCTGACAAGGAAATAGAGGAAGGAATAGAAACCCCAGAAGTCGAGGCAGATGCAACTGCAGCTGGAGATGACATAGATGAAGATGAAGAAGAGGAGGAAGGGGGAAACATCGAAAAGTTTGGTAAAGACCAACCTAAAGACCCAGTGCCTGAATTCTTCCATCCGACACAAGAGCAAATGGAACTAATCCAAAAAATGGAATTCGTTCATAACAGCTTAAACATGAGAGCCATTTCCCTTTACTCTGTTGGTTACGATAAGGTTGATTCTGAAAATGCCGGAAAAGATAATGACAGAAATGAACCAATGTACTCTAATTGGGCACATGCTTGGAGGGGATTACTTGATTATATTTTTGTGATAACATCTTGGGACGGAGAGGACTTCTCTAAGCGAGTTGATCTGATTGAAGAAGTCAGAGAGCACGAAGCTGTTCAATTAGTGAAGTTATTAAGACTTCCAAGAGGTGAAGAAATGGGAGAAGAACCTTCAGGGCAACCGAGAATAGGACAATACCCTTCAGATCATTTTAGTCTTATGGCAGAGGTCAACTTACTTTAGGGAAATAACATAATAACATAATAGAACCTTTTGGAATATTCCTTCACCTTACATTTATCTATAATTACATATAATGCCATCATTATCATAACTGATTACATTACTAGCTCGAACTCTAAGCTATCATTGTTTCCACTAAATCCTCTAAAGGACCATAGTCCTTTTGTTGAAGTAATCCAAACTCTCTACTGAATAATAAGAAGTGTTTCAAACTTGTATTCAAATGACTTTGTAAGCCTAGTTCACAAATTTCATGAAAATGATGGCAATATATATGAGCGTAAATTCTGAATAATCTTTTAAAGATGGTCTTAACTAAAGTCGGAAACTGTTGAGGGAATGAAGCACCCATTTTTGAAGGGAATACGTTTTCATTATCAAAAAACCCTTGAATCCAATTCATTAAATTCTCAATATATTCACAAGCTGGTAATGAAATTGGTCTTTTAGGTGACAGTTGCATCCCATTACTATTAGAATTGGTTTCTTGCCATAAATATTCATACTCTTCGGTAGCAATCATCCTTGGGCAAGTCTTTGGTGAACAAAATTCAGTTATAGCTCCATACAACATATTAATTTGGTTATAAAAATCAACTACATGAATTGCTAACCATTCATTTATATCCTCTTCTTCAGGTAATTTAACAGCTTGATAAAGAGCATTCTGAGACCCTAAGGTTTGTTCAGCAAAATTCCTAATATCCTTATGAGATGTTACGTTCTTATGATCACCGTTTTGTAAATTGATGGTCTGGTAAGGATTTTGTTCTCTAGTTGGAGACTTGGATGGAGTTTGTGGTTGTAAATCAGGTTGGTTTCCGTATCCATCTGGTGGATACCTTTTAGGGCTTGTTGACCCATTTGGGAATGCTGAACTTGAAATTGGTTTTGGACTGGAAATTGGGGAATTAGATTTTAATTTAAACCCTCTAGTTGTTCTTAAACTATGAGTGTTTAAGTTTGAAAAGAAGGACATGACCTATAGGTTTGCAATTTTGATGATTCTGTTTGTGGTTGTTTCTGTGGTAGTTACGGTTGAACACAAATACAATAATATTTAACACCAACTCAGATTTCAGTTGTATTTGTGGACTTTATTTACGTTAGCGACTTTTTAGGAAAAGTTATGAATTGGTAAGGGCGCGCTTTTTGTTTTGCAGCCATTAATTAATGTAATGAATGATCTCATATTTATGAGGTTTAAATCGAAGCACGTGAGTCTAAGGTTGGTATAAGTTTGTTTAGGTTTGGTTTTGGGCTTGAGTTGTGAGTCTGAATCACCATAGGTTCGACCCAATTTGAATTTATTGTTCTCTACTACTTTAGGGATCGTATAATCTTTACTTCTTTCATATAATAATCCAATATACTTTGAGCAAAGTTCATTACAATTGAGTTTAGTTTCTCTATTAACTATTTCTAAGTTTCTTTTGGTATAATTGTAGTTCAAGCGAAAGTACTTTCTGCCATAAACCGAGAATACCAATGGGTAATGAACTTCTAATTTCAACAATAATGACGTCATTAGATGATTGATCATCTTCCCTAATTCAATTATTTCTATAAAGTCACTTACAAACTCAAATTCAATTTTCAAAGCTTCAAACCAATTATCTATCCCTGTATCGTTGGCAATCGAACTATGGTCACATGACAATTGTAAAGTTAAAACGTCTACTTCCAAACAACTGGTCACTGTGTAATCTAGAGAAGTCCATAATTGACTGTGTGTGATACAACTTTCTATGATTTCTAGAATGTTCACTCTATCAGGGAATAAACTTCGGTTGTTGATGGTGATACTGATATAGATCTATTGTTAGTAAAACGGCGGGAATAGCTGAAAATAACTGGTTTATCTTACTTTTAAATTATTTGCCGGAAACATTGGGGTATTTGTGTTCTTTGATGTTTCACTGCTATAATCAATTGACCCATATACGTCATTCAGTTGAATAATTATATTTTCCATCATACAGGTTACGCGAGATTTAGATAAGATAAACGAGACAAGGGAAGACTTGGGACGAGCTGGGTTCAAGCTAGCGTGAGAACTCTGCGAAGAGGTATTAGCATGGTACCTAAAATAGTTAACAAGAATGGGATATTTCTACTAAAACCTATTAATACCCCCACAGACATCAATAAACTTCAAGAACTTTCACAAAAATCACAATTGCTTCATCTTTATAAGAAATTTTACCGATTACGTAACTTGATAAGTGATAATTATCATCATACGAACAGGTATCAAGAGATTATACGATGGAAATTCACCAGAGAAAATTTCAATATACGAAGAACCAAAATTCTTAGTATGTCAGAATTATCCAATAGTCAATTATTAGATAGGTTAGTTAATTCATTAGCATTTGTTAACAATTCTACAGTGGCATTACCTGAAAATTTAGATGAATCCTCAGTCGTTCATATACAAGACTTACGAAAACCCCAACGAATTGAACGACAAATAATTCATACAATCCTAGATATGCAATATCAGAAACCTGATTTTATCAAATACGATACATCCTACACCTGGGTCGAAGAAGTTAGACAAAAGTATCAACAAGAAGTCAAAGGTAGAGGTAAAGACAAAGCTCAGCAAATAGGATTAATAGGGTTTTATAACTATGAAATGAATTTAATGATTTTGAATGAACAATACGATTTATGTTTGTAAATTTAACCATATAGTAATATATTTCAATATGTACCGTAAAGAAAGCTCGTAGAAAACCCTGAGAATCTGAGACATTCGCAGACTTACATTGCTATGGGTTGGTTACCATTTACTAAATCCAAAGAGTCACAAGCTCCTAATAATCAATTACAACAAAAATCCCATCAACCTTTGAACCTTTCACCTTCAATACCAAATGATTCTGATATATCTCATACTTTAAATCAAATATCTGATGATAATCATGAACTTATCATTAATGAAAAGAAGGCCAAGTCTCCAGAACAAGTCAACAAGTCAGTTGAAGAGTTCGTAGAGAAGAAACCAAATAATTTATTTATAATTGACGGTGAAAAAGACGTTGATCAAAGTATAATTTGTACTGAAAATGGTCAAGGTGGTAAAACCTGCTTAAAGTTACAATATAATTCCATCCAATTGTTCAAACAAATGCAGAGATTAGAGTATTTCTGTTCGTTACCTGATGACATTGATGCTACTTATTTCGAATGTAGAAAGATCAAGTAAAATCTCGGTACTAAAATGACTTCCCTCTAAAATATTGTAAATAGATTTATTGTTCAAGAAACTTAGGATAAAACTCAAATATATATATTTTTTTTTGCTTTTATAATTTTCTAAAACTAACTAGGGTATATCCAGTATACCCCTAAAACCATAAGATAAGTTTAAACAAATAAACCACTAATAAATGCTAAGCAAATTGGGATCAAAGTACCAAATCCTAAAGTATCAGATCCATTCTCACAGTCAACTCCGTTAACTGATATATTGGTTTTATTAGTATAATTGCCTTGTTCACAATCATCACCATCATCATCAGAAGTATGGTTATGAGGTTTACCAACATCTGAAACGTATGGTAGGTCTCTATTCTTTAATTCATTTTGATCTTGGTCTTCTTCAAATACTTCATTAGCTTGAAACTGATAATTTCCTGATTTCGTCAATTGTTTAACTTCATTCAAATCATTATTACCATTTTTATCATATTCAGTTTCTAAATTTTGAATTCTGGGAGAATCAGCAACTTCAATGTTAACGCAAGCAAATTTTGTTAAATTGGCAAAATGGAACACTAAGGCCCTTCCTAAGATACTTGACTTGGATTTTCCATTTAAGGAAATGAATTTATCGTCATATTTAGTTTCAAAACATGTCGTATCAATCCATCCATGTTTACCACTTAAATCACCAACTTGACAATAAGCATCACTTTTTTGTGCATCACAATCAGCTGGAGCTTTATAAGGATTGAAATGCTGACCAACACCTTCACAATCACCATTCTCTGGTACTGCAAATTCATGAACATGGTATTGAAATGGACCACCTTCTTTTGGTAATCCCGTCATATCGACATGAACATTAACGTACTTACCTTCTTTAGCTGTGAAGACAACATTCCCTTTGACATTTCTATCACCATAACCCGGGAAATCTGCAATGGCAATAACATCAGCTGGATTTGATTTAATTTTTGGGGCTTTACCTCCCAATACTCCTGCTAACAATAAAGTATAAACGATTGAATAATTGAATTTCATTTTAATTGGTTTTGTAATTGACGATGATTTTTTTAAATCTGTTACTTATAGGTGCACTAAAAAAACTTCTTCTCAAGGAATTTACTTCTTCTAATAAATTGTATTTGTGTATTTGAAGTTTACCACAAACCCAAATCTGATTTCGCAGCCAAAAAAAAAATGCTACCAAAATCACAATCATATGATTTAGCACGTGATTTGAATCTTGATATGTTATTGAGAATCTTCGATACCGAGTCGGTTAAGCAAGTCAATAGAGTCACTACAAAACTACAACAACATTTTAAATAATAAAAATATATTCGTGTCTATAAATCATATGCTACTTTCATAATGCAAAACCATTTCTTAACATCTCTACACCCTATGGCTATGTCAATTCACCTTTCCTCTAAACCATGAATGATTCACCACATCCACAAGTTCCTTTACTATTTGGATTCTTAAAGATAAATCTTGAAGACAATTTATCATCAAGCCAATCCATTTCTGAACCAACAATGGAGAATAATGCTTTTGAATCAACAAATACTTTAACTCCATCTTGTTCAACCAATTCGTCGAATTTACCGGCTTCATTAACATATTCTAAATGATATGTTAATCCGGAACAACCTCTATTCTGTACACCAATTCTGATATATTTACCTTCGGGTTTTTCTAACAATCCTTTCAAATGTTCAACAGCTGTAGGACTTAATGTTATAATAGCTTTTCTTGGTTTTAAAACTCTTCTTTTCTTCTTTGGTTTCTCCTGAATTTGTGGGGTTGTTGATTCGGTGTTGCTGGTTATAGTTGGTTCTTGACTATTTATAGTATTTTCTTGTGGTTTGGTATTATTGGAAGTTTCTATTATTGATTCACCTGGTTGTTGTTCAGCTTTAACTTCAATTTTACTTTCAGTTTCCTTATTGATTTTTGGTTCATTTAATTTAGGTTCGTTCATATGCTTAGCTTTAAATCTAGAAGTTCTTGATCTTCTAATTGGTATGTTGGCTGATTTATCTTTGGTGTCAAGTTTATAACTCATCCAACTGGATCCTTGTAATGAATTTGTTGTATCCTTTGAATTCCTTGTTTTAATATTACTAAGGTTTATACTTGAATAAAAATCAGGTTTATCTTTTGCAATAGGTATGGTCTGTATGAACCTTTTACCACTATCGGCTTCGTGTGATATGAATCTGAATAAATTTAATTTACCATAATTAATTAACCTTGGACGTATCATTGTAATTGTGTATTGGTAATAATTGAGTTGATTTGTAAATGTCCCAGAAAAATTTGTGAGCATTCTTAAATGATTGTTCGGTAAGGGCGCGACCATACTTAAGAAGTCAGCAAAGTTTAGTTGTTTTTGATTGGTTGAGAAAACACTTGGTGGACCGGTCTATTACTAATGTATTAGATTTTGGTGGTAGTAACCAATCTAATGGTGGACCTGTTTCTCCGGCGAATTTTCCACCAATTTATGTTCCAGTCTAGGAGCTACAAGCGGACTAATTTGATATTCCCTAACCCCCTTTCCTTAATATCACTCTTACGGATGGTGTAGATGATACCAAGAAGCCTTTGTCTCATCACTCGCTTAGTTCGTTATTGAAGTAATTTAAATTTCTTATTCTGTATAGGTTTACCGGAGTTATGGCTATGTTCTACTTTGTTTATATTATGCTTCAAGAAGATACAAGAGGTAACGGGTTTTGATGTTTATGAATTCTTTGATATAAGTATTAATGAATGCTTTGCCAGATATACGAGATTGATTCTATTTTCGTATATTCCGATTTTAGCTATTGCTTGGTTAGTGAAGAGCTTCGATCGCCACAAAGTGCACCATGCCGGAAGATCATGTCGGTTTATGAACAACTTTACCGGCTAAGCTTACTGATTGACAATAATATCTTCATAAAGGTTACTGTGAATATACACTGTAAAACAATCCACGTCGCATGTCGTGTATTCAATACCGCCGACACGGTACTAACTGTTGATCGGAACTCTAACCGCGTTCTAACTATACGCTGGCCCAACCTTGATCGAGTAGAAAACATACTGTCAAAGTCTCCAGTTAGGCTTTATTCAATAACATCATAGTAGCCATATGACTGACTAGCATGTGATGTAAACAACTACGAGTTGATTGAGCTTTTCGAAAAGCAGCAAGGGACCCGTAATCCTTCAATTACGACAGATTTTCAATTACGACAGGTTAGCTTTGAATTACCTGTTGTTTACCAAAAGAGAGGTATAACTTTTACTGGGAATGTTATATATCATAACGAAACTGTACTCAAATAGAAATTCGACTAGCTCACAATGATTTATTCGGCGAATAACAAGTTTACGGTGCATGACCGAACCTGGAAGTTAACTTCTATATATAGGCATGTACATATGGGCTCAAACCATGACGAGTCGCCATTCGGGGTTTTTTAAACATCATGGCTCAGGGATTTGATTGTTATGGATGAGAGCACGTCATTAATAAGTGCCTATGCTTGGAAATACGAAATACACCAGTTAATAAACATTTTGTATGGTTATTACCTCTCATTAGCCAGTTGAAGGTTTATGTTACCTGTAATTCATTTTGAGCTTCAGCCTGAAACTTGTATCGTTTCAGATTTCCTGCAAAACACAATATCGAACATCAAGTTAATATCGAGCATCGAGTTAATATCAAACTTCAAGTTATGTCTAAAAAGGAAATTTTATAAGTCATAGTTATTCAAGTATATAGAGCTAAGCAATTCCAGAGTATGTAATCAGTTTAGCTCCACCTTCATGGCTTAGACTTGGACTCAAAGATTATTAGTCGAATACCACGACATTTGTTCGGCGAAATTCAACAGAGTTTATGTAATTCAATGTATCAACCCTTGAGGTGGGAACACATATGAACTATCGAATATGTTGTTCAATAGGCGAAAAGCTCAATTTGTATAGAAAAAAACGTTCAAATCTTAGTACTTCGTATATATAGAGTATTTGGAAGAAATCCCCATCAGAAACAAGCAAATGCATAAATACCTTTACTACCTATAACATTAATATAAATATCTCGTGAGTCCCCTTTTTTTGCGATAATTCGTATTCGATCCCATTAAATAGCAGTAGTCTCTCTATACAACCAATTGTACTCAACACTACCTTTAACAAAACTACCACTCAATTCATTCCAAATCTTTTTATGATATTCATTGATCCAGCTCCTCTCATCTTTAGTCAATAATCCAACGTCAATCAATTTTTTACAGAATGGTACTCTTGTTAAGGTTTCGAATTTGTAGAACTTCTTTCCATTGTAGATCTTACCCGTATCAACAACAACCATATCATTTTCGATTCTAATACCATATTCACCATCTTCATAATAACCTGGTTCATTGGAAATGATGTTACCAGGTTTTATGGAAGTTGAAGAAGCACTTGGTCTTAAGCCTATACTCATTGGCCCTTCATGGACATTTAAATATGATCCAATACCATGTGAAGTACCATGAGCATAATCCAAGTTGTATTTCCATAAATGTTGTCTTGCAATTGAGTCCAAGTAAGACCCTAAGGTATTCTCAGGAAATTCCAAATTTGATAAACTTACTAATCCTTTTAATACGAGGGTATAATTTCTTTTCTGTAAATTGGAAGGTGTTGTTAAATGGATAGTTCTGGTAGTATCAGTAGTACCTTCTAGGAAATGAGATCCGGTGTCACATAAATATATTTTGTCTGGATTTATTATTGAGTAGTTAGTTGAAGTTGGACTATAGTGAATGACAGCTGAATTAGCACCAGTGGCTGATATGGTATCAAATGATAACCCTACAAATCCTTCTTCCTGTTTTCTGAATTCTGTTAATTTTGCATCAGCTTGAACTTCATCCAACATCTCACCTTTGGTAATTAATTGGTTTTCTAACCACGACAAAAGTTTAACAAATGCTCTACCGTCTTTGAAGTTGGCCTTATAAGCTCCTTTGATTTCTGTTTCATTTTTAATACTTTTCAAATCTTCAATTGGTGATCTCGTTAATTGAATGAAAGAACATTTTAAATTACGTATGACTTCCCATGACACTGAACTAGTGACTAAAACCTTTTTGTTAGCTAAATTCAAATTTTTAGATAATTCGAAAACTTCTGACCAGAATGATTCATAAGTTTTGACTTGAACCTTCTCTTGTTTTAAGTAAGTTTCAACTTTAGTATCAAATTTTTTATTATCCACGAAAAGGGTGACCTCCTTATTAGCATTAATGATTAAATAACTGAAAAATAAAGGATTATATGGAATGTCGTTACCTCTTAAATTCAAGAACCATGCAATTTCATCTAATGAGGTCACAATTAAAGCATCACCTCTATTTTGCTTAATTTGATCAACAACTTTTGATAATTTACTTTCATAAGACTCTCCACAATAATCTGGTGATAATAACTTAATTATTTCAATAGGATTTTCAGGAATTTTTTCAAATTGGTCCCAAATTTTCATGATTAAGTTATCACCAACTGCAACGAAATCAATTTCAGCTTTTGAATTATCACTTAATTTTTTAGCGATTAAATCTTTGAATTTCAAATATTGTTGATAAGTGATTAATTTGGGATCAACACCAATATTTATCTTACTACCTGAATCTATGGATAATTGAATTGCTTGATTAATTGACCATTCTTCCCAAGTAGGTTCTTTAGTTGAACCTTGTTTTAATAAAGACCAATTAAAATCTAGTTCATTTAATGCTTGATTGAAATATCTTCCATCAGTTGATAATACTGCTAATCCTTCAGGTGTTGAATTCATACATGTAACATCTCTAGTTATAACGGCAATACCAGCACTACCTTGAAATCCGGAAATAAAGCTTCGTTTTTGATCAATACTGGCAGTATATTCAGATTGATGACAGTCTTCGCTTGGAACTATATAAACTCCTAAATCATATTCTTCCATTAATTTTCTTAATTTTTCAAGTCTTGAACTAGTATTAATTTCTTTAGCCTCAGGTGCACATAATAATGATGGTTCGATTGAAAGGACGGAATTTTTTCTACTTCCTGAACTTGATGATACTCTCTTCAAGTTGATTTGTCTAGCCATAAAACTACTTCTTCTATTGGTTCTGGATAATAATCCTGGTGAACACGTACAGTTGTTACACTGATATCTTGAGACTTTCTGCATGATTAGTTACTAAAAAACATCTCACCATTTGCTCAATTTTTGTAAACGCGTGTCGTGGGTGAACCATAATCACAGTACTGAACCAAAACAGCCTTACAGCCAGGTATTTACGAGGCATCAATGTAATTGTAGTGAATACAAGTGATGGCGATTTCAGTTTTGTTGGGTCTGTGTATAGGTCACTGTGATCAAGTTTATTATAGAATGGAGTAACTAAGATCATACACTTGGATAATCATTTTAACAGAGAGTTGTGATATTCACAATCCAGGATTATATTGGTACGGGTTTGTGATGTCTAGAAAGTTGCTCATTGAATAATTCTTGGTATGTCTTTATCACAGTACATTACTCAAGATATTCAAGTATAAGAATAAGAAACATTGCCCTCTTCTTTGTCCTGTTAGTGTTTATCAGTCTGTAGCCAGCCTATTGCCGCTACTATACCCCCCTCTACCTTTGAAAGACAGCTCTGTGTGCTGATATAGAACTCTTCCTCTGATACACCTTCGTTCTGGATAAGTTTGAGACTCAATGAATCTCTAGTGCTTAATAATTAATCCAAACAAATGACACACCAAGTGAGTACGAGATGAGTTGAGATGGTATAGATTAGTGCGACGAGTCTATGCAGCTTTATGACAGACCTAAATCAAATCATCAGCAACATCGAAACCCTTTATACCTCCAAAGATCCTGTTCAAATCCAAACCATTCAAAATGAATTAACAAGAATTCAGCTAATTGATGATGGGTCTTTGGCCTATAATTTAATGCAGCAACCATCAAAACATTGTCAGTTCTTTGGGGCCTTAACATATACAGTTTTGATTACTAAGACTCAAGTTTTTGATGATGACGGGTTATATAGGATGATAGAAAACTTGAAAATGTTCATTGTCAATTCAAATGGGATAATATTGAAAAAGCTTCTAAGCAATTTTTCATTAGTGTACATCTATAACCATAAGAAGTTTTTAAATCCAATTGACAGTTTATTACAGGCGATGAATAAAGGAAGTTTAGCAGACATCAACGATGAAAAGACTATATCAATGATTCTAATGTTTTGTAGTATTTTGGTTGAAGATCTAAGTAAAAAAGAAAAAGTAGTGGATATACATGAACATATATATAATGAGATATATTCCAAGTTGCAACTTATATACGATAAGCTTAATAATAAGGCCATATCTAGTGATTTGGACTTACTTGGAATGGAATGTTTGAATTCCTGGATAAACTACATCCCGTTGGCAGAGTCTCAATCGACTATACGATATACAGAAACCGGATGTTTAGTCACCTACTTATTTAATCATTTCAAAATCGAAGAAATACCAAACTTGGAAGACGGTGATAATATTGAACTCATTAATAAAGCCATCAACTGTTTAACCGATATTCTAGAGATCAATCCTCAAATGTTGAATGTTGATATGAAAAATTATCTCAAGAGTTTGATATTTGAACAAGGCAAATGGGGTCAAGTATTTATAGAGACATGGATCTTGTCGTCGGATTTACAATCAGAAATAAGTAACTTCATTAATCTTATCATTGTTCTCGTTCAATTAGATTCCCTTACTATTTCCAAGAACTTAACTCAACCTATAAATGAATATATCTTAGGTTTTCTAACTAAACTTACGGATTTTCCTGGGGTTGCTATAATTGAGGAGCCATTTAGTGAGCAGTTTTTATCATTTTGGGATGAGTTTTTCAATGTTTTCATTGATAATGAAGAAGTGTATGAACAATCATTAGATTCTATCGAAAAAAATTTATTTTACACTAAAAGGAATGAATTGTGTAATGCAGTATGTAATATTTATTGGAACAAGATCATTATCCCAGAGAAATTCGAACTGTTTAGAACCGAATTTTTATATTTCAGGTCTAATGTAGGGGATTTTTTCTCCAATATTTATTCATTGTTAAAGTTACCATTCTATGAAAAATTGATTTATGCTGCTATTAATCAGATCAACACTGTCACTGAATTTGCAGCCAATCCTCAAAATGCGCAGCCTCAAGCACCACAAAATTCGCACCCAAATTTGCAGCAAAGTTTACTGCCTATACACCAACTAGAATCCACGTTATTCATTATTTATAAGATAAATGAGGACTGTACGTTTTACGAAACACAGATTAATATGTTTATTCCTTTCATAAATCAATTATTGAACAGTAACTTACTAAGTACCTTTACTTCCATCACAAACCCGTATATCATATCGACATTTATAAACTTTATCTCATCTATTCAGTTCTATTTCAAGACAGATCTTGGAAAGAGTTATCTCGGGGAAGTGTTTAATATCTTGTTTAGCATAATGTTGAACTCCAATGAAAAGTTATCATTGAATAGTTCAAAGACCATTGTTAACATATGTCAAGAGTGTAATCAAAACTTACGAGAATTCATTCCAAACTTAAAACCTTTGGTAGTTGAGATGATCACAAGCCTTCACTTTGATCCGTTGATAAGAAAAAGGATGGTCAATTCTTTCACAGCAGTTACTCAAAATGAACTTCCAAAAGTTTTCGCTCAACATCTATTTGATATACTTGAGATCATTGAATCTAAAGCTATGAGCATCATGGAAATGATCAATACCGATAACCTTCCTGAAGACTTGGAAACATTGGAAGAATATTTGATTTCACTCTTAAGCTGTATTGAAGAATGTGGTAAAGCCAGTTTAATATCGGATGAAATCGAAGAAATTCATAGTGATGAGAATATTACATTGATCAATAAATTCTGGGAATTAGATGAGTTTCAGATACGGTCTAAAATCCTTGCAATTGTGACTGAATTTTCCTTAGGTTTCACTCCATTTTTAAATAATTCAAGGATTACAGAAATCAGTTGTCAAATCCTAAAGCTTGGTCTTAACGAACCAATCTCTGGTCCTTTCAAATTTGACGTTTCGGTAGTATTTAACTATATAATAGAAAAGTCGAAAACATTTGATTCCACTTCAATCAGTTATTTATTCAAACTTATAGACACGATTGTTATAACCAATCCAAATTTGATTAACGAACAAGTTATGTATGAATTGTTAGATAATGTGTTTGTGAATAAATTGGACATCATAAATTCAGACCCTGATTTGGTATCCTCCTCCATAAGTTTATTCACTTCAATACTTGAGAAAAAACCAGGGATTTTAATTAATAATGCATTGTTCACTGATATTTCTCATTTCACAATCAATGGTTTATCAGCTAATGAAACATTTGTTCTCAAATCAATTTCTAAATACTGGGTGGCTCTTCTATTATTGAAAAGAGGTTCAAAAGCTGACCAAGATCGTATACGTTCATTAGTTATCAATGAGAACTTGGGGTACCTTTTGACTGAAAAGTTGGTATTTTCATTTGTCAACACTTCAAGGTCTCAATTAGAGTATTACTATCCTATTTTCAGACAATTGATTGGTAAATATTCTTTACAGTTTAGGCAATGGTTGATCGATGTAGTAGGTAAATTAGATGTGAAAGTCGACTTAAAAGAAAGAGAAAAGTTCATCAACAAGTTAATGATTACAAGAGGACAAAGGTCAAGCCATGATGTTTTGAGACAATTTTGGTTGAACCTGAACGGATTAATAGAGTACAGTTCCTCGTAAATATAAGACAATATTCAACTTTCATTAAAACAATACCTATACAAATATCACTATACACCGTATCTCTTACTCTTTGAAAACTTGAGAACTCTTCAAGCTATGCTTACAAGATTGAATTTAATTCCTTGGCCAAATATTCACCTTCAGCAACATAATCAATATCATATAAAGTGTTAGTTTGGTACCTAACTCTAGTGTTACCATTATAAGTTTCAGATCTTGCTTTTATTCTGAATCCATATTCTTTCATTGTAGCTTGCTCAACGATTGATTTGAATTGTTCATTATCTTCAGTACTTAATCTGAATAATTCATTTGCACTAACACCGAAAACTTTAGCGGCTTCAGCATCAAATAATGTAGTCCATAATTGACCTGAGGCATCCATAATTGAACAGTTTAAGATATATCTATAGTTAGGTTCCTCGTAAACAATGTCACATTTTTCACATCTCCAAGTTCCATTACCTTGATCAATAATTTTTCTATTACAAGTACTGTTTGCTTGTTGAGAACTAGAATTTTGGTTGATACAAGCTGGGTAACTGAAAGTATCAGTTTTGAAAAAATTGATAGTAGCTTTAACATTAAAGAAATCAGGTTTTTCATTTAATCCTAAATTCTCTTCTTGAACTTGTAAGATGGTCTTTCTTGAACTGATATAATTCTTAGTATCATGTTCAACTTTCAAGGTTTGGAAATTTTCATTTAATCCTTGGTTGTCATACCATCCTTTCAATTGATAAGCTTCTGGGGTATCGGGATTTGATAAGATTGAACCAGTTTGAGTTAAAGTTAATGATCTACCACCGAAGTCTTGGATTTTACAGCCTTTTAAAGCCAAAACTGTACCTTCATTTAAGTTAAAATCAATAGCAGTGTTATTCCATAACCCAACAGTGATTGAAAAGTTACTATCATCAACAATAGCAATATCTCTTCTATCAAAAGGTTTACCAGTAGCTTTGGAAGTGATTTGGAAAGCTGGTTTAACTTCTCTTAAAACTCCAATTACATCAACAATGGAATTTTGTTCGGCTTTTTGGATTTGATCTAATTTAGTGAAATTGAAATGTAATTTTGGAACTTCTTCCACATTATCGAAACATTCTTCAATAACACTATCTTTATCTAAAGATAATTCATAAGGATGACTTAATCTTGAAAACTGAGGTTTAGCGGCTTGAACTCTTGCCTTACTAATGTAATAAACCTTACCTTCTTGTAAGAACCCATACAATTTTTCAGCCATTTCATTAAAAGCAGTTGCTCTAATTTCATCAGATTCATCTAAGAAATTAACATTGAATAATTTCCCAGTACCACGAGCATTATTCCAAGTTCTAATGTCTCCCTTATAAGAAACTCTGGCCTTGATAGTCCAAGAGTTTTGGTAAGGTGATAAAGATTCAATAGGAACAATATTACCAACTTTAGAATTTGATTTTGCTTGAGGTTTAACGGCATTTGAAGTTGATAAAGTTGAACTAGTAGCACTAGCAGCAGCAGCACTTCCTTCGTGGCTAGTTCTTTCTTCAGGATGATGAGTATAATAGTTCATTTCAGGATTTGCTGCAAAATAGTCACTGACTTTCTTAGCTTCTGGTACAGTGATTGGATGTTCAGCAACAACTACATCAACATCATCGAGATAACTAAAGAACTTTTGACTATCTTTTGGACGGTGTTTTTTAACCTTGATAATTGAACCTTTAGTGAAACCTTTACTTTCTAATTTCTCAATAATAGATTGATTAATAACTCCATGAGAGTTATAAATCCCATCATACATGATAACTCTAACTTTGTGAGCAGCGTCATCATAATATTTCATATTGATAATTTGAACGTTAAAAGGAGTCTCGAGGTATTTCTTACGTTCAGTAACTGAATACATTTTAACTAAAGCTCCTTGAGTGATTAATGGATCACTAGTCATGGTACGCGTCTTTACGTGTGAGTTTGTGCGAGTTGAGTTTGTGCGAGTTGAGTTTGTGCGAGTTGAGTTTGTGCGAGTTGAGTTTGTGCGAGTTGAGTTTGTGCGAGTTGAGTTTGTGCGAGTTGAGTTTGTGCGAGTTGAGTTTGTGCGAGTTGAGTTTGTGCGAGTTGAGTTTGTGCGAGTCAAGGTTCTGATGATACTGAGGATTCTCGCACAATAGTGTGGAGACTTAGTTAGAGGGAGAGATGGTATAAATAACACGTATATCTATCTACTAAAGTTTTGATGGGAGAACATTGGCATTGAATAATTCATCTTTGGAGTTTATCTTTACAGCACCACTCTTTAATAAAGCTTTGGTTAAATCATCAATTAAATCATCAATGTTTTCAATACCAATACATAATCTGATTAAATCTTCTGGAAAGTCTCTTTCCTTTCTGGTTTCTTCATCAATTGAAGCATGAGACATTCTACAAGGCATTGAAATCAAAGAATTGACACATCCGAAAGAAACAGCTATTCCGAAAATGTCAGTATTTTCAACAATTTTTTCGGAGACTTTGATATTACCGGTCTCAAAACTTAATACTGCACCAGCTCCTTTACACATAGAATTGTGTAATTGGTATTGAGGATGATTCTTTAACCCAGCGTATCTAACTTTGAATCCAATATTATTCAAAAATTCTGCGACTTTGTAACAATTTTGTTGTTGTTTTTCCACTCTTACTGATAACGTCTTTAAACCTCTACATAATAACCAAGAATCAAATGGTGATAAACCACAACCAGTTGAATTAATAACGAAATAAACCTTTTCGGCTAATTTTGGGTCTCTTGTAGCGATTATACCAGCCATAATATCATGATGTCCATTAAGGTATTTAGTAGCAGATTCATATTGAATGTCAACTCCCAAATCTAAAGGAGTCATTAAAATTGGTGTCATCATAGTATTATCAAATACTACAACTATATCGGGATTTATTTCATGAGCATGTTTACTTATTTCTTTAACGTCACATACTTTCATTAAAGGATTGGTAGGACTTTCTAAAAAGATCATTTTAGTGGTTTTGGATATCTTAGATTTGATTAATTCGGTATTGGTAGTATCATAATGGAATAACTTAATATCTCCTTTCTTATGTAAATAAGTTAATAATCTATGGGTTCCTCCATATAAATCATCACCAGCAATAACTTCATCACCTGGACTTAAAATTCTGGTTATAACATCAAGACATCCCATTCCACTGGTAACAGCAAAACTATGATTAGCTTTCATGATTCTATTTATTTGATTTTGTAAATATGTTCTTGTAGGATTACCCGATCTTGTGTAATCATATTCACCCATATTAGTCAACGATGGTTGTTTGAAAGTAGCCGATTGATATAATGGAGGAACTGACGCCATATATTGATCATCACTTTTACTTAATACTAATTCAGTATCTATGTGATAGCTCTTCTTTGGAGGTGCCATGGTTTATGGATCTGTGTATTAAAGAATTGAAATGTTAGTTGAATCTAAATAAAGTCTAAATCGATATTTATTTCAATATCTTTTGGTTAGTGTAAATGAAAAGTGAAAATTTGGGAAGGTGAGTAATCATCGGAAATGATGAAATATGTCGCAAAAAGAAAGTCTCTGTGATTATGTAAGATGGACTGTATATCGGTGAGTTGTTATTGAATTATGGGGGAAGACATAATAACTTATGACCGAAGTTGTTGCTTTATGTAAGTGACTTTTGATACGCCTTCACTACAATGTTATTGTGATTTACCCCTATCTGGTTAGTTCAGTACTGACACCAGCCAGCCTCAATTCCAATGTCGTTAGCCTCACTATTTTATCTGCGTATCTCACTATCTTAACTCAAGTGACCTACATAATTAACACAAATACAACTACCACAAAACCAATAAGTCATTGATGAATAGAATATTTGGGTCAAGAAACACAGCTCCGAAACCATCGCTAAATGATGCAGTCAAAAATGTTGACGATAGAATTGGATCATTAGATGTGAAGTTATCAAAGATCAATAGTGAATTATCAACTTATCAACAGAAGTTATCTAAAATGAGAGATGGTCCAGGTAAGAGTGCTTTAAAACAAAAGGCTTTGAAGTTGTTAAGGCAACGTAAACAAATTGAAGGACAAAAGGATCAATTAGAGAATCAAAGTTGGAATATGACCCAAGCAGCAATGACTACTGATAACTTGCAAAATACTATGATAACAGTTGATGCCATGAAGCAAGCAAATAAACAATTGAAGAAAACTTATGGGAAACTTGATATTGATAAAATCGAATCATTGCAAGATGAAATGTTGGATTTGATTGATAAGTCTAATGAATTACAAGAATCCTTATCTATGACTAACGATATACCCGACGATATAAGTGAAAGTGAATTGGATGCAGAGTTAGATGCATTAGGAGAGGAAATGGAGTTTGAAAATGAATTTAATGAGGGAGTCAGTATGCCAAGTTATCTTGAAGAAACCCCAACTGAAGTTCCAACGTTTATTGATGAGAGTGAAGAACCTTCTAAGGTTGCCAATTAGCTTTGGTTCAGCATTGAACTTGTGTACAACCAAGGTTCAAGTGACAGAAGTCTCTTATTTTGACTGCCTCTATCACAATAATTAATGAGTATATAGAATCAATTAATATATCACGATTATACTATTTACAAGTTAATTCCTATGAACAGGCCAACATCATTCTTCTCAATTGCCCCCCTTCATTGTGCCCAATTGCTAGCTTTTCTTATAGCCATGAAATAATTTCCAATACTGTCCCCCTCGGTAAATTTCCATCCATAACTTGGAATATATACACATCCTCTAGAATCAACAACTCTATACCCTCCAGCATTCTTTTCAACCCATTCTCTAATCTCTCCATGATTGATATACTTCTCTAATGTATGAGTTCCCACAGGAACAATTCTTAAAACATGTTCACCCATAAATATTGTAGTAAACCAACTAATCAAGTCTCTATTAATAGTAGACAAGAATAACCAACCGTTTGGTTTCAATCTATTCAAAGCTTCAGTTAATACCTTGGATGGATAATCCACGTGTTCAAGGATTTCAAAAAGACTTATAACATCATAAGTTTCCAGTTCTGGTAAAGATTCAAGTGATTGTAAGTGATAACTTAATTTATCTTTTAACATTGGATCTTTCAATTTATGAAGCTTTGCTGCTTCAATTACATCAGGTGACAAATCTATCCCTTTGACGGAATCAACAAAACTTAATCTGGCTATCGATTCACTGAAGATACCACCACCACATCCTACATCAAGTACTGATAATGTATTGTTTGCTAATACTTCTGAACGTCTGAGTTCTTGATCATTTATAATACTTTGTTTGATGACATTAGGTAAAAGATCGATGTTATAAGGAGGAATATAAATTTCATCTTCAGGTGAAACTCCTGGTTCATTTAATTTGATGTTCTTCTTGATATTATCTCTTATAAAGTCCATTCTTAGTAAATTCATCTTGTGTAAGATTCTTTGGGGGCCATTGACATCCCACCAAGAAGCTGCCAATGAATTGAAATGAGACAATTCTTCATCTGAAGTTCCGGTTGAATGATGAGAAAACTTAATAGAACTTCTTAAGTAGGATATCACTGGTTTGGTAGTATTTCTAGTACTAACGGTCTTGAACATAGTGCTGGACATAAAGCGCGACAATATTTTCCAAGTTAAGTCAGTTATGTCAGATGAAGAAACAGAGTATTTAACGACTACAAGAGAGAGAAGATCCAATGCCGGTTCTAGACTTCGACAATTACTTGATTTGGAAAACGATACCCAACCTCAAGTGTCGAGGTTTGTAACTGAAGATGATGAAAATGTTGATTTGTTATTTGCAGAGGACGCAGAAGATGAAGAGTTTCAAGAGAGTGAACAGGAAGAGGATGAAGAAGACGAAGATGGTGAAGGAGAACAAGAAGAAGGTGGAGAAGATCAGGATCAAGAACACGGTGAGGAAGGTGAAGTCGAAGAAGGAACAGCCCTTGATGAATTGGAATCTGATTCAGGGCCAGTGAATTCTGATGATGTTTTATCTGATTCTGACATATCATTATCTGATTCTGATGAAGATGAAGGAGAAAGAGAATTGGAGAAACAAGAGAGACTGAAAAAACGTAGACAGAAATTATCATCAAGAATTATTCCCAAAATAAAGAAGTTCAAACCAGCAGAAACCAAAGCTAAACCAAAACCTAAAAAGAGAATAACTTCCGAATCCATAATGCTCAGTGCAAGAAAGTCATCTAGATCATCAGCCATTGAAAATAAAGAAGCATTAGTCCAAAAATTAAAAGATCATGAGGCCAAAAGAGCCAAGTCTGCCCCTATCATCAGAGTCAAACAACGTGAATTGACACAAGAAGAGAAATTAGCTGAAGCTGTTGAAACGGAAAAAGCCAACATTTTATCTCTTGAAGCTTTCCAACAACAGGAAATTGTTAAGAAAGAAAGACAAAAGTATTTGTTACAACAAAAACGTAAAAAGTTGGTTAATGTCATAAAATGGATAAGTAAACAGGAGTTCATAACACCTAACCAAGAGATCGAAGTTGCAAGAAACTTGTATTATTCTTTGACTACAAGGTCAAGGAAGAAGAATTTCAAAAGAATACAAAAGTTGTTCGATGTGGATTTATCTAGAGTTCCTGGTGAAGTAGATAAATTGTTGCCATATTATATTGAGGAGGAAAAGAGGAGACAGGAGGAAGAGAAACAAAGAGAGGAAAACAAAGATGCAGCTGAGGCCGTGAATGTAGTACCTGAAGGCGAAAAGGAGAATGGGGTTGTGAGTGGTGAGGTTCAACCAGAGGTTGTGAATGATAAGGAAGATAAGGAAAATAAAGAAGAGAATGATAAAGAGTCGGAGGACAAGGAGAACTCAGAGGTGGAAATCAAAAAGGAAACCATCGTACAGAGTACTGAGAATGATGACTCTAATATGGAAGTAGATGAACCATCTATAGAGCCACCACAAAAACTCAAATCAGAAACTCCAGCTGAAGATAGAAAAACCGTTACTTTTGCAGATAATGTCAAAGAACCTGTTGAACTAGAACCACCTCAAGAACCTGAAAAAGAACCAGAAGCAAGTACTCAGAATTCTACTCAGGATTCAGATGTAAGTTTGGTAGACACAGCAGAGGAAGAAGAAGAACCAGAAGAAATCTTTGCCGGTCCGGAACAACGAGTCGCAAGAAACCTTCTTGAATTATACGATTTCACCAATGATAATCCATTGACTGAGCAGAATATTAAAAGGTTTGTACTTGGAGAAGATTCATTATTGACTGGATCTCGTAGATTTAAAGATTTAAAGACTATACTTAAACTGGGAGTTGCTGGCAATCCATATGCTAAAGTCAAAGAAGAAAAAGATGAATTATTTACACCAGCAACTGACCTTAAAGAGGATAATCCAATTTTTGAAGAATTGAACAGATTGCCACAGTTAGGTATACGTCAAGAAATCATTGAAGAGGCAGTTGAAGATAATAATAATGATTCTAATATCCATATAAAGACTGAAGCTCCATTGGGACTTTACTTGCCCAATGGTAATAAGAAAGCATGTCTTGTTACTGGAACTGAAGTCAAATATTTCGATCCAAGTTTGGGTGTACCATATAGTGATGTTGATACGTTCAAATTCTTAAAATTGATAGAACTGGGAGGAATTCCATGGTATTCGTTCGATGGAGAATATAATCATACAGGACCAACAAGTTTATATTTAGGATCCAGAGATGGTACTTTCAGACATGCCAAAGGTGTACCAGAAGGATTCGAGTAATGTATTCATATGTATAATAAATATCTAATCTATTCTATTTATGTGCGGGGCTCTTGATTAAAGAGCAGTATCTTGAATACCCTTTTCATGAGCTTTAATTAAATCGGGTTGAAATTTCATCAATTTCTCCTTCAATACAGGTATGAAATGAAGTTTTATATCTGAGCCATTATCAGATTCAATATCAAACACATATTCATCTTCATCTTGATCATGCATAAATTCATCTAATCTGATAGTACCAGTGAAATCATTACCGTCTTTTGAACCTTTGATGGCAAAGGATAAATTCAAATCATAGATACATAAAACCTTACCCTTTCTCTGAGTCACATCACAATCTCCGGTAACTCCATTAATCTCAGTAAGTATGACATTGAAATCATCTTTAGTAGTTTCAAGACTCACAAGCTCGGTTTGGAAATATTGTTTAGACCATGGTAAACAGTTCTTATCCACCCAATGCCTATAATGTTAGTAGGGGTTCTAAGGAAATTTGGGGGGAATTACATACCAATTATTAGGATTATGTACAACCATTGATTTGAGACACTCGAGAATTTTTCTCGTAAAAGTTTCTAGAAAAATCAGAAACAGTGAGGTGGGTATGTCTGTTTATGTGTACTGGTGTTGTGCATTTATAGAGTTGTGAGTTTAAGGGGGGTTTATCCAAATGTGTTCAGGCTTAAAAAAGATGTGCCAGTTGTTATTTTAAGTTTATAATGTTTAGAGATCTACCTTTTGACACATTTACATTGTTACGTCATATTGTCACTTGGCATATTGACAGACCAGCACATCGATATGTCATCAAAGTAGCGAGTTGTAACATCTCTTTTTGAACTTACCAGGACTTGATACGGTTAGACAAATTAGACTCTAAACAAAAGATCCAAACTTGATTTCAACCACTAAGAGTTAGTACTCTTGTGATCCAACAAAATACAACCTAATGATCATATAATCTCAAACAAGACATCTGATTTCAAGTTCTCTAACAACTAGCCACTACTAGAAGCTTAAAAACCTTTATTTTAAAGTTTATAGTTCAACCTAACATTTATTACCCTAGATCAGATATGATCGCCGGTGCGGTTACACGTGTAATAAGGTTTTCTCACACGACAGTTGATTCAACATCAACACAAATGGAAAAATCTACTCCTTATATAGATGAAAAACCTGATGGTCTAAACCGTGGACTAGATTCAAATTTTTATCCAGTTCCGAAAAATGTCAAACGAAGATTATTATTAAATTTGATCGGAGAAGCAACTGTATCATTGATGATTTATTATTACTACCCCCAAATCTTAATAACTAATAGATTAGTAGCTCCTTCATTATTAGGAACAACTACAAGTATGTTGGCTCAATCAATAAATCAATTTGCTAAACAAAAATTGAATTATAATAAGATTTTAAAATTTGCAGTATGGGGAGCTATAAATGGATGTTTTACAACTTTATGGCTTGATTTATTATTTGTAAGGTTTGAAAATATCATTTATAGAATCTTAATAGATCAACTAGTTGGAGCACCAATCTTTCAATTGATTTTCAACATTTTAAATACCTTATGGGATCATGGAGAAATTCATCCAAATACTAAAAAGATGTATATAAAGTCATTGAAATACCTGTTATTTTTTTGGCCATTTTTTTCAATAGCTTCATTCATCTTTATACCGGGTAGTTTACTATTTCCTGCTAATTGTATAGCCAATTTAATATGGAGCATGATACTAACAAGGTTAGGATAGTCTCAACACATCGATCTTAAAAGAGGAGTATTAGAGATTTATATTTACAAAAATCCCTAATCCTATATAAATTAACACGTAATAATTTATTCAAATACTATGAAAAAAACTCAGAGTCAATCCGAGTCAATCAAAGCCAAGACATTTATAGAGCCAAAATATAGCCAAGAGTTGAGAGAGCCCCTCTTAAAAATATATGCATATATTACATCTTTAACGACTTTAATGGATCTTTTTTCTTGCCTTTACCTTTTCTCTTCTTGTGAACTTTATTTTTATGAAATGGTACAAATCCAATCTTTTTGGGATCACTTCTAGCACTTTCGGGTAATAAATATTCGGGTACTCTTTTCAATTGTGATTGAATTCTTGAACTATGTAATTCTTTATCGTGTCTTAAAGTTGCTAAGTCTTGAGGATTCTCTTCAAAGAACGTCTTCAACTTATCAGAATTTATGATTTCTTGCTTTAATTCTTTTAATCTTGCGTCTCTGATAGCAGTTTGAGTAACAGCTCTAAAGGCATCTTCAGATCTATACCTGAACCCTTCCATTTGTTTAACATCGAATTGATAAGGTATTAATTCGAATCCATTCTTTTCCTGTTGTTTGATGATTCTGGTTAAGATTTTTTCATCTCTTTTAGCAGATGCTAACGTGGCTATCTTATGCTTACCTAATTCCTTTTGTGGTATAACAAATGATAATGCCATTCCAAATTTACCAGCTCTTGCGGTTCTACCAATTCTATGAATATAAGATTTGGAAGTAGTCGGTAAATCAAAGTTTAATACACATGCAACGTTTTTAAAATCAACCCCTCTAGATACTCCATATTCTTTATCCTTTTTAATTTTATCTTTCTTTTTATCTTTACCTTCAGACTTTTGTTCGGAATCCTTTATTTCTTCTTGATGATCATCTTCTCCGTCTTCATTGGTTTCATCAGTGGCTATTAATAGATTATAAACATTTTTGTTGAATTCTTCGACTATATGTAATCTTGAATTAACAGGTAATTCACTATTCAAAATACATGACCTTATCCCAAATTGTTCAAGGAATAATTTCAATCTGTACCCTCTATCGATATTATTAACAAATATTAATGTTTTACCTTTGATTAAATTCAATTTAAATATAACATAACTTAATAAAAATTTATCAAATTCAGTTGTTTTGAAGTAATATTGGACCAATTTAGTATTACTAGTTTCATCATCATTTAATTTAATGATAGCAGGTTTTGAACAAAATTGAGCTTTTATCTCGTTTAATTCTTCGTTTAAAGTAGCTGACATTAAGAATACTTGTAAGTTCTTTTTAATAGCTAAATAACTGGATAACTTTATTATATCATCTTTATACCCATAACTTAACATTAAATCAACTTCATCAATAGTTAAGTTCTTAACTTGATTCAAGTTTATTAATTTAGAATTCTTGTCTAAACATTGAATTAATTTGGAGGGAGTTGATATAATAATTTCAGGTTTATTCATAAGTAAACTGGTTATAACTTGATCACTCAAATTACTGGATAAGTTGATCAAGTTAATCTTATTATAGCAATATACTAAAAGCTTATTAACAAATTCATATACTTGATTGGATAATTCTCTAGTTGGAACTAATATGATACTTTGAACTTCATCTTCATTATACAATTCATTACTTAAAATATTCTGTATAATTGGGATACTATATGCTGCAGTTTTACCGGATCCAGTTGATGCTTTAGCGATGATATCTCTTTTCTCATCTAATGCTAATGGGATTGTATTTGACTGGATTAAGGTTGGGTTCTTAAACCCTAAATGCTCTATAGCTTGGTTTAACCTAGAATCAAGCTTGAAAGATTTCCAACTTGTATTGTCATCTAAATATCCAATAGCCGCTGATTTACTACTCATCTTGATTAAACTACTAGAAAAATTTATGTCTCATCTCATCAGGTCGCGGTGAATCTTTCTTTTTAGCAGCCGCCTACAATCGTTGTTTGTAATTTTGTTTACTGGGGCTCGTTCTGGAGCCATGGCAGTGGTGTCTTGAAGTCTGTCGCTTTTTGATAGTCATTAAATCATGCAAGTTGTAGGAGTGCTTTCCCCGGCACTCACCCTTGAATGAAGATAGCTAGTCATGATTAACAAAAAACGACGCTATCCTACTAAGAGATGATTTGTCTTCAAGATTTTTGCTCGCGGTGATCGATCATCAGCTTCTGCTCAAAGCTGTTCATCTTGAATTGCCTAAATAGCATTTATTCCTGGTTAAAAAGCGTAATTAGCCCATATTTGGGCTCCTTCTTAACAACATGGATTTGTTGATCTGCGTTTTTTACGAAAATGGGGGTGTGGTCTAGTGGTATGACATTTCCCTTGCAAGGAAAAGGCCACCGGTTCGATTCCGGTCTCCTCCACATTTTTTTTTTAATTTTGCAACCATTAATGACTTCTTTTAATAACCTAGACTATGGCCTATAGAATGCTACCTAATAATAACTTTATTAATCTATAAATTCTATGAATAATATATACATGTACAAAATGCTTTGTTCGGACCATTAACGAGGATCCTTCGGATCATACAGTTGAATTTCGTCCTCCATACTTCCCCTGTATGATTTATGATGGTCTAATTTCGGGGATGCTACCCCCGCCACATTATCACTAGCTCCCATAGCTTTATCATTAATTCCTGCTGAAAACATTCTATTGGACAAATCATTAGCATTAGTTCTAACTGATCTATGAGACCCTAAAGAGTATTGTCTTAATCCCATATTTGAATTCTTTTCGAGATCACTATCAGATTTTGCCAGTAATCTTCTAACTAGATATTTCCTTATTCTTGACCCCACATATTCAGCATTGGTATCGTCGATATTGTCATCATCCTCATTATTCTCTTCATCCATATCATACCCAGTAGCAATAGACTTTTCTCTTTGCAAAGGACTACCCATTCCATAAACTGGAAAAACATTCTTCGGAGATCTTGCTGACTTACGGGATTTAACACTTCTACTTGATATTGATCTTGACATGGATACCGCTCTTACATCCATTGGTTCAGATTCTAATGCCCTAGGTATATAAGCACTATTGTTATCAGAAGTATCCAATGAATCTATGGCTGAATTTTTCTTCACGTTTACCTCGGGTGACTTTTCATCAAACTCTTCTGGTTGTGATACCCTGGACCTGACCACTCTTGAATCAGTATTGATTTCTGGTTGTTCATCTCTCAAATCATACTTAGGTAAATTCAATAATTTTTGATCTAATTCCACCAAATAAATATGAGAGTACCAAGGGATTATAATTCCAAAGAATGACCCACCAATGATATTACCTAAAACTCCAGGTAAGAAAACTTTCCATGATAATGTTGCAACACTGACATTACCACCATTTATAACTCCCATTATCAAAACAAACATATCAGCCACCGAATGAGTAAATCCTAAAGACACAAACGTGAATATTGGTAATAACATCAAAAAGAATTTGACATGTAAAGGTTTGGCCATTATTTGTAAATATATTGCCAATGACACAAAAAAGTTCCCAGCTATACCTTTAATGAACGTTTGAATAAATGAATAAGATGCCTTATGCTCCACTAAATATTGTGAACCTGCAACCACGGTCTCGGTTTTGAATACATTGGAATAATAACAAATCACATAACACACAAAAATGTTTCCTACCAAGTTAAACCACCAACTCACTAGCCAACTTATAAGTACATCAATGAATGAAACGGCTCCCCTAACGAACCCTACACTGAAAAAAAGAATGTTAGAATTGAATAATTCACACCCTAATATAACAACATAAAATAATCCTATAGGATAACACAACCCTTGTAATAATTCGACTATTCCCGGATTCGATTCATACGTCAAATTTAAGTGTGATTGTAACATGACATGAAACATTCCACCAGTTGAGAATAAGATCCCTCCCATGATCGAGTTGACTATCAAAGAGTCGATTCGTAGTCTTGCTTTCTTCATTGATGTGGCCACTAATGCTAATGCTGCTTCATGAGTTGAAATATATGAAGATTCATCGGCCATATTAGTATATTTCCGGGAATTTCTTGTCTGTTTCCAATATTTTTATACGACCTCTATTTATGTGCTTGGACGGAATCGCCTATGTATAAACTCCTATATTACAACGTTGATACAACTGACTCTAAAAGTATTTTAGATAATGTTGAATAGCAAGGAAAATATTTCCTGATAGGTTTATATAATGCGTCAACAATGCGAGTCTCATCTGCAGTATTGAGTCCTGCCTGAACCGGTTGCAACCTAAATACAGGAATAAATATATTTCTATATACACTAATCATCTTCACCTACAAATAACATACTAGACTTTAAATCCAACTTTATATCTGACGATTGAGATGCTGAGATCACTTCTTCTTCTTCTTTCTCTGTACCTTCAGTCGTCTTATTCTTTCTATTTCTCTTTGCCTGGTCGATTAATTCTTTGAATTCTTGTTGATAAGCTTGTTTCCATTGTTTGACAGAAAAGTCCTTGTCGGTGATAGACTTGCTACTTAAATTCTTGGATTTGAACATACTAGATATAGTCCCTGAATTAAAGGCCAGATGTGACGCTTCCCATTTACTTAGATTTTGTTTAAGTATCCTTATGTCTACTGGGTGATTACTATCCAAATTGGCATTGTACAAGATATAATACTGGTTATACCTCAATTCTAGCTGTTGCCTCGTTCCAGATGTCGAAAGGTTCACGGCACTTAACTTTTCTTTTAACTTGGGTGTAGTTAAGGAATTGAAGTCTAGTTTAGGTAATCTGTTTTGGGTTTGGACGTGTTGTTCAGGATTATTAAAATAAAAATCTCTATGGTCAGTATTAGTATTTACGGATTTTTGTTTGAAAAATGACGAAATCGTCTTCGGTTTTACTTGTGTCTTTGTCTTTGGTGGTAAAATGCTTTTGCCCTTTAGACAACTGTCAATATGAGTTAATTGTAAGAATTCTGAATCCATGGTCTTCTGACAAATAGGACACTCAGCTTCATTTTTTTGAAGTTCAGTTTTTTGTTTCTTTAGAGGACTTGAGCTGATAACTATCACATCATCATCTTTTGACCCAACACGTTTAGGTGAATTACTTACAGATTCACCACCATTATCACTACTTGGTTCTGGAGTTAATTGATTATGTTTAGTTAAATATCCCAATAAAACCGGTCTTAATGTTTTAAAACAATTCACTATCTCTTCTAGTACCACTACACGTCTCAAATTGCTCTCATATTGTTCGGACTTACATAAAGGACATGCATTATTGTTTATCAAATGTTGCCGTATACATTTAGAACAAAACGTATGATTACATGATGTGATGACAGGAGCTTGTAAAAACTCTTTACATATGAAACATCGTTGCAAGGAGTCTAACTGGGATAAGAAAGGGATCTGAGTCCCATCCCAATCCGAAGGATCCGTGACATTCTCTAACTCTTTAGGTCCCATATCTATCGCGTTCGCGTTATACAGAGATGATTCTCATATTCTCATGATAGTGAGCAATGATGATGTCATAGTCAATGATCTATTTATATTAACATATACAAATTAGAGACAGATGTCATTTGAGTATTATTAAAGTTCATCATGAACTGGGGTTTTCTTTTTGACGATCTTCTTTTTTTTAGTCTTTTTGGCTTTAGTAGTAGGAGTTGATACAGTTTCTATAGTAGTGCTTTGAGTACTTTCAGGAGTACTACTTGTTGAAGTGATGCTTTCAGTGGTGCTAGATGCAACGGATTCAATTGAAGATACAGGGGATTCTTCCGTTACACTAGTAACTGCTTGTTCAATATGGCTTGGTTCAGAATCACTAGTAACTTCAACAGCTTCAAGTGTATCAGCTGGTTCAACCGGTGGTTGATTATCAACAGGTGGAGCATCAACTTCTGGTGATTCCTCACTGATCTCCTCGCTATCTGGTAACACATCAGTTACTGCAACGACGTTATCATCAGATAATTCTGGAGCTTCATCAGTAGGTGGAATGATTTCTTCTAATACTGTTCCATTGACTCCATCAGCTTCAGTTTCTTCGACAGATTCTTCACGTTCAGCAGCTGGCTCGGCCTGTCCTACAATTGGTTCCTTTACAGCTTCTTCACCCGCTTTTTCAGCAGTAGCTCCTTCCGGGTTCTCATCAATGGTTTGTTCTTCTTCAGCTTCTTCAGCTGGAACTGGATCTTCAATTTCTTCTTCTATAACTTCTGAGTCTTCAGACACTTCGTCGGTTGCAACTACCTCTTCGGCTTCAGTTTCTTCGACTTCCACTTCCTCTGTTTCTGGGACTTCCTCAGTTTCTGGGACTTCCTCAGCTTCAACTTCTTCGGTCTCAATTGGTTCTTCAGTTTCAGTTGTTTCAGCAGCTTCGTCAGTTTCTTTAACTTCCTCTTCTTCAACTTCTTCTCCCTCTTCTTCTTCCTCTTCTTCAACTTCTTCTTCTTCGACTTCATCCTCTTCAACTTCATCCTCTTCCTCACCGTCTTCTCTGTCTTCAACTTCTTCAACTTCTTCAACTTCTTCAACTTCTTCAACTTCCTCCTTTTCTTCATTTGATACAACTGGAACTTCAGAAACTTCTGGAACTTCTTCTTCAACTTGAGGGTCCTCTTCAACTGCTTTTTCTTCTGCAACAATCTCTTCTGCTACTTTTTCCTTGTCTTCCTCAACGTCTTCTTTCTCCACTTCTTCAACTTCTTCCTCTTCCTCCACCTCTTCCTCGATTTCTTCCTCTTCAACTTCTTCCTCAGCTACTTCAGGGGTTTCACTTGCAACAATTGTACTCTCAATTTCAGTTTTAACTTCAACATTGGAATAATCTTCGCTGACTGAACTGGAAGCATCATCAATTATGACTTCATCTTTGATGGTATCGACTGGTTCGCTTAAAGGTGTACTTTCAGCAACAACCTCAGTTGGTTCAGTAACTGAAGTAGCTGATTTGGTATTAGTAATTTGAGTATCCCATTCACTCAATGTGAAATAAGGTTTGGTATCATCATCCAACTTTTCACTGGTCAATTTCTCTTTAACATATTCATAACTTAATAACGAATATTCTGAAATTTGACCAACCAAATTCTTAGAATAATTCTTATATCCATCCAAATAAACCTGTAATTGACCTGATTCATTACCAATTTGTAAAAAGATAGCCAATATACCAAAAATTAAAGAGTAGAATATAATATTAACAATAGATCCAAATGTTGAAGATGATGATTGTGGATAACTGCGAGGAATTCTGAAAACATGTAAAGTCTTTGAAGCTGATCCTGTTAATAATTTTGAACCATTAGGTGAGAATGCTACCGATGTAATAGCAAAAGTGTGTAATTTTTTGAAAGTGTTCAAAACTTTCAAATCGGATAATGATAAAATAGTTAATGAACAATCATTACCTGCCACTGCAACTAAATTCATAACAGCATTAAAATCCACTGCAACTAATCCCTTAATTTTGTTAGAGAAATTGGAAATTTTAGTGAATTTACCTGAGCTAATTGAATACTTCAAAATCGCTACACCACCTTTTTTCACATTAGCAGTTAATAATAATTCATCTTGACTAATGTATCTAACCTTAGTCAAAACATAAGCAGCTAACTCTTTTTGGATTTGTTGAGATGAAGAATGAACTGAGGAATTATCTTGAGTTGAAATGATTTGAATAGCATTTGATGTTATGTAAGTCAAGGTTTTACCTTGATCAAAAGGAGATAAATGAAGGTCTTTGATTTCTTCTTGACTTTCGAATTTATTCAATAATTCTAAAGTCTCAGGACTAAATACATAAATAGGTGAAGGGACTTTAGAAGTTAACAAAACCCCTAATTCACTATGTTTAGATAAATTTATAACTTTAGGGTATTCACCAATATTATCACTAGTAAGTTCCTCTTCTAATTGAGCAGCATCAACGAATTTCAAATGTTCATCCAGGCTATAGTTATACTTTCTAACATTATTGTTGATACTCATGGATTTAATCAATTGTGTTGATTGATTACACCCTACAAAAACAGAATATGATTTGTTATCGCTATCATCCATTATATTTTCTTCCATTCTTGCAATGTCTACACAATTAGGAGAGTCTTCATTGGTTGGTAAATTGATCTCTCTAAACCTTTGAAGCTTCCTATTTTTATCATTGATTTTGAAGCTACATTTAATGGCGGTGATTTTATTAGGAATCCCATTATTTCCTTCACCCCCTCCACCAACAGCTATCAATGTACTGTTGTTGATGAATTTGGCACCATAAATTGGATACCCAACATCAATTGTAGCAGACTCTTTTAATGACATTGCCGATTACTTGTTTTTTCGCGGTTGATCTGACCTCAGCTTATCTCACAGACTTTTCATTTGACTCACTTCTGATTAATACGATTGTATATCAGTCACAAAACGTTCCGCTAGCCTTACATGAGTCAGATCTTGTCAATATCATCACATGTGGTTCACGGATATGTTGGTAATAGAGCTATAACGTTTCCTTTACAATATGTCGGTTGGAATGTAGATGCCTTAAATACTACGAATTTATCAAATCATCCAGGTTATGGGAAATTTTCAGGTCAAGTAGAAGATTCAGAATTAATAGGTAAAGTACTAGATGGGTTAGATAAAATTCACAATGGTTTAGATAAATATCAAATGATCATAACTGGCTATTTGCCAAATATTGAAATCTTATCTACAGTTAAACAATTAGTATTTGATAAGTTGAATGGTACTGATTCTATCATAATCATGGATCCAATTTTAGGAGATAATGGTAGGTTATATATCCTGGAGAAAGTTGTCCCAATGTATAAAGAAATCTTATCAAGTGGTAAAATCAATCTAATAACTCCAAATCAATTTGAATTCGAATATTTTAGTGGTGTACCTATAACTGATATGACCACCTTAAAAGCTAGTCTTATCCAATTCAATAAACTTTATAAAGTTGAAAACATCATCATTTCTTCCATCAATATTGATGATAAAATGTACTGTGTAGGATCCACCAAAAACTTGATTTACTTAGTACCAATAATTGAAATTCCTTGCAAGTTCTTTGGATGTGGTGATTTATTCACTGCTTTAGTTGCCAATAACTTTTACAAACATAAACAATTGAACCAACATGTATTGATTGATTCCACTCATAAATTAACCAAGATCTTACAGCACACATTTGAAATTGAAGTTAGCAAAAGGTCAGATGTTAAAGTCATCAATGATATAAATATAATTGAACTGAAGCATTTATTCTTGGAAGATTTCAGTAAGGATTCAAAAGTTGAAATATTAGACTTACAATAAGTAACCCCCAAACGGACATGACCGTCCCATTAAAGCACAAAAAGACTCAAAGTACAATTGCAATCACACATAGACAAAATTTAGACAAAATCTTAGAACTTTAGACAATAAATTTATTTATACGGAAACTTGTCCTCCTCAAAAGTATCCACTAGACTCTCTAAAATCTCACAGATTTACACAGTTTATATCGCGCTTATCGGTCACTGATCATGGTCTCAAAATGGTTTCTACTAATACTTTTAATAACAGGGGCTTGTATATTGTATAATACCCTTGCGGGTTCCGTGTCTTTAGTGGGGTTGGGTATAATTCCATTCATGCAAACTTCGAGGATTCAAGAACCCTTCTTAACGCCACAGAACGAATCACCACAAATTAAGGATGAAATCACACATACTCCTGACCCTAACAGGTTCCAAATTAAACATATATTTCATCATGGTGCAGGTTCACAATATCATAGAGTTCATAGAAGATTGGACATAACCCCAGAGTATCTACAAAAAGTCGATTTACATAACTGGACCCCTTCTTCTGATAGAGAACAAGTAAATACAAATGATTTAGAATCAGTTTATAGGCAGCATGATTGGCCTGTGCATTATAAAGATGTTAATCCATGGAATGTTGGATTATCAGTCAACCCCAATTCTGAACCTAAGTTGATCAAAAGATTAAAGGAACGTCATACTCCCGGATTCATTGATTCTTATTTAAACTATGCTATGGAAGTTAAGGGAAATCCAACTATTTTGAATAGAATCAATTTAGATTGGGAAGATGATGAGATTCTAATACCTGATGTTAATAATAAAGAAACATTGGTATCATTAGCATTAATGTCGTCAAATGCATATGTCAAATATCCTCATGATGACAAAGAAAAGAAGAAACTGGATTGGTATGATGTTGGAGATCCTTGGATCCCTGATAAAAATCATAGTGATATTGAATTTGGATGGGATTTTGAAGGTGTAAGAGGTCATGTATTTGTTAATGAAGTTAATAATACCGTGGTAATTGCTTTAAAAGGTACAAGTGGAGCAGCTATTCCTGGAGGAGGTGATGAAGAAACAACTAATAATGATAGACTTAATGACAATTTACTATTCTCTTGTTGTTGTGCCAGAGTCAGTTACATCTGGACTACAGTTTGTGACTGTTATGAGAAAGCATATACTTGTAATCAAGATTGTTTAGAGAAAGAATTGATGAGGAAAGATCGTTATTATCAAGCAGCTTTAGAAATTTATCGTAACGTTAGTGCGGTTTATTCACCTGAAACCCATAATATTTGGATAACTGGTCATTCATTAGGTGGAGCATTAGGTTCATTATTAGGTAGAACCTACGGCTTACCAGTAGTTACATTTGAAACACCAGGTGAAATGTTAGCAACTAAAAGATTACATTTACCTCAACCTCCAGGATACCCCAAATTTATGGAACATATTTACCACGTAGGTAATACCGCTGATCCAATTTTCATGGGAGTTTGTAATGGAGTATCATCAACTTGTAACGCGGCAGGTTACGCTATGGAAACTGCATGTCATACCGGTAAATTATGTATTTATGATGTAGTAACTGATAAAGGTTGGAGTGTTAATGTATTAAATCATCGTATACATACAGTAATTGATGAAATAATAATGGTGTATAATGATACTGCCGAATGTGTTGATCAACCTCCTTGTAGAGATTGTTTCAATTGGAGATTCGTCACACATGATGATGATGAAGTTGATGAACCAAGTTTGCCCAATCCGTTATTACCTCATAGGCCGACCAAATCAAGTTCTGCAACTTCTAGTACAACCACAGAACTGAAATCTACTAGTAGCACTAACCCAACGAGTACTGATGAACCTCCAAAGAAACAAAAATGTTTAGAAAGAACATGGTATGGATGGTGTCTGAAATGGGGATATGACGATGGAGATGATGATGACAATAACGAAAGTTAATATTTAATGTATAGCATAATAAATAAATTTTCCTTGAACATTCAAAGAGATTTATAACTTTACTTTTAGAACAAACAGGGTGAATGTCAGCCTCACAATAAATTTACGGTGAGGCTCATAATACTGAATTGAGCGACTAATTAGGAAAAAGAAATTTCATATTCATGCGTCATTACATAATTCAAATTCCTTTTGGTGCACTTTATCCCTTATTTAGGAAAGTTAATTGTTTACGTTGTTTGACTTTAAAAATAAACAGCAGCTCAATGTCGTAGCTCAGGTTTAAGCCCAATATTGATAATACGTATGCTACAACTTTAAACATGACAAGTGTATATAAAGGATATTATGTCGTATGACATGTTTCGGATAAATGATTATTAGTTCATATAATCGGTATACAAGACCCTAGTCCTATCATTTTACCTTGTACAAGCGATTTTTCTTGTAGTCATCATAGTAGCAATCAATCGGATTTTACCAATCAAAATTGACAAGTCAATATAAGTTTTGGAAATTAATGAGATTAATCAGACACTAATATAATTGGTCATTCAATGATGAGCTGTTATCAATTAAACCCTTGATCCCTTAATAAAATAATAATATCTTAGCTTATCTATAAGAGTTTAGATATAACTTATTGACTATAATAAAAAACCTATACAAAAATGTAAAGCAAAATATTTCCGAGGATACCAGATGAGAACTCTATTAGAAATTCATGTTATATGAATTATATATACATTGTAGCGGTTTGAATTTTATAACCTAAAATTTCATCTATAGTCATAGAAATTTCGTCAGCGACAGCGAATTTAAAATGAGGATAGAACAACAAGGACAACCAGCACAAACTAACTGATAAGATTAAAGTTTCAAAGTTCAGTGATTAACTCCCGGAATATATATGACCTATATAATAATAAGACCTTTTATTAACTATGATAAACCTTCTATATACTCTAAATCCTGAAATAAGTTAATTACTTTCCCTTTTAGAAAATGTCGTACTATTTTTAAAATCCTCGAATGTGGTAATAATAACATTTTTGAAATTATTTAAAAAAAATCCCAGTTCCTCATTTCCATAAATTATAAATACTTTGTTGAAGTTTATATAAGGGGATAAATTTATAAGTCAATTGATACCAAATTCCTTCATACTTAACAATTAATCATGAGAATAATCAATACAATCATAAATATCATATTATTAGCAGGAACTTGTGTATTACTTATCTTAACAGTTGCTGGTGGGTCATCAAACCATTTCCCATTAAATGAATTTTATTGGTTAAGAGCTGATACTTCAGGTATCAAAAATGCTCCAAATCAAGCAGCTTGGACCTTCTGGGGGGTTTGTGAATATGCAGACTTCTCAAGTTGTACTTTAGGTCCAGCTTACCCAATTTCACCAGTTGACAATTTCAGTACTGAAAATAATGTCCCAAAAGATTTTATCAAGAATAGAGACACTTACTATTACTTGACTAGATTTTCATTTGCTTTCACTTTAGTTGGTTTATGTTTCACTGGTATTGCTTTAATTATCGATTTATTAGGTTTCTGTTTCGAAATTATTGATAAAGTTGTTATGGCTTTTATTATATTAGCTATAATATTCGTTGGTGGTATGGCTGCTATGCAAACTGCTGGTGCCGTTTTAGCTAAGAATGCATTTAAAGCTGCCAACTTAGATGCTCATGTCGGTGTTAAAGCTACTGCTTTAATTTGGGCTGCTGTTGCTTGTCTTATCATTATTTTCTTCAACACTTGTTTCGCTAACATCGCTAACAGTTACAGGAAACACATTACCAGAGTCAATGAAAGTAAGCATGAAGAACATTATGAAAACCCAACTAATGTTGATAATGATGCTTCTTCTTTCACTAGACAGGGTAATGTCGAAAATGATGAAACAAAAGAAGAGCAAGGTGGTTTAAGATTCTTTAAAATTAAGAGAAATAATAAAGTTTCGGATGAAGAAAGTGTTTAATGTATTATACCTAATTGTTTAAATAAAGTTATATGAATTCAAGGATTCTCTTATCAATTTAATCTCTAAGCCTCAGTTTTGCACCCATTAGGTTCGATGCACCAATGATTACAAGTATCTCTTGAGCTGAAAAGTAATGGTGTCAGTCCCTGAAAGCATTGGGTTTTCAGCCTCGAATTAAGGGCTTTGTTGATGTGTTCAGTGTCTGTTAATGTATTTAGTGTCTGTTACTCGTCATCTGGTAATAACTAATTTGGAGTAAATCTTCAAGGTGGAACTTTCGGAATAGAAACCACTATTTTTCTTAAAGTCTGGCTCCTAGCTAAGGTCTAAAATGTGTGAACAACTTCAAGCATATCATTGATATATTTTATTATATTTAATTTGTATTTTCTGCATACGTGTGGAAAACACAAAACATTCACAGATAAAATATACAAAAAAAGTTGAAAATTTTTGTTAGAAAATGGTTAATTCTAGTCAATGTATAAGTGAAAAGGATCCACGAAGAGAAGTAGTTAAAGCTTACGTATAGCGTGGATGATTAAAAGACTACAGATTTTGTGGATATATGCACTATAAGAGACGACGATAAGCAGTTGTAGTCAACAAGGGAGACTAATTCTCGGCGAAAGTTCAATGACTAGTAATTAAGAATATGTCCACAATAGTAGATAGACTCTACCACAATATTTCTCGAATACATGGATTCTGATGTATTTATGAAATATTCAAATCCCTATAGTTAAGTGTGCCGTTCGCGACTAGTTAAGTTCTGATGTACTATGAATAGAATAAGATCAATTTCCATTGCAAGTTTAAAGCATGAAATACCCAATGAAGAAATTGAAGTCATCAAACCATCATCATCTTGGATACTTACTGAGTTCCTTCAGAATTTTCCCACAAGAGACTCTGATTTGAATTCTATACTAAATAATGGTAATAAACTAGTTGAATTATTATCAACTAATCCTGATATAAAACAAGATTTAAATTTAATAAACATACTAAATAAGATCAGTTACTTAATAATATCATCTCAAACTGAATTTCATGCCATTTATTATAAGATTTTACGATATTGCATCATAAATGAAGACTCATTATACATTTTAATTCAAAACAAATTATTGATCTTCCTTATCATAAGTTTATCAACTAATAACTCATACATAGAGAAATATGAAGCAATAAAACTTATAAATAAATTCTTGATCACCAAGAATGGTTCAAACTATTTATCCATAGGGATCATTAAGTCATTTATATATCTATTAGAAGACGCAAATAATGATACTGATTTAAAGTATGTTATAGTAGAGACCTTATTAGAGATAAGTATATTGAATCCTCAATTAATGTATCATTCGAATGGGTTTAACCTACTTATAAATTTATTAATCGAGAATACAAATTTTTCTTTAAACAGTTCAGTTATACAGATTAATTGTTTATTGATTATTATAAAGTTATTAGAGGTCAATGATTTTAAAATTTTCTTCAGGAATGGGTATAACCTTATAAATCTAATTTCGATATTCGATCAAGATATTGATGATAAAAAATTGCCAGTACTCAAATACCAGAGAGTTTCCTTTCTTCTTACAGTCTTTTTAAAGAATTGGAATGGATTAATTTGTACGTCACTAAACGATTTCAAAATGTTGAAAGATTTTATAAATAACCTTCGAAAACCGTTTGTCAAATTAAAAGAGTTTATATTGGATATTTTGTTAGATGTTCTCTTGATAAAGTCTTTACCATGGTTAAGAAATACATCAATTGGTGATTTTTTCATAAAGTTCGGTAACAACAAATTCATTTATGAACTCGATAATCAAGACGAAGGCATTACACATTATTTGAATCATTTTAGAGGATTAATGACTTTGGTATTAATAAAAATTGGATTAATTGATTTATTAGTTGAAAACTTGAATGATTCGGCTAATAAACCAATTCATGATAAACTTCATTTACTTTTATCGCATGTCTACAAGTTTTCCAAGGTTTATTTACCAGTAGAGTTCAATATTGAATTAACCAATAACATCAATATTAATTCCCTTGAAAAAATTACTCAGTATAACCTTAACACTTCAAGCTTGCCTCAAATCAAAATTCAATATAAGCCAATCAATTGTGACGATAATGAATTCAAGTACCTCATAAATCATTCTAAAGTATTACAGGCTAAAGAATTCAATGAATGGGATTGGACAACCCTTTTGAAAATATTTCAAGGTCCCTTACAGTTTGAAAAGAAGTTCAACGAAGTCCTTGAAAAACAACCTAAATTCTTTAAAAGACTTTTGAGTTTTTATAGACCGTTCAAATTAAGATTCTGTAATTTGTCAATAAAGAATGATAAGGATCATAAAAAGATTATTAAAGTAGGAGAATTAATGTTTGAAATATTTTGTAGGAACTCTGAAGGGTTAAAGATATTATTCAAGAATAAGATCTTATTACAAATGGTAGAAATATTAAGTCAAATCGACCCTTATAGTGGTATAGTAGCGAATTATCCAATCTTAAGTGAAAACAAATTGATCAATACTGTTAATATTGGATATGTAAGGTTTTTAGGTAAATTGACCCATTCAGATAATGGATTGAAGTTATTAGACCATTGGCAGTTTTACCAAATTTTGAATGATATTATTGATTCTACTAATCAGTTAGAAATGAACAATTACTTTGTAATTGAGTTTTTCAAGTGTATTAACTTTCAACTGTCAAAGCTTTTGAATTTATTATCAAAGGTTATGATGGTAGGAAATACCCCATTGAAGTTGAAGGTTATAGAGTTGATTCCTAGTTTGAAATTAAATCAACAGTTTCTCATAAAGTTACTTGGTAGTAATTTATACCAAGTTGAAATAATGGAAGATCTATTATCATTGATTGATTATAAAGATTTGAATATTTTACAATTATTTTTGAAATTGAATCCGTCCATTCTACTTTTATCCAAATCTACTGCTGGAAGGACTATATTGAAGAATTTCCTCAAGTTATCTTCAGGGTTTTTATACTTGAACAAATTTGATTATATCGATACTCATTTCAATAAATGGGTTACTAATTATAACAATTTAAATATCCTCAGATTTTATGAAAACAAATTCAACCACTTGATTTTTCCATACTTCAAAACTTTAGACATTGAATACGATTTCTTTTTAAAGAACTTACTCGACACCAAAGAAGGATTGAACTACTTTCAAAACTTCAATGAACAAACCGGATTTCTTGATAAACTTTTGACTCATATAGAGACCAACTTGAATAATATCAACTCCATAGATAATAATGATTTCCTTAAACTTAAACAAAACCTTTGGGTTTTAGGAGAGATCAATGGTTCTAAATTCGGTATACAAGCGTTGGATGATTCTTTCTTATCACACCTTGTATTAGCATTCAAAACATGCTCCAATTGGTCAATCAAAGGATTATTATTCTACCAGATTGGCAAGATTTCCTTGAATAATGAAGGTATTGAAATTTTAGATGAGCTAAATTGGTTATCCAACTTTGACAAGTTTAATAACACCAACAACTTTTCATACCCAAGTTTATCAAATCTAAATATATTCAATATCAATTACAATGAAATCAATGACATTAACTTCAAGTCTTTATCGATCAGTATGTCAATAAATGACGAAATTATAGAGGATAACATATTATTACAGTTGATTTATAAGTTCAGTTCATTCTTTTCGAAAATTGAAAAGAAGCTGGGTAATGATTTGAATTATTTGAAATTGAACCAACCGGAATTATTCAATATAGAGAATTTCTTAAAAGTCATCAAGATCATTGATAATTCCAGTTATAACTTCAATAAGAGAAACTTCATTTTCAATTTATTCATAGACGATCAAAGTAATTTGGATGGGTTGATCAGAAGAAAGAGACCAGCCTAGTTGATGAAATAGCATAACACCTTGAAGGTGATCAAGAAATTTGTATTTATAAGACATATATAGAATATACACCTTGAAGGTGGAGATTTACGGACCATATTTTATTACTATACAGAATCGGACTTACCGATTATCTATTTATGATGACTAATCACTTCACTACTCCAAGATCAAGCCTTCTCCTTCTTTCTCTTCTTTGCTCCCATATTAACATGATTATTCAAACTATTATTCAAGTTATCTAAATTACTATCCTGCTTAAATAACTTCCCATCAACAAACTCTATTGGTTTAAATCTTGATAAGACTAGATTAGGTTGGTTCCTCCTCAACCAGAACTCTATATCTTGAGGGTTTTTCTCGAGATTTACTAAATCATCAACTTCTAACTCACTTATTGATTCTTGTAATAGTAAATTGAGTTTATATAATTTTGCATCATCTTTTGAAAATTCATTATTCTTTAATTTATTGAGAGTTTTCTTTACTTTTTCATTATCAGTTAAAGTCAATAAATTATCAATTCTTGGCTGCAAATCACTGCCATCATTTCCTTGCTCAGCTTCTGATAAAATATCTAATATAGCATTATTACGTCTTTGATAAAATCCTAATAATTTCCTTTGATTCTTCTCTTGATTATGTAATTGTACAGATTGATTGTATTTAGCAAAGAACTCTTCTTGTAAGCTAACATAAACTTTATTTATATCACCATCATTCTTAATAATTTCATTTTGTAATTCTTCATCAAACGTCATGGTAATCTTTCCCACTCAGTGAGTTTCTCAGTTCTCAGTCTCAGTGTCTCAGTGTCTCAGTGTCTAGGTTCTCAGTCTTCAGATAATCCTACCACTTCTCATTGTCGCTCCCCAGTCTCAGCTCTATCAGAACGAAAACGCGTCCTCAATTATAGATATGTCCATAGTATCATTATTAGGTATTGAAGTATTAAATAACCCAGCCAAATTCACAGACCCTTATGAGTTTGAAATCACTTTTGAATGTTTGGAACCTTTAAAAGAGGATTTAGAGTGGAAATTAACTTATGTTGGATCTTCTCATTCATTAGATCATGATCAAGAATTAGATTCAATTTTAGTAGGTCCTGTACCGGTTGGAGTTAATAAGTTTGTATTTCAAGCTGACCCTCCAAGTCCCGAATTAATCCCCGCAAGTGAATTAGTTAGTGTTACTGTCATCTTATTAAGTTGTTCATACGCTGATAGAGAATTTGTTAGAGTTGGATATTATGTTAATAATGAATATGATTCTGAAGAATTAAGAGAAAATCCACCAGCAAAAGTCCAAGTCGATCATGTCGTACGTAATATATTAGCGGAAAAACCAAGAGTTACAAGATTCAATATTGTGTGGGATAATGAAACAAACGGTGATGAATATCCTCCAGAACAACAAGTTGATGAAGATGAAGAAGACGAGGAAGAGGAAGAAGAAGAGGAGGAAGAAGATGAAGAAGAGGAAGAAGATGAAACTTCAACTATCAATGATAAAGAAGATATAGAAGAGGATATAGAAGAAGATTTGGAAGAAGATATAGAAGAAGATATAGAAGAGGATGTACAAAAGGGTGGTAAAGAACAAACCCCTGTAGATACTGTATAATATGTTTAATATACGAAGATCGTAGAGAATGTGATTCTATAAAGTCTATATTAATGTCTCATAAATCATAAGTTTTCTATAAGGGAATTAATTGATTGAGAAATGTTATTAACAATTTCTAAATCTATATCTTCATTAACCCACTTATCAGGATGCCATTTTATTCGTTCATGTTTTAACAAGTCTATCAAAGACTCATTGGGGAGTTTTATATGATTATAAAATTGTAAGATATTATCATTAGTTAAATTTGAAAGTATATCTTGTTTTGAATTTGGAGTTTTCAATAATGGTATTGTGAATTTATTTATCATATAGTTTGATCTCATATTTGGTTGCTGTTGTTCTGGTGTTTGCAAATAAGGATCATTTTCTCGAGGAATTTCTTCAGTATCTGGTTCTTCGTAAACTCTTTGATCTCCTATATGTGTGTCAGTGTCTAAATTGAATTCATAAACTTCTTTATTGAGTAATTTATATCCATTTATTTCGGTGGTTGATTCGAGTATTGGTGAAGGAATACGTGAATTTGAAGGAGTCGATTGAGATATCGGAGTTGATTGTTGATTCATTGACTTCATTACTTCAATTGGTGAACTTGAACCCTCAGAATGTTCATGGTAATTGTATGCATAATCAGGTAATTCTGTTATATTTGTCTTTATTGAACTTTGTAAGTTTAATAACTTCTTTTTGTTTATAGGAGTTTGAGTTTCAATTGAGGTTTTGAACTTTAATCTCTTCTTAGCTGGTGCAGGACATGGAGTTGAATCCGAATTGGAAAAACTTAACTTGAAATTTGATAACGATGTGGATGTCAAGTTGTTATTAGAACATATTGACATTTTTGATGAATCTATTATGTAATCATTCGATGATTGTGAATTTGATGTAGGAGTTATCATATCTATATCTGAAATATTGATTCTTTTTCTTTTATTAATGTATACTGGTTTATCAGTTATTAGATCTTGGAGGTCCTCTTCATCAGTAGAATGATCAATTTTGGCATTACCTATATCATTTTCATCATCGTCATCATCGTCATCATCGTCATCATCAGGTTCATCATCATCTGATATTATTGTACCATGATCAATTTCCTGACTCTCATCTATATCACTCAAATTATTCAAATTTAAGTTATCAAATTTCTTTATAGGCGATAGAAATGATGAATTCATTGGGGTTGACGATCCCACCTGATTGTCTAAATCAAATGAACTATCATCATTTGTTGTATCATACATTGTAGTTTATACTACTATTTTTTGTTTACAAATGAGTCTTAGAATTCGCGACTGAGATGATCATAATGATAACAATGTAACTAGCAGTTAAGGATTGTCTCAGACAAGCGAGGTGAATACCACGGTAATACAATCCAAAGATTTATGAAGTTAACATAAGTTCATTGACCACAAACACGTAAAAGGGGTTGACTCTATTTTACGAATACAAAAAAAATTGACGAAGAATATTTAAGAAAAACACGACCATTACCGGAGTTATGTCACAAGACAAGAAATGCATTAACTCGTCACAATGTACGGTTAACCGAAAAGGGTAGACATTAAACTTAGTTTCAGGCTCCAAATACTTAAAACCGTTAAAGTTTTAAAAATTGAGTATTCAGAGGGGAACCTCCTAGTAACACTAAAGAACACGTGCTCAGTAGATTAGAATCTGAAAGATCATCCAGACTTACATATCACAGCCTCTTATTAATCTGGTCCGTTTATCGCTTTTCCGTTCCTATTAGTTATAAAGTTTCGGCTTAGTTGGGTCATGTACTATACCATCGTAACTAACGGTTTCTCATAGTTAATACTACCCCAAAAAAAAATTAAGCAACATTGGATAACTGTCATCCGTTGACGTATTTGTATCATCTAAGAAAATCTTCTCAACCTTGTATTCCTTATCTAGCGCGGCGCAAACTTCAAACCACAAAAACGAGACCATTTTTCACAAAAAAATCCACAGTTTTTTTTCACTTTATATATTAACTAACACTAAAACTAACATTCATAGGAGTTAGTAAATCGATGCTATTGTTTAAGTCCAATCCGAATGATCTATCTTATGCTGATATTACAAGATTAACTTTTGAAGCAGTTTTAGAAGTGGTCATTATCTGTTTTGCAGGGTTTGTGAGTGCTAAATCAGGGTTATTAAATTCGAATGGTCAAAAAGTTTTAAGTTCGTTAAACGTTGATTTATTCACACCATGTTTGGTGTTCAGTAAATTGGCCCCATCATTAAGTTTCAAGAAAATGCTTGATATCATCATTATTCCAATTTTTTATTTCTTATCAACTGGTATATCATTTTTAGCATCTAAATTCATGGGAAGATTTTTACAGTTGAATGAACCAGAAAATGATTTTGTAACTGCAATGGCAGTGTTTGGTAATTCAAATAGTTTACCAGTTTCATTAACTTTATCATTAGCTTATACATTACCAGATTTATATTGGGATGATATTGAAAATGATACAAAAGATCAAGTTGCTTCAAGAGGTATACTATACTTGTTAATTTTTCAACAATTAGGTCAAGTTTTAAGATGGTCATGGGGTTATAATAAATTATTAAGAAAAAGACTGACTGAAGAATTACAAAGTTATCATTTTAAACAAGATCAAGAGAGAAGAGTTGAATCTGAAAATGCTTCTGTCAGTGATAGAGGTGAATTCAATGGTTCTAATGATCAATCATCGGACGACGAGTTTGATGAAAGTGATGAAAATACTTCATTATTAAGTACTACTAACAGATTAAATGGTGGCTATGTTGTAACAGAAGTCATTAAAGATGATACAAGTTCTGTTGGGTCGTTACACAAAATCAATAGAATATGGCATAGTTTCATTAATTTCATGAATCCCCCATTATATGCCATGTTGATTGCAATTGTAATTGCATCAGTTCCAAAATTTCAACAAATCTTCTTCACAAAAGGAACTTTCGTAAATAATACCATTACTAAATCCATCACTCAATTGGGATCAGTTTCAATTCCATTAATTTTGATTGTTTTAGGTTCAAATCTATACCCTTCAAATGATATACCGCCTCCATCAAAACATTATAATAAAATTGTATTTGGATCACTATTATCAAGAATGATTATCCCATCAATTATCTTATTGCCAATAATAACATTGTGTGTTAAATTCTTTAGAATAAGTATCTTAGATGATCCAATCTTTTTATTAGTTGCATTTATTTTAACTACATCACCACCAGCTATTCAATTGAGTCAAATAACTCAATTAAATAATATATATCAAAAGGAAATGTCAGGGGTTTTATTTTGGGGGTATGTTGTATTTTCATTACCATCTACTATTTTGATAGTTGTTGCTAGTTTAGAAGTATTGAAATGGGCAAAACCTCAATAGTCTCTTAAATTTGTATAGGTTTTCAATAGATTAATTCATTATAAGTATGGGTCTCAATTACAGGAGCGAAACCGGTATTATCGCAAGTCCGCTAATCCTTCACTGTACTCCACATAGCAATTTGCGCTCAAGATAAGATAAGACGATTAAGTTTTAATTCTGATGTATCCCTTAAAATTTCAGATTCTTCCCAACGTCATCTCTAATTTAGGTTTGAACTTATCAAAAATTTGAAAAAATATTTGTGACCACATTGAAAAATTTCTCTTGTAAAATATTATAACCAGCATATATTTAGTGAGAATACCACCGGAAAAAAAGATAAAATCATCGCAGTCGTAGAATACGTATTGGATATAGAATATATAGATATAGTTAAATACGTATAGGTTGTTTCACATAAATATTTATTTACATACATACCCCCACATAAACAATTAATATGGTCAAAGCAAGGAAATTAGCAGTTGTTGGATCAAGATCGGTCGGAAAATCGTCAATGATTGTAAGATTTGTTGAAGACTATTTTGTTGAATCATATTATCCAACTATTGAAAACCAATTTAGCAAGAATATCATTTATAATAACCAAGAATACGAAGTTGAAGTTTTGGATACTGCCGGACAAGATGAATTTTCTATGATAAATGAAAAACACTTAATCGGTATACATGGATATGTTTTAATTTATAGTGTAACTTCAAGACAAAGTTTTGAAGTTGTTGAAATCATAAGAGACAAAATCCTAAATAGTATAGGCAGTGATACTATACCAATGATATTGATTGGTAATAAGAGTGATTTAGATTATCAAAGACAAGTTGATTATAAACAAGGACAAGAATTGGCCAGAAAATTTAATTGTAAATTTTTAGAAACTTCAGTTAAAGATAATTTAAATATAACAAAAGCATTTGAAGCATTAATTGGACAGATTGAAGCCATTCAAAACCCCGTAGTTAAAAAAGAAGACAAGTGCGTGGTTGTATAGGAGAAGAGTAGAGGATACTTATGATTAATGATCTTGTTCATAGATACAACTATATATATATAATGGTAGGTTTATAGGTAATATGATATTCACAATTACAAGTCAACGAATATGGCAATGATTTTCAAGTGATAATTGGTCTCAGCAATAACGGACCGAATTATGACGAAACATAATATTCTCTATTTGACTATCGGTTTTGTTCATACAGATCCGGCTTAAACATGGTCTATATTTCACTAATACAGAAACGTAGAAACCTCTTGTTAATGATGTCGTGTCGGAAAATTTGTGTGTCTTTTTATCTTGGCTAACGTGCCTATCTGTCGAGGCTAGTTCTGCATCTCATCTTGTCTCGTACTCACAATCATGGCTAAAGTATCAGGGCCTATTAAAAATGACAAAGGAATCATTTATGATTACATTGTAATCATAGATGCTGGGTCTAAAGGATCAAGGGTATACGTTTATCAATGGCTAAATCCAACTGAAGCTCTTAAGAATGGTATGGATTTAACTCATCCTCATATAAAATTAGTTAAAGAACAACATGTCGAAAATAGAGACCCTAAAAATCATAAACACGAACAGGATGATTCCGATTCAGACTCAGACAACGACGACGACGATAAAAATACTTATAAGTTACCATTAATATCCACAAAGAGGAAATGGAACACCAAAATTACACCAGGAATATCAACATTCGATCAAAGTCCTCAAAAAATTGGTAAACATCATTTAAAGTATTTGATGAAATTAGCAGAAAAAGTTGTACCAAAGAGTCAACAATCCAGGACACCAATATTTCTTCATTCAACTGCAGGTATGAGACTTTTAACTCCAACCCAACAACAAAAAATCCTCGATAGTGTATGTCAATATTTAACTAATAAATCCGATTTCTTCTTACCGGATTGTTCCTCTCATATAAATGTCATAGAAGGAGACATTGAAGGCTTATATGGATGGTTAGCATCGAACTATTTAATGGGGAGTTTTGATAATCCCGAAAATCATCAGCATGGTAAGGATCACACGACTTATGGGTTATTAGATATGGGGGGTGCATCGACACAGGTTGTTTTTCAACCTAATAAGACGGAGATAAAAGAACATGAAAATAATTTATATAAATTGAATCTATTCGGAGTACCTCTCTTGGGGGCTAAGGATAGTTCTAAGGGGGATTCCAAAGGAGACATCGAAGAGGCGTCCAAGGAGGACAGTAAAGAAGATAACAACGAAGAAAATAAAAATACCGAAGAAGATACAAAAGAAGAGAAAGTAACCAGACAAGAGTCTAAAGAATCTCAAGAAGATGAACAATCTAAAGACCCTCTTCCATATGAAACACCACAAAAATTCAATTTTAACGTGTACTCAGATTCATACCTTGGATTAGGTATGACACAAGCTTATGAGAAGTATCGTAAATCTTTGATCGAAAACACCGATGAAGAATCTACCGGGTTCTTTGATTATAGACCGCCTATAACAGATCCTTGTTTACCGAAGGGGTACACCACATCAATCAAATTTGATGGCAAGAACTACGACTTTACAGGAGATTCCAACTTTGAACAATGTTTACTTCAATTATTCCCTGTACTTTCTAAAGGATCATATGGTCATTCAGATAAGCCATCAGGTAATTGTAAACAATATAATGAACAAGCTGATGTAAGTTCATGTTTGTTGAACGATTTAATACCAGCTTTTGATTTTGATATCAATTATTTCTTAGGTGTAAGTGGATATTGGTATGCTACGTCCAAGTTAATGGATTATGAAGGAGAAGGGAAGGAAAAGAGAAGCCCAAAGAAAGTTTTCGATCATAAGAAGTTTGGTGAAAAAGCAGAACAAGGAGCAAAAGAAAAAGGACCAGTTGATGATAGTAAATCAGCACCAAGTAAAGAAGAAAATGCTGCATACGATTATAAAATCATTTATGAGAAAACGTCTAAGTTATGTTCAAAATCGTATACGGAATTAATTCAACTCAATAATGTCAAATCAGAAGAAGATCAATTATTACTGGAAGAATTGACCAACCTTTGTTTCAAGTCGTCATGGATTTTGAACTTTCTTCATGTTGGTTTAGGGTTCCCAAGATTTGGTATAGATGAAGTAAAGTCCAGTGAAAAATTCAAATCATTAGAATTTGTTGATAAAATCAATGGTAAAGAGTTTTCATGGACTTTAGGCAGAGCCATACTTTATGCCAATGATGAATATATTCAAGCATACAATAACATAACTGGTAGAAGTGAAGATAATTCAGACACCAATAAACGAGCAGGGTTTACATTTACACCTACACCAAACTTGTTCCATTATGGTAGTGAAAAGAATGGTGTACCGCTTAGACCAATATTCAATAGTAAAGATATGATTAATGATAGTTATGATACAGATGACGATAATGATAATTATAATGAACTGAAATGGTACATAAAACCTCATAGATGGTATGGAATTTTTACATTTTTAGGGTTATTAGGGATAATATTTTGGTTATTAATTGGTAAAGAACGTAGAAGTAAATTCACGAGGAAAGTCAAGGCTAAATTTAGTGGTATAAGGTATACAAAAGTTAGGAATGATTTAGAAGATGGTGATTTTGAATTAGAATCGTTCCCGGAGAGTAATCAGTTTAAGATTTCTGATGAAGTGAGTGAAGAAGAAAGGGAAGAGATTAGAGGTTAGGTTTTGATTAACTTGTATTCTATTTCTATTAATTTAAATGATTTATATGACTCTGATTTAGACAAATTTAGACGGTTTAGACTAATCCAGTCCAATTCAGACATCTTCGCTTGTCTCAGTTGTCAAGCTCAGATGTCTGGATTCATAGTCTCCTCTATAGTCAATTCCCCATTCTTAACCTTATAGAAAAGTGCCTCAACACTCTTGAATCCAATATCAATATCATCGATATGATCCACTTCAGTTAAAACAGGATTAACTCTACCCTTGGCAGTATACTTTTGAACTGCATCAAAGAAATGTTCTTTTACCTTATCATAATAATAATAATGAAACAATCCATTGATACATTCTTCTTCTTCTCTATACCTTTCCCATTCTAATTGTTCTTCCTTTGAAGGTAAATTAGCAGCTCCTGACCAAACACCTGCGATTGTAGCAGCAGCCATCTCCATAGCAAACAATGCTAATGTAGTTGATACAATACCAATACATGCTAACGAAGGGTCCTCCATACTAAAGATACTATAATAAAGACCTCTGACTTGACCATTTTTACGTTTAATATAAAATTCATCTCCTTCTAAGTATGGGAAATGTAAATGGTAACCGGTAGTGAATACAATTTTATCATATTTAGCCTCCACACTTCCATCATTAAATTCAACATCACCATTTGGTCTTATTTCTTTAATAGTCCCTTTATGGTTAATACCCTTAGATCTAATAGCTGCATTCATCCATAAGAAAATATTATTATACCCTCTTGAAGAAACAGTTACTGATTCAGCAACTGGGAAGATATACTGTAAAACATTAATGGTACTAGTACTACCACCAATAACCAAAACTCTTTGATCTTTAAATTCCTCATGACTTCTATAAGCATTAGCATGAGTAATTGAGTTAGGAAATTTCTTATTGAATTCAGAAAGCCCTTTAACATAAGGGTAATTAGGAACAGTAAAATGCCCACTAGCAATAATAACCCCATCAAACTCTTGTTGATACCATTCATCAACACCCTCTTGGTGATTAGTGTGTTTGATAGTTAGAGTCCATTTCCCAGCTTCTTTATCTTTTTTAACAGATTGAACACTTGAATTAAATCTGATATAGTCGTTCAAATTTTCAGTTTCAATGAAGGTAGTAAACCTATCACATAATTCCCGATTAGTCATAAATGGATAGATAATTCTTTTTTCTTTGTCATAATATTTTTGATCATTTTCCATATAAGAAAACCTTGTAAATCTAGCAGGAATATTAGTATATAAATAATCAAAAATTCCGCTTCTTTTCCATTGTAGTTCAGTTAAATCCTCATCGATACTGGACTTGACAGGATTTGAAAGATCACTACCTTTTAAATTCTCTGGCTTCTGATGATTTGGATTAATAACACTAGGAATATGATACTTTTCAGAATCTAAAATGTGTTGAGGTGGTAATCTTGGATCGGATTTATCAAAGGAAGGATTCCAAATTCCACCAGCTTTGGAATTTTGTTCAAACCCTACAACCTTAAATTTACTTTTTTCAGGACGATTTTTACCAACGAATGAATTACCATTTTCATCAGTATGCAAGAGTTCATAAATTGCAGCAAGTCCTGAAGGTCCACATCCAATAACCGCCACTGTTTCAATGTTCATCCCTATGGAATTTGTTCTGTTGAAGATGCTTTTAAGTCTACTAGTCTATAAATAGACGGAAGGAAAAATTTACAACTCAAAGTTGATTTTGTAGTCAAGTTGTGGCTTCATGTGAGATGAGGAATCGCTGAGATACAGGGTATAGTGAGGATGCGGCGAGAGTTTAAAGTTCCGGTAGTAGGCGGGTACTTCTCATCTTATGCGGTACTTGGGGGGAACAATACCGCGAGTTAGGGTTGAGATTGAGACTAGGTGGTATGTCCTTTGATATAAATTGGGAGAATCTCGTCCTGGATAATATAATTAACCAAGGGATAAAAGATTTTTTAGATGAACAGTTTCAGAATATAACGCTACCATCATTTATAAGTGGATTGAGTGTAACTGAATTTAATTTAGGTACTATCCCACCAGATATAACCATAAGACATGTTAGCAATCCCTTTAACGAATTTTATGATGAAAACCTTCAGGATATCGATGAACGATTAAGAAACTTGAGCAATAAGTATATAAATCAAAGAAATAGTTATGTGGATGATTCAAGTGACGAAGATGATAATATCAGTACCAATGCATCGACATTTTCTGAAGATATTCTAAACAATAAGGTCTTGACTGCTAAAGAAAGTGCCAGTGATTCGAAGTTAACTGAAATGAAACCTTTCCCCAAGATAGGTGGTAAAACTGGTCCACAAATCGAACAAGAGATTCAGTCACGAAATTCTCTGGATTCCCTTAGTTTAATGTTGGGACATAATAATTTGAACTTTCTTCACAACCATAACCTTAATGGGTTAGGAATAGGAACTATAACAACTCCAAATACTCACATATCAACTAGAGCTGATACTCCTAGTAATATCTTGAACCACAATCAATTCTTGAATAGCACAATGAAAGAAAAGTCCTCTTCATTTATACGATCCAAAGAAGTTAGTACCGACAAGAATGAGAACGATATACAATTCCTTGTAGAGTTTAATTACCACGGAAACTTGGAAATCGTTATAGTGGTGAACTTGCTTGTGAACTACCCTTCCCCAAACTTTATTTCCTTACCCATCAAACTTCACATCACTGATTTAGTTATTCACTCAATCGCAGTTATAGCTTACTTGAAACACTCCGTTTATGTGTCGTTCCTTTGTGATATCAACGAACAAAGTTCTGATTATTTTAGTTCCCATCATTACTCCAACGTACGCCAAGGCACCAGTAGTTTCAGTTCAGGTGGTAATTTCGTAGAGTACGTTAATAATGGTAATACTCAAGAACGTATTGACATCATCAAGAAAGTTAAAATCGAATCTGAAATCGGTGGTTTAGAACACAACGCATTAAGGAACGTCGGTAAGGTTGAAAAGTTCTTGATAGACCAACTCAGAAGTCTTTTAAGAGACGAAATTGCTTGGCCTAATTGGATATGTCTCGATTTAAACCCTGATGAAACTGATGACGAACAAGAAGAAAATGAAAGTTAATGTACATAGCTCTTTATTTTGCTGTAGAGTATTCTCTGGGAAAAACTCCAACCCCCAATACCTGCGGGGCCTCTTCACTCCTAAACCAAGAGTAGAGAGTCGCCGCACTATGTTATACAGCTCTCACCATCGCTATCGCTCTGGAGAAAACGATGGACATAAAATCACTTGTAAACCAATTCAAATTCACTCAATTATTAAAATCAGACCCCCAAACCAAACTGATTGTATTACTAGGAAATGTAGATTCCCAAAACTGTATCGTAACTATTGAAAAATCTGCCTTCAGTACTGAACAAACGGACTTATCATCTATCATCAAAGACCTAGAACTTATCCAGAATAACGATGTGTATTACTGGTCATCAAGTTTACTTCATCAGAAATTACCCGACTTACCTGGGGCAAAGGTCAATGTCATATACCCAGCCACTGAAACTCATATAAGAAAATATAGTCCTCAAACCTATCATTATATATTAGAGACTCCAGAAATGTATGAGAAGTATGTGGTACCATATATTCAGACCATGAAGGGTGATAGAATCAAATGGGTGTATAATATCTTATTCGAAGGCAAGGAAAGTGAAACTTTTGTTCATCATGACAAGGACCCCGAAAATGGTTACGTTCTCCTACCAGATATGAAATGGGACAGAATTAACTTAGAATCACTTTATTTATGTTGCATTGTCAACAGGAAAGATATTTCTTCAGTCAGAGATTTGAATAGTTCACACCTCGACTATTTGAAACGGTTAAGACTGAATATATTAGCAGTTACTAGTGAAAAGTATGGAATTGATAAGGATGAGCTCCGTCTTTTTATTCATTATCAACCTTCGTATTACCACTTCCATATCCATGTAGTTACTATAAAGCATCCGGGCTTAGGAGATGGAATTAATATCGGGAAGGCGATTTTATTGGATGATGTTATAGAGAACATTGGATTAGTAGGGGATTACTGGAAAAAAAGAACAATAGGGTATGTTTTGGGGGAGAACCATGGGCTCTGGCAAATTTATCTGGAAGCTAAGGTTGATCTTTCTTATAAGGATTAGTCTCATGTCCTTCTATTACTATATAATATACACTTAATTCGTTACTTTGTCCCTCTTAACGAGAACGCTTAATGAAAACAAGCTTATTCACATTTACTCAGGATTTTAATAGTTGAATTCACTACTAGCAGATTTTACAGCCAATTTAGCCATTTTTAACATCTTTTGTCTAGCATCTAATTTCTTAGGCTTGGCTTCCCTTTCTCCAACTTTACCTGAACTTCTACCCAACTTCTTAGGGGTTTCTCTTAAACCAAAAGCCTTTGCTAAATGCCCTAAATGTAACTGCTTAACATTGAAGAATTCTCTTTCTGATAATAAATGTGTAGCATAAGCTCTGATATGAGAAGTAAATGCCAAGACAGCTCTATCATGAGCTGAAGAATCTTCTAATAACCAACGTTCAATATTTAAATGCCATGTGGTAGCATGAATATCCCATTTAGTAGTTGATTTTCCTTCAATTTCTTCACCATATCCTTTTTGCAAAAGCTTCTCATAACTTCCAATCTTTAAGCTCTTTTTGTGGACAGGTACAAGCTTAGAATCAATATACTTTTCTTCGATACCTGGCAATAAGAACAAATGAGCTGATCCTTTGTTACCAACTCTGGCAGATCTACCAATTCTGTGTAAATGATCTTCAACGGTGAATGGAGGATCATATTCAATAACCTCTGAAATGTTAGGTAAATCCAAACCACGAGATGCCACATCTGTACAGAATAATATTAAATGATTACTTGATAACTCTTTATTTATGAATGCTGATAATGTTGATGTTCTTTCTTGCTGAGTCATAGACCCATGCAATCTGAATGAAACAACGTTTCCACCTAATCCCGGCGATGTTACATAACTTGGTTTAGTTTCTTCAGTATCACCAATATCTGAATCCACAGGAACTTGAGTGAGTTCTAACTTTCCTTCTTCATTCTTTTTCTTGATGAACTTCTTACCGTTTCTAGTAAACACATCAAAATGATAATCTACAGAATCTGAACATGACAAGAACACCATGATCCTTTTAGGTTCATCTTTAGAAAGTTGTTTGAATAACCCATTCAATGTTACAAGTCTTAATTTAGGTGGAACAATAATGACATTTTGAACCAATTGATCAGGAGCCGTCATATTATGACTCTTTTCATCTTCATGAATAACATTAATTTCATCATCGAATACGACAGTTCCTTCAATTTGTTTCTTAGACTCAATAGTGATCATTTCAGGGTTATCCAATAATAAACTTCCTAATTTTTCAACATTCTGTTGCATAGTAGCTGAACAAAGAACATTGATCCTTTTAGTAGGTAACCCAGTCCATTTGGAAGCAGTTTCATGAATTTTACTTGATCTGGTAATATTATCAGTAATCTTAGTAATGGTCTCTTCGAATCCTAATTCTACAAGCCTATCACCTTCATCTAAAATCAACCATCTTAATTGGCTTAAGTCAAGAGCATTAGTGTTCTCTATATGATCAGCTAATCTACCCGGAGTTCCTACTAAAATGTTCACACCTTTTCTAATACGAGCTTTCTCTGATTTCTTCTTTTCTCCTCCAATAACAATCCCTGGAACTATATGATGATGACACCTTGTAAGAGTTTCCAATACACTATAAATTTGATTAGCCAATTCTCTTGTAGGTGCTAAAATCATAGCAAAGATCCCTGAGTCCCTAGTGATTTTATGTTTATTTTCTTGCATGAGTTTATGAAAAATTGGTAGTAAAAATGAAAGGGTCTTACCTGACCCGGTTTGGGATTTTATAAATAAATCACTTTTGGCATATAACAAACTTGGAATTGTTGATCTTTGAACTTTTGTTGGAGCTTTAAATCTCAAATTGTCAGTTAAATGATGACTCAATTTTTCATTCAATCCTAACCCTTCGAACGTAGTGGCATCTTTTAATGGTGCATTAGATGGTAAGTAAGTTACTTCTTCCTGAGCTGGTTTATTCTTCTCTGATTCTAACACTGTGGACTTTTCATTTGATGTGAATAATGATGAGACATATGAGTTATTGGCACCACCAAATTCTCCTCTTGTTTCGGTAAATTTGGTTCGTTTAGGGGCTGGACCATTATTTACATCAGGACCTCTTGGCGGTTCATTTTCTGCATCATTTACTCTTTTTAATCTGGATTCATGTACGGTTATAGAATTAACCCCAGAAGGTTTTGATTTTTTTTCATTTCTTCCTCTTCCCTGAAGTTGTAATTGCAATTTTCTACGATCTTTCCATCTCCCTCCAGTTGGTTTTTCATAGGACTTTTTAGGTTTGACTGAAGTGTCAGGGACTGCAAAATTCAAGAGTAAATCATCATCTTCCATGGTGATGAGATGAGCAGATTTCTCACTATCGCGATAGGGTTAGTACCGCATCGCATCGATTCACAGTATCGAGGATAGAGAAGATAGAGAATATATCAATTAGTCACCAATGACTCGTTCGGTCGATTCTTATTCATTACTTAGTTAACTCTAAAAGGTACTCATCCATGGTTGTATTAGTGGTCAATTTGCCCTTCGGAACATCAGTGTCAATTGTCTCACTCTCCCAACTGATTGGGGACCATTTCTCTTGATCGTACCTCCTTACATGCTTTAAAGACTCTCCCAACGCCGTACTAGCAAATTGATCATTAGTGGTCTTCGAAGGCTTAGCATTACTTTGTAAAATATGAACATTCTGGGGAGGTTTTGTGGTGGAAGGATCAATGCTTTCTTTCTTCTGTAAGATTTTCAGATTATCCATATCATCTAAATATTTGAATGATGGTCTTAATTGTGATGTTGAATCTATGGGAACAAGCACAATTTTCTTTTCATTATTTTCAGTAACAAATTTAGCAGCATAAAGTCCACCATTAGTTTTATTTAACACTCCTACATGGTCATGATCATTAACAGTTACACCCCAATCATTAGCTTTTGTGTCATCATAAAATCTTGAAGTGTCTAAAGGGATTTTGACCTGAATAAAGCTGGAATTTGGTTTGACTGCTGCTGATAAATGATCTATACCATTAGGTACTGTCAGTGGTTTACTCAGGTATTGAAGCAAATGAATTGATTGTGTGTTTCTTGATGTCACTGGGTTTACATATAAAGGAATAGATTCTATTATTGGATCATCTTCAACTTGAGTTTCCTGATCTGAATCAGAATCGGATTCGTCTTCATTCAGATCTAAATTCAGTTCAGCGGTTACTGGTTGTGTACTATACTCTGATTCTGGAGTTATTCCTTTGTCTACATCCATGAACTCTGCACCATCACTATCCACATCTTCCACGAAAAGTTTTTCTTTGCCCATGGTCTTATCTTTCTATTTATAGGTTTTGTCTTGGTAAGGTCTTCAGATGAGATCGTGAGAAGACTGAGAAGACTGAGAAGACTCACTGACAAAACTTCGCATCATGTCAGATACAACTGAATTTAATATAACTAAGGTATACCTTAAGTTTCTAGAAGATGATCAAGAAATGACAATGCCTATAGCGGCGATCGAATCATTGGTTGATATGTTAAAAGTTAAACAACCATCTACCTCATCAGAACTCATCAAGTTAGTTAAAAGTAACACTGATGAATTGAAGTCAAGTATAACCAATGCAATTTCCCTTTCAGCAGGATGTGATCTATTCATGAGATTTGTTTTAAGAAATATCAACTTATATTCTGACTGGGAATCGTGTAGACAAAACTTGGTTGAAAATGGAGAATTATTCGTTCAAAGAGCTAAAGAATCCAGATCTAAAGTCGCTGAGTTTGGAATTCCTTTCATAAAAGATGATGATACAATTTTAGTTCATTCATATTCAAGAGTGGTTCATCAATTACTAGTCAAAGCCAAGCAACAGAAATTGATCAGATTTAGAGTTATAGTAACTGAATCGAGACCAAGTGAAAAAGGGTACCATATGGCAGAAGTCTTAAGACAAGCCGGTATTCCTACTGAAGTTATAGTTGATAATGCTGTTGGATATGTTATACATAAAGTTGATAAAATCTTAGTTGGTGCTGAAGGTGTAGCTGAAAGTGGTGGTATAATAAATCACATAGGGTCATATCAAATTGGATGTTTAGCTAAGACCAATAATAAACCATTTTATGTTGTAACCGAATCTCATAAGTTTGTAAGATTATTCCCATTAGCACCTAATGATTTACCTAATCAAATTAGTCAATTATTGCAAAGTTCTAATACTATGAGTTTCAGCAATACTTCTACCAGTATGAGTTTTCAAAATGATCATGGGTTATTAACTAATCAACAAGTTGATTTCACTCCTCATGAGTACATAACGGCATTAATCACTGATTTGGGAGTATTGACTCCCCTGGCGGTTTCTGAGGAATTAATTAAGATTTGGTATGATTAGCCTAGTAAGAGTAGTAATAGATAGACATAAGACGTGTATTCATAATAGTCAGGAAGTAAAGACTTCATGGTTCGTTTCGCTAACTGTTCAGTATGGCACTCAACTTCTCCTGTAAATCACCCAATTCAAAATCATCATTATCACCCCTCTTTACCTCCACACAATTTATCCCCCTTTGCTCTAACCCCTCCACATCAACATGAATCTTTGGATTCTCCATATAGAACAAATGCGTGACAAACCTTGTCCAATCCTGATTCAGATCCACACTCCTTTGCTTGAAAGAATAAGTTGCCAGTTCTACGATGATCCTAACAAAATCAATAGCTTCCATACCGAAGGTTTCTCTGTCATAACATCCGTTCAATAGGAGAATTCTCTTCTTCTTCTGGGATTCCGAAGTATCAGCTGCAATGGCTTTACCTACACCTTTTAATACGATTATAGGTAAAATACTCGTCATTAATGATCCAATGGAGTAGACTACCACATCACTAGACGAGATTGTTGAACATACTTTATGATGGGCTGTTGGTCTAATTTCTTCACCATATGGCGACACATAGAATATCCTATCTATAGGCGATAATAATGGTTTTATATCGGTTTTAGAAAAGTATAACTGTGATTTCTTAAGTTCTGGATGGATATATTGTGGAACGTTACCACTTTCTTCATCATCTGAAACCTCAGAGAACTCTTCAAGACTTTCACCTAGCAGATGGTTTATAGATACAATGTTGCTAATAGGAGAAGATCTTCCAACGTTATTTAATCCATTTGCTGGAGAAACAATCAGACTGAAATAATCATCAGCATCTTTTTCTTTCGTTGGGGTTGTAGGCCTAGTACGATTGATGGGCGGAGGATAATTGGATTGATCGTCTGAAGGATGGGATATTTGTGACTGACCAGTGATTATTAACCCATTTTTCAATAACGCACTTATATGATACGTGAAATTGGTGTTTATACATGGTAAGACCTCAACATTAGGATTTATCCCAGATAACTTTATAAACAATTCAATTGAACTATCTAATGATCCAATGAATAATCTAGCCCCAGTTAAAAACAAATTACCCAAATTAGCCAATTCATATCTAAATTGCTTCTTAGTAGTATGTGCTGAAGATTGGTGTTTGGATCTTTTCATTAACTCCACATTTACATGTATAAAGAAAGCTCTAAATATTTCTCGAGTGGATGGTTCAATGTCTCTCCACAATTCATGACTACCATCAACAATATCATTCCATTGAACTTTGGCTTGACTGGGATCATCACTTAATCTAAAACTAAGCAATTTCTTTAATCCTTGTTGACTTTCAGGTATGAGCCTCGTTAATCTTGATCTTATATCACCAATTGCTGGACCTCCAATCACTCTAATTAATTCTGATGTTGACCCTCCGTTATCTGAAATTGGTAAAATATAACTGACATTTCCCGTTAGATGATTAAATAAAGGTACTAATGCATTGGTGGCAGTTCCTCCACTCAATACGGTTATCTTCATTATAGATTCGCAGTTTGACACTAACTGCCAGCTGTTACTTTAATGCTGATAAATTGCCCCGTTGAAAATTGAAATCTCAGTACTATTCATCACACAACTTCAATTCCTTTAAACATACGTTATTTCACGACTCAGAAGCTCTAACTCTAAAGAATCACCTAATTAAAGGGTCCTATCTATAATCTCTATAACCTTAACTAAACCTACTATATGCACTCCTCTCGGTAAAAAGACAGTCCCAAATGTTGCGTAATACCGGTACCGCTACCTAAGTTAATTTCATCACATCTCATCGTCTCAAAATCCTTACCTAATCCTGGAATTCACGTGATCTGACTCGAAGCTTGTACGGTACGAAAAATTTTTAGCACTGAAAAATTTTTAATACAAATCAAAAATGGCTAGTCAAGAAGTTTTAGTTTTAAGAGGTACCTTAGAAGGTCACGGAGGTTGGGTTACTTCCTTAGCAACCACTGCTGCTCACCCAGAATTATTATTATCTGGTTCAAGAGATAAAACCTTAATCACTTGGAAATTAACTCCAGGTGAAGATGGTCAATATGGTGTCCCAAAGAAATCATTCAAAGGTCACTCCCACATTGTTCAAGATGTTACTATCTCAGCTGATGGTGCTTACGCTTTATCTGCTTCATGGGATAAAACTTTAAGATTATGGGATTTAGAATCTGGTGAATGTACCAAAAGATTCGTTGGTCACAACTCTGATGTTTTATCAGTTTCCATTGCTAAAAACTTAAGACAAATTGTCTCTGCTTCAAGAGATAAAACCGTCAAAGTTTGGAACACCATTGGTGAATGTATGCAAACTTTAACCGGTCACGGTGATTGGGTTTCTGCTGTTAGATTCTCCCCATCTGACTCAAATGTTTCAACTGTTATCTCAGCTTCATGGGATAAAACTATTAAAGTATGTATAACTCTTTTACTAACATTCCAGTATTAAGAAAGACTTTCAGGATTAGATGATGTTTACATATTTGCTACTTCAGACGTTGCTCGCCAGCTTCGAATGAGACATCAAACTACACCAAGATCTCTGATTTAGTCTTTTAAGACTTCTTTAATACTGTGAACTCTTTTTGCAACCAGTTTACTAACAATTTAGTCATGGGATTTAGGTGAATACAGTTTAAACGCTGATTTCATTGGTCACTCAGGTTACATTTCATGTATTACTATCTCCCCAGATGGATCATTATGTGCTTCCGCTGGTAAAGATTCTTACATCATCTTATGGGACTTAAACTCAAACAAACCTTTATATACTTTAAATGCTTCAGCTGAAGTTCATGCTTTAGCTTTCTCACCAAACAGATATTGGGTTGCTGCTGCCACTGCCACTGGTATCAAAATCTTCAACTTACAAGAAAGATCATTATTAGATGAATTAAAACCAGAATTCGCTATTGGTGCTAAAGCTAAAGACCCAGAACCAATCTCATTAGCCTGGTCTGCTGATGGTCAAACTTTATTCGGTGGTTACACTGATAATGTTATCAGAGTTTGGCAAGTCATGACCTCTTCCGCTTAGGGGTCTTTGTAGTCGTAATAAAATTGGTAATAGTAGTTACTCTCTGAACAATCTACCTTCGACTCGCTCATATAGAGTTTAGTTTTGTCCTATATATTCGTAAAGTCCTATATTGTCTTTATATAAGCATCACTTTTAGGGCAAATAACTACTTGTCATTTGAAGCTCGAGCAGCTATTCGAACATATAAATCTTCCCACTAGCACTACCCCCCGCTACCCAATTCTCAGTTGGATGCATACTACAAACTGCTGGTACTGCTCCCACATTGCTTCCCGTAAGATGTCCTATAATCTGCCCCTTCTGATCATAAACATCAAATCCTCTGTTCATATTAGCAATGACAAACTTTTGAACACCATCCTTTGGAGCTACTTGCCATTTGGACTTCAATATCGATACCCATCTTCCAGTTTGACAATTGTGTCTTATTTTGGTGAATGGTTGTATATTATTAGGGACTTCATTCTCTTCAGACTTCTTCTTAGTTGGTGGTTGGTAATTAGAATCCCATTCAACTACTGGCGGATCTGTGTCGTTCAAATTGAATACACAAATATTATCATCGTATCCATTACAAACTAATCGATTTTCCAGGTTCCAATCAACACAGGAAACTGATAACCTTGAAGAGTACGATCCATAAACATGTGGACTAAGCTGTTCTTCGAATTCTGACCATGCACTAGCACCAACGTTTCTTAAATCCCAAATTCTTAATGTTCTATCCAAAGAAGCCGTTGCTATTTGATGTGAAGCATTCGGATTGATAGCAAACGATCCGATCTTTTTATCATGAAGTCTCAATAACTTCTTACTATCAACCTTCTTGAATGCAGTTCGGATATCGTGTTGGTAGAAATTTCCAGATAAGGTTGTCATGTATAAGATATTAGGATTATCCACACAAAAATTAATATCAGACACTCCTAAAGCATAATCTTTCAGTTCATAGGGATCATTCAAATATGCCACTTCTGTGGATTGTAATTTATTAAGGTCCATTCTTCTTACTGACCCATCATATGAAGCCGTATAGAATTTAGAAGGAGTATTAAAAGGAGCCAAGATTCTTGAAATTGACTTTCCATGAGGTTTTAAAATACTGATGGTTGGATCATCTTCATCTTTAGTGGAATCTACAGCCCATATCCCCACATATCCGCCAGTATCACCAGCAGTAATGATTCTATCTTGAACATTACTATGAAAGTTAAGCGAAGTAATACGTTGATGGGTGATTTTGATATCAAGAGGATCAAACCTCTCATACACTTTCAAATTGTCAAACTCTTTTCTCTTAGTCTTTAATACTTCATCATTATACTCGAGCTTGGATTTCTTTAGGAGGTCATAAAAATCTCCTGCTGACATTTTATCACCTAAATCTCTGAATAATTTAAGTACTTCATTATCATTATCAATTTCTTCTTCCGAAACTTTACGCTCTTCATTATTAGAAACCTCATCGCCGTCTTCTTCTTTCACTTCTTCTTTCACTTCTTCTTTCACTTCTTTACCTTCAGGTTTGAACACTTTCTCTTCAAACTTCAAATTTCCCAGCCTGTGATCAGTTACTAAATCAATAAGTTGAAAATCTCCATACAAACGCGTTGACTTTAACTTCTCTAATTCCTTCTTTTGTCTTTCCCTTTCTTCCATTTCTTCTTGCACCTTCTTATACTCTTCAGTATTCTCCATCTTAACTCCAGCAAGACGTCTTGATCTTCTTGAAGGCTCTGCAACTTCGGTCTTGACCTTTGGGGTAGGTTTTCTTCTTTTTGCCGCAGGTTTCTCTTTGGGCAATTCACGTGAAATTGAATCTGAAATCAGATCTAAATTCAATTTCTTCAAAAGTTCTTTATTCCTTTGAATATTCTCTTGTCTTTGTCGTTCAAACTCACTTAGTTCCGGCATAATGGCGTTTTCAAATCGTTCTAGCAATGGTTCTACAGGTAGTAAAAATAATGCGCGTTCTATACACTATATACAAGCTAAAGTTCATTGACATACCTAAGAACATCTGAACACAAATAAAGACTTCCACAAACGACCACCTTTCTAGTGTCACCTTTGGTTCTAAGGTCTCTTACTATATTGAAAATATCACCAATTGTGTGTTTGTTGGTGGTTTCTATTATATCATTAAAATGATTTTTTGCAGCCATTTTGATATCTTCAACATTATATGACTTTACCCAAGGCATGTTCTGTGGAGGTGAAAATTTCGAGGGGATTATTGTATCAGTTTCCTTGTTAGCAACGTATTTCATCAAATTCTCTATAGATTTCCCTTTACTTAAAGCTGTAATGAATATGATTCCTTTATCGTCTCTATAAGTATCTAAGAATGTTTTTAATTCCTGAGCTGCACTTTCATTATGGGCTCCATCTATAAGGATTTCTAAAGAAGGTTGTCCAGGGACCGTAACTAATTGAAGTCTTCCAGGCCAATTTACTGACTGTATACCTTCCTTTATAGACTCATCTGATATTGGTACAACTGCTCTTAAGAGCTGGATGATTTGTAAAGCTACACTAAGATTTTGCAATTGATAATTTCCTTTTAATGGTGAGAGATTTCTTAAACTTTGAGCAGTTTCAGGAGCAATTAAACTCCCCGGCCCTTTAGATTCACTTAATCCATCAACTAAATAAACGGAACTATTGGTCTCTTTAGCCTTTTGATTAATAGCATCCAATACTTCTGGATTGTTGGTTTTGTCTACCACACAAGGAATTTCATGCTTTATGATTCCAGCTTTTTCTGATGCTATTTGACTATAAGTAGACCCTAAGAAACTTTCATGGTCAATACCAATTTTGGTGATTCCACAGGCTACTACTCCTCCTTTGTACCCTTTTTCAGCTGAGATGTTCTTGAATGGTAGAAGAACATTTGTGGCATCTAATCTACCGCCTAATCCGACCTCTATCACAGCATAGTCCACATTCTCTAACTCAAAGATTTTGAATGCTGTAACTGTTAAAACCTCAAATTCTGTACACCCAACCTCATTATTGATGTTTTCTGCCTTGACTTGTTCAGAAACTTCTTTAAATTTACTTATAGGGTAAGTTTCATTATTTATAGATATACAATCATTATAATATAAGAGATGAGGTGAAGTGAATCTTCCATTTCTGATTTGAGCTTTGGTTAAAATTGATGACAAATATGCAACTGTTGATCCTTTCCCATTAGTTCCTGCTATATGAATTGACTTGTATGAGTTATGAGGATTACCTAAGATTTGTAGAAGTTTAGTTATTCTTGTTAATGCAAGGTTTATACTCATCCTACTCACTATTCTCATTATCCACTCGCGGAAGAGTGTTAACTATGGAGGAATGGTGTCTGAGTTATTTGCTTATTTGTTGACTTTTTTAACCCATTGAAGGGAATAACAACCTAAAATAAATACAATAAAAACGATAGACTCATTTAAAGAAAGAAATTTCTTTATGTTTACCCCCAAAATTGACTCTATATAAAGACGACAATGTCGTTTAAGTCAATATGTCGGTACTCCAATCTTCAAAACTTTAAGTCTCACTAGCAGTTAGTTGACCATGACAGACAAGACCAAACCAAAGTTCATTGAAAAACGATTAAAGTCGTTGAATGAAATCGATGCAAATGTAACATCACTTCTTGACAATATGGCTGAAGTTTTCGATAAATATGCCAACCCTAATAATGACTATGAACAAGCAAAGACTGCAATAACTAACCAAACAAAAATCATTTACCAGACAATAAGTGATATAGCTATTAACTTAAGGAAAGAAGTCAAGATAATAGACGAAAATATTGGAGTATATGATCAGAATGAAGATGGGGTTATGATATTGCCTATACCTGTTGATCAGAAGAACACAGCCTTAGGAAAACGACGTCTAAATGAAGAATTGGAGCAATTAAAGAGATTGATCCCTGAAGAACCCACAGAAGACCAAAAAGTTAGACCGAGAGAGATAAAGGAACCTAAAGAGATCAAGCAAGAATCTACAGAAAAGAAAGAACCAATTGAAGTCAAAAAAGAACCAATAGAGCCTGACAACCAACCAATAGAGCCAGTAGACATAAAAGACCCAGAACCGCAAGAGCCAGAACAGAAGATAGAATCCATTGATATGGATGACGACATACCATTGAGTCAACTAAGTCCAAAAGAACCAGAAATTATCGATATAGAAATGGAAGATTAATATACATCTTATACACATTATTCCACTAAAGTTCCTCTAAATAACCTTGTTGAATAAGACGATCAACGTCAGACTTTCTTACATAAAATTGGGAATCCTTAATCAAATTAAAGACCCCATATTCAGTTTGAACCTCACCTCCATCCTTAAGTACTCTTACGTCTATGAATATATTAGTAGGAGGTTCAAGATCTCCACTTAAGTCTATATCAGAAAACTTAGATTTATAATCCACCAATAGTGCTTGGTAATTTCTATAGTATTCTTGTTCAGGATGACTTAAATTATCCAAAGATAACTTTGTAGTATAATTTGAACCAAGTGATCCACTTTTCAATAAAATCGTATTAGCATTAGGATCATTAGTTGGATCAACATTCAACCAACAGAACTCATCGATCTTATTGGCTCTTAACCTTTCATATGCTAATAGACACCGTTTGTTTCTTCTCATGGTTATTTTGGCCGTAAAATTCTGACAATCATTAATTCTTTTACCTTCATCATTATCTATGTTGTCAGATTCAAGTTCTTCACGTTGACGATGTAAATATTCCACATCTTTATTAAGATCATTGATTTCTCGAAGTATATCTCCCACAAGCTGTGACTGGTATAACGATACTTCAGGAAGGTTGGATGTTCTACGTGCTTCTAGAATAAGTTTATCGCCAGCTTCTCCAAACATACGCGTTATTATCTGTGAGTGCACAGAAACAGAGATGTAGACTTTGAAATACAGGTGTGCGGATGGGGTGATAAAAGTTCAATATCAAAGTAGAGAAAAACAAGTAAAGAATTTAAGAACTTGTAAGAAAACCCCCTGACACCCAATCCTTCGGAGTTGGCCCAACCGAAAATTATTGTTATCACTATGTGTTCTTTGTATGACTGTGGTGAGCATTGGTATAAATAATAGATAACGCAATTTTAAAAAATAGTATACATTATAAACTAATGAACGAAAGAATAATAATTAGCCGATATCTATAATATCACGAATATGTTACATCAACCCTAATAGGGAGATAAGAATGATAAATAAGGAATAGGTTGATTTAGCAGCTGAGCCTTCTTGTTGAGGAACTGAAGCAGAAGTTGGTGAAGCTGATGTACTGACAGTGGTAAACCCTGAGGCTGAGCCTGATTCAGAAGCTGAACCATTACCAGATCCTGAACCTGAACCTGAACCTGAGCCTGAACCATTACCAGATCCAGATCCAGAACCTGAACCTGAACCTGAGCCTGATCCAGAACCTGAACCATTACCAGATCCAGATCCAGAACCTGAACCTGAGCCTGATCCTGACCCATTACCAGATCCGTTACCAGATCCAGAACCTGAACCTGAACCATTACCAGATCCCGAACCTGAACCTGAGCCTGAGCCTGAACCGTTACCAGATCCATTACCAGATCCATTACCTGATCCATTACCTGAGCCATTACCTGATCCATTACCAGATCCATTACCTGATCCGTTACCAGAACCGTTACCACCGTTACCAGAACCGTTACCACCGTTACCAGAACCAGAACCGTTACCACCGTTACCAGAACCAGAACCAGAACCGTTACCACCGTTACCAGAACCAGAACCAGAACCGTTACCACCGGAACCGTTACCACCGTTACCACCGGAACCTGAACCGTTTCCGCCACCATTGCCGTTTCCTCCACTACCACTGCCAGTGTTACTTGGAGCAGATGAACTATCAGTAGTAGAAGCCAGTGAACTAGAGGAAGTTGCACCATTACCACCATTACCACCCCCGGTAGCAGAGTTATTACCAGAGCCACCAGTACCAGAAGTAACACTAGAACCACCAGTACCAGAAGTAACACTAGAACCACCAGTACCAGAACCACCAGTACCAGAAGTAACACTAGAACCACCAGTACCAGAACCACCAGTACCAGAAGTAACACTAGAACCACCAGTACCAGAACCACCAGAGCCAGATGTAGCGCTTGAACCAGAGCCAGAAGTAGCACTTGAACCTTCACCACCAGAACCGGAAGTAGCACTTGAACCTTCACCTCCAGTACCGGAAGTAGCACTTGAACCTTCACCTCCAGTACCGGAAGTAGCACTTGAACCTTCACCTCCAGTACCGGAAGTAGCACTTGAACCGGAACCAGAAGTAGCACTTGAACCACCAGTGCCAGAACCACCAGTACCAGATGTAGCGCTTGAACCAGAGCCAGAAGTAGCACTTGAACCTTCACCACCAGAACCGGAAGTAGAACTTGAACCTTCACCTCCAGTACCAGAAGTAGCACTTGAACCACCAGTGCCAGAACCACCAGTACCAGATGTAGCGCTTGAACCAGAGCCAGAAGTGGAACTTGAACCTTCACCACCAGAACCGGAAGTAGAACTTGAACCTTCACCACCAGAACCGGAAGTAGAACTTGAACCTTCACCACCAGAACCGGAGGAAGCACTTGAGCCTTCACCTCCAGCACCAGAAGTAGCACTTGAACTACTTGAAGTATCGCTGGCACCACTAGTTATACTGGAACCATTATCAGTCGAAGAACCACTGTTAGTAGATGAAGTATCACTGGAAGCCCCAGAAGTATTTGAAGTATCACTAGAATTTGAATCTGTCGAACTCGTTGAACTCTGTGAGGATGAAGATTCGCTTGAGCTGGAGGACTCTTCTTTAGAACTAGAAGCCTCACTAGAACTAGAAGCCTCACTAGAACTAGAAGCCTCACTAGAACTAGAAGCCTCACTAGAACTAGAAGCCTCACTAGAACTAGAAGTCTCACTGGAACTAGAAGTCTCACTGGAACTAGAAGTCTCACTGGAACTAGAAGTCTCACTAGAACTAGAAGTCTCACTAGAACTTGAACTATCATCAGCACCAGGAGCATCAGGAATTGGTAAGCATGATAAACAACTAGCATGGCTTGTAGCACCCGCAGGAATTTCACTGTTGAATTGAACATAACCTCCAAGAAGGTTTGCAACGGATTTATAATTACCATAACCAGTACCGACTTTAAGGTGAACATCACCTAAACCTAGGAAACTTGCAGTTATAGTATCACCAGAATAAGTAGTCGTCATAGGATTGATTGAGAATTGAATCTTATTACCATTACCAAAACCTGCCACCGTATAGGTTTGACTTGAAAGAGTAACAAGCACTTGGAGAACCGAAGAAGGTGAACTTAAGTAAAAAATTTGATCCGTGTCAACTTGAAATAAGCTTGCTGTTTTACCAGCAAGACTTACCTGAGAATTAGCACCAATATCAAAACATCCGTCTCCAGCAATTTGAGTGGATTGAATATAGTTTTCATTGATTAAACAAATTGTACCAGTGTTGGAAATACTGACTAACCCATTAGCAACGGCTTGGCCCAAGAATACATTACCTTGAGTACCGCCATTAAGTTGGAACAACATTAAATTTGAATTAGACCAATCATTAACTGAAAGAACTGACATAAGTGGGATCGTAAGAGATCCCCTACCGCCTAACCAGAAATCTCCTGTATTGGTAAACGTTTGACCTAAAATGGAATAACTTGGAGCTATCAATGATCTTGAAGAATTCCAAGCCCATTTACCCGAATTTTCAATATCACCAATCAAAGTATTAATTGTAGCTTGAATTCCAATAGCTGGATTATTAGTTGAGATATAAAACCCCCCTTCATTATTAACAGCACCAGTTATATCAAAAAGTGTATTATCAATGATAGAATAATCAACATTAGGGAATATATGAATATCTCCTAACGTATAATCAAAGAATCCTCTTTCAATGGTATCAGTTGTGATATCTTCAGCCTTAGTTGAAATTATCAGAAAAGCTAAAGCTAATAAAGTCTTCTTTGATAAGAACATTTCAGCTTCTGATTTTTAAACCCAAGGAATCCTTTCATTTTTATACTAGGATAAAAAACGCCAAAAGTTTACCAAAGCACTGACACCTGATATTTTCTTAGACGAGACGATAGTATTTAGTTCCACACCTTAAAAAAATTATACACCAAACTATAAATACCAAAACACTACTGAAAGAGGTAAGTTCTAAGCTCATAACTACAGATCCCATTAATAAATAAGAAACTATGCCCCAAATTAGAAATTAATGCTAATAATAATTTCTCGTAATTCAAAGGCTGCAAAATGCGACCATGCAGATTTAAAGTTTAGGCTAGATGCTTACCTTTGTTACCGATCATAAGCGAAAATGATCAAAAAATAAATTCTGAAACAATAGGGATTTCCCGAAATGGTGGTTCACGCCTCTTTCAAATAGCGCTAGGGTTAGGATATTTCTTAAGCTTTTAACTATACGAGGAAACATATAATTATCATAACCATGAACATCGAAGAACTTAAAGCTAATACCCCAAAAGGGACAACATTAAAAAATATATGGATTCAATTATCCGTTTCATGCATAAACCTAAATTAAAGATTTATTTTTTCGACCTAAAGTTAGAATTGGCTCAAAAACATATGTGGCTCTTTTTATCCCCGGAAATTTTTTAAGACGTCAGACGTTGATCTTACTGATTTCACTATATCGCTGGCAGGGTCTGAAAATAATTAAGTCTTGGCACCGATTGGGTTTTTTAGATAATTATGATTGGGATTGTTGATGTTATCACCTTATCAGGGCTCTAATAATTTCAGAGAATATTCACTGCAATGGACCTACAAGATCCTCTATCATATGACCTCGATCGTAAATCTGAAGCTCGAGCATGAGATATCTCAAACAAGTAAAAATTTTAACCTGTGATAATAATGCAATCACACTACCCAGATCTGGACCATGGTTTATTTTTTAGGTTCTCAGGTCATAAATTGGAAAAGTTCCTTTTAGTTTTAAAGTTTACTATTCTCCATTTATCGCCGTTTATGGCAGCTTTGTCTACGCTTTGAGCCTATTTCACGAATTTCTAAGCCTTTAATTATACCGTCTACCTACTAATACGCATACGTAGGCTGCAAAAGCTCGCTAACGCCTCTTATTGGTTCGTGCATACTTACGGAGGCTTTTGTAAGCATGCATAGCTTGTGTTGCGTATATTCTGCAAAGTGGAGACAATGGTATTGTTTTGTTTTTTACAGTGTGCATGAATTTGCCTATCTTACCCTGTAATGAAAAATATATGTGTTTACAAATCGTTCTTAGGGATGGAATTTTTGTTTTTCAAACTAATAACCGTATATTGCTATAAAAAACACGATATAGGGTGAATAAGCTCTATTCTGGTAACCTGATATAAATGTCGGATTTAAATCTACAAGAAATGCTCGTATGGCGCAGCGGTAGCGCAGCAGATTGCAAATCTGTTGGTCCTTAGTTCAAATCTGAGTGCGAGCTCTTTTTTTGGGTATTTCCTAACCTTTTCTTTATTTTTTATTTGCAATTAAGAAAACATAGAATTTCAGTGCTACTTATGATCTTGCACTAGCATTAGACATTCTTTTTGACTTCGCAACTCAATTTTGTAGAATTGATTATTTCGAATGTGAAAAAACATATTTGCCAAGCACGACCTTTTGGTATATAAGATCCAAGGATTTTCTTAGCAAAGGGGTATTCTGGATTAGTTTAAATGAGTTTCATTTTTTGGATCACAACTTTTATCTTGCTCAATGTTATGAAGATATAAGAGATAAAGTGTTTCTCGATTATATTCTTATATAAATATAAAGGTTTGGACCGCCCCCACCATCAGTGCTTGATTTAACTGATTACATGAGAGTAGTTCTACCACCAACTTCGTTACTAGCACTACCATCAGGCATATTACCATCCCTTCCTGATACAAATTTGTTATAAATACCCAGTAATTTCCGTTTTTCCTTAACTGAAATTGACGGTTTTGTTTCTTTTAATGATTCTAAGAAATCATTATGAGTAATCAATACTCCACTCAGAGTATTTGTTTCTTTCTTTACTTGAACATCCTTTTTGAAGAAATTTTCAAGTTGTTGAATTATCTTAACCCTGTCTGAAGGTCTTTGTTTGAAATTCTTTACTTGAGACTCAAGTTCTGATTGGATCTTGAAGAAATCAATATTAATCTTATCATTGTCCACAGAAGTGTCTTGTTGGGATTCTTGATCTTTCGATAACTTAACGTGAACAGCTTTCAAATAAGCATTATAACCTAAACCTTGCATATCAGCACCACTAAATCCTTCAGTTTTTGCAGCAATTTCTTCCAATTGAACGTCGTCAGCCAAATCCATTTTATTAGTAATGGATGATAAAATATCTAATCTATCATCAAATTTTGGCATGTCACAAATAACACTTTTATCTAATCTACCAGGACGTAAAAGTGCAGAGTCAATTAAATCAGGTCTTGAAGTAGCAGCTAAGATATAAACTCCATCTAATCCTTCGGCACCATCCATTTGGGTTAACATTTGATTAACAACTCTATCAGTTACACCAGTTGAGTCGTGACCTCTTTTAGGAGCAATAGAATCAAACTCATCAAAGAATAAAATACACGGTTTAGCGGCTTGAGCTCTTTCAAATAATTCACGTACTGACTGTTCTGAAGCACCAATATACTTGTTCAATATTTCTGGACCTTTAATAGAAATGAAGTTCAAACCACATTGTCCAGCAACTGCACTAGCTAATAAGGTCTTACCACACCCTGGATACCCATAAAGTAAGATCCCTGATCTAAGTCTTAAAGGACAATTTGCAAAAATTGGCGCATAACGTGTTGGCCATTCTAAAGTTTCTAAAAGAATGTTTTTAGCTTCTTTTAGTCCCCCAATATCGGACCAATTGATTGTAGATTTTTGTAATTTTACACCTCTTAAGTTGGAAGGGGTAAATCCAGTTAAGGCCTTCTCAAAATCTTGCTTGGTAGTCAATACTTCATTATCAAGGATATTATTGGAACTATTGAATAAGGATTCATGGTAGACTCTGTCACTAAGAGTCTTTAAATCATTAGGTAGATATCCTTCAGTTTCAGCCACCATATCCATTATATCAAAATTAATCTTACATCCTAAGTTTTCAGTGAAATGATGAGTCAATAACTTTGCTCTGGCCAGTTTATCTGGTGGTTGAAGATGATGAGAGTTCTCAAACAAATGTGAAGAGAATAAGAACCCATTCAACGATTCTTTAGTAGTTGAAGTACCAATGATCGAAAAATTACTATTCAGCTGATTATGAATCTTTTGGACTTGTGATATGAAGAATTCTGTTAAGTTCTTGGTTTGAGTCGAATCCGAATGTTCAACTTCAGCTGGGAAGATTTTATCCAAATTGTCTAAAATCAACACCGATGGCTTGTACCAAGAACACTCTTGTAACCATTTATTAAGATGATTAGATGCCAACAGGTTAAAATTTTCATTCATAATGGTTTCACATGAAATGTACTTGACATTAAACCCATACTTGTGACGTAACTGTGAACTGATGAGTTTGATTATAAGACTTTTACCACTACCGGAATTACCATGAATTAAGACTCCACAGTTCTTTTCAATGACTACTGAATCAATTACATCTTCAACTATTTGTTCACATCCAATAGCTTGAGGAAGTTCTTCCGGCTCTACAGACTGTTCAATAAATGAGCTGGGCCTGAGTAATTCCTCACCAATTTCAATTTTTGGAAGTTTCTTGTCACTTCCAAAGAATGGTTTTAACCATGCATTAACCTCGTCGTTTCTTTTAAACTTTAACAATCCTCCATGTGGTAAAATATGCGAAACTATAGGAATCTTTGTGTAATTGGTTATAGGTGATTTATGAATAGGTGAAACTTCATTAAAGAACAATGTATCAATAGCTTGACTAAGTTTTGCTTGCTTGTCCTTCTTTTCATTGGAGTTGATGTTAACTGTTGAGTTCTTCTTGGTTTGCACGATAAATGGGTGTACAACAAATGTAGAAGGTAATTTCAAGCTCTGTTTAACTGAAGGTTTGAGTTCTACAACACTGCCTATTTGTGCTTCAATAGATAAGGCAACTGCTAGTTTATGAGATAATCCAACACTATTAGAAGGAGATGAAGGATAATTCACTAATCTTGCAATGATTCTCTTATTCTCATTTAAAGGAACAATCTCCTTTTCTTTCTCATCCTTACCTTCTTCCTTAGGTTCCTTCAAACTATTAGTCTTCAAATTAGGACCAGGGATCACTGATACCGCCACAAACTCAGCTCTATTCAAATCATTGGCTATTTCATTGAAATTGATATAAACTTCATATCCCTCAGGATCGGCATGGTCTGGTAACTTTCCATACAATTCATGTGGTAAAGGTATTGATCTCTTTAATACTGAAGGCAAACTGGAATAATCATCAGCACTCTTACCACTTTTAGAAGATTTGCCCGACTTAACTGATCCACTAGGCTTCCTCACTTTTGGTTTGGGTGCAATTGCTACTTCACATTCTGGCGATAATTTAGCAAAAGTGACATCTTTACTTCCAATGTCACTCACAAGTAATTTGGCTGAAGTAGTAGCACTAGGATATACTATCAATACTTGACCTATCGATACACATCTGGTTTGAGATAATAATTTATCTTCTAAGGTTTGAGCATGAAGTTCAACTAATTCCCAATCAGTGGAAGTTAGAGGTTCTAAATTCACTTGTCTACTTTCATAATTATTGACTTTCAAGTTAATAACAACATTTTGGTTATCTGAAAGTTTGAATGACTGTCCCAACCCTGAATCAATTTCCAATGAGTTTATAGTTGAAGAATTCCAACCTGACCATCCTACGTAATTCTTACCGTTTTTGTGAACGATTTCAACGATAACATCCTGAACTTTAATGTTTGCATTTGCGAGAAGGTTGCTGATTCTCGAGGGAAGGTTCACAAGGTTAGTTCTTAATGGAAGGAACACAGTATTTGCTTTATGTCCATCCATCGTTACTCCAGATTTCAGAATGCGGGCCCGAGGTGACTGACCGAAGAGTGGAGCGAGACACTGAGACTGTGAATTTGTATGAGAAGATGCCAGACTACTACGAGAGATGTTGAAGCTGATACCAATTAGTTGGATAATTCATTGGTAGAAGGCCAGAGATTGTATGGTTGTTTCTATTAATGTTATATTTTTATTTACAGGGTTAGGATGGAAGGATTTTGACTTAGAGCATGGATGTTTAAACTGAAGGGGGACGTAATCAATAATCCTTTACTTTATTCAGGATAACATTCAGAACTGAATTCAAGACTTTTTCTCGTTATAGTACTCCTGAACCTTCTTAAACTGTTCCAACTTTTCATCCTTATCATCAGCATTGTCCCACTTTCTTGCATTCTTTTCTTGATTTACCTTCCTAGCTTTCTCCATAGCTTCGAAAGATCTCCTTCTAATCGATCTACACTGTTCCCATCCTACTACATTACCTAAAAAGAACCCTAAAACCCCCCAGTTCATAGCTCTAGACACATTTTTACGTATTAAAAACGTTACACCACCTAATACTGCCATGGCTTGAAACCCCGTCATCATGGATTCTCTAAAACATGGCATCCCCATATACTTCTCTATAGTAAAGTCTGATAATTTAAGTTGGGACAACGCATTACTATAATCAGCTTCAGTTGGTTTTGAAGGTATTGGTTCAGAATCGTCAAATTTTGGTGGAAGGTCTTCTAAATACTTTTGCTTAGGTTGTGGATCAACTTTTGTTTCACTTACTGGTGATATTTTGGCTGGCGAACCTCCGAACCACCCCATATTCTATTCAATAGTCTTTGAGTGTTAATGCGATCTCAGCTGAGTCTCAGTACGCCTTTTTCCACGCATCAATCCCACTACTCGCTCCATAGTTAAGATGTTGGACGAATTACTATTAGACCCCCAATTGAAATATTGGGTGCTTCTTCCCATCTCCATAGTGATGGTCATAGTTGGGCTTGTAAGATCCAACATAACTGAGATCCTTAAACCCGATCCAAAACTCGAATCTTATAAAGCTTCAAGAGAAAAACAATTCCTCAAGAGGGCAACATCATTCAGAGCTGGTAATTCAGTATTAACCCCTCAAGAGTTTAATATGAGACAAGAATATTTCGTTAATACTTTGAGAACTACCGAATTCTTTGCTAATAAGAATGTTGCTAATGAGCAACCTCCCAATCCACTAACTGACCCTGGTGCTAACGAAGCTATGATGAATATGGCTAAAGGAAATATTATGAATTATATTCCACAAACTCTTATTATGGCATGGGTCAATTATTTCTTTGCGGGTTTTGTTATTATGAAACTACCATTCCCAATCACTGATAGTTTCAAACCAATGTTGCAGGCTGGAGTAGCTACCCCAGATTTGAACGGACGTTATGTCTCATCAATTTCATGGTATTTCGTTAATTTATTAGGGTTGAGACCGGTTTATTCATTGATAATGAATGACTCAACTGCTGCTAATGAATTGATTAATCAACAACAACAGCAACAACAAATGCCAAATATTGGAGGGCCAGGAGGCCCTAAGGTTGATAAGGTTTTTAGTGCTGAATCTGAGAATATTCAGATTTTAAGTCATGAGCTGATTTTTGATGGCATAGTTGATAGGGTTGTAAACCTTAACTGATAGAGGTCCAGGCAAGGTTTGTCCTCACTATTACCCAAAAGGGTTGTTCATTGGTAATGATAATATAGTTAAATATATAAGAATTCACGACACTCGACAATGTCGCGCTTAGGGGTAGATAATTAAGGGGACGTGTAATCCCAATCTTTAAGTTCGATTTCTCTCTAAACAAGTGTATTATGTATATTTAATGTTGGGTAAGTCAAAAATCGACTTTGGAGTCAAAAAGCCCCATTACCCATGGTACTAGCCTCAAATCAAATTCCCATAGTGAACACTCAAGTTCGCACATACCGATAGCTTACTCATCTCATGTCTGATAAAAAACCAGCTACTATTCTATGTATTGGTATGGCAGGAAGTGGTAAAACCACTTTCATGCAAAGACTTAATTCCCATCTCCATGCCAAGAAGACCCCGCCATACGTTATCAACCTTGACCCGGCGGTTTTAAAAATTCCATTTGGGGCCAATATTGATATAAGAGATTCTATCAAATATAAGAAAGTTATGGAAGAATATAATCTTGGACCTAATGGAGCTATTGTCACATCCTTGAATTTGTTTTCTACGAAAATTGATCAAGTCATTAAGTTGGTTGAAAAAAGAGCTGATAAAGTTAATAATGTTATCATTGATACACCAGGACAAATTGAATGTTTCATATGGTCAGCATCAGGATCAATTATAACTGAAGCCTTTGCTTCGACTTTCCCAACGGTTGTAGCATATATTGTTGATACACCTAGAAATACCTCCCCTACGACGTTTATGTCCAATATGTTATATGCTTGTTCTATATTGTATAAGACCAAATTACCAATGATTATTGTGTTTAATAAAACCGATGTAAAAGATGCAGAATTTGCCAAAGAGTGGATGAAAGATTTTGAAAATTTCCAAATAGCTTTAAACAATGACCAGAATTTAAATAGTGAAGATGGTTCAAGTTACATGTCATCATTAGTTAATTCGATGTCTTTGATGTTGGAAGAATTTTACTCGACTTTGGATGTTGTAGGTGTAAGTTCATACACCGGACAAGGATTTGATGACTTCTTGGATGCTGTAGACAATAAGGTTGAAGAATATAACAGTTATTACAAATCTGAAAGAGAAAGAATTCTTAAACAAAAAGAACAAGATGAAAAGGAGAGACAAAATAAATCATTAAACAATTTAATGAAAGATTTAAATATAGCCAAATCAGGTAATATAGGATCAAAGGATTCAGAAGTTTTATCTGATTATGAAGAAAATGATAATGAATATGATGGAGAGGTTTTACGAGATGAAGATGAACCACAAAGAGAATATACGTTCCCCGAAGATAGGAATTCTGAGGTTAGTGAGTTGAAGGATGAGGATTTACAAAAGAGGTACCAAGCTGCATTTGACAGTACTGCCAAAAGTGCTTCTTCAAAAACTGCTGAGAATATTGCTGAGTACATAAGAAGAAGCTAAACGTGAATGAAGGCGGGCGGTTTGAATTAGCTTCTATCCTTGAAATAAGTTCATCACTGTATACATGTACAAATATAACATTTTATTTATCTCTAGAACCCTATACTTCCTTTTCGTCCTTAGAGACTTTTTGCAAAACTGCATCAAAGTCATAAGGAAATTGATACTCATCCTTAAATATCAAATGAGGTTTGTGTTTAGCTAAATGCAAAATAGTCTTACCAAACTCACTATTACACCATGCAAACCATGATCTTGTGAAACTTACACCATTTGGTGAATTCACATGAACACTTTCGTGCATTAATCCTAATCCAGCTGTAGTTTCCATAACCAACTGTAAATTTCTTTTGATTTCTTCCTCGTTATCGGTGGTCCTAATTGCCATTAATAATGACATAGGCCATGCATTATGCATTCCAATATGTGGACCCCCAACACCTTCAAAGTATCTTCCTTTTAAGTAGTAAGGGTTTCCAGATTTAGATAAGACCATTTTTCTGGTATTCTTATACACCTCATCATCTTTATTTATGAATCCCATATCTGGCATTGACAAAAGGGATGGAATATTGGCATCATCCATAATAAGTGAACTTCCATACCCATCAACTTCATAAGCATAAACCCTACCGAATGTTGGATGTTCTATGATACCATATTTCTCAATACCTTTAGTGATAGCATCAATGTACTCATCGGTTTGTTTGATCATAAGAGAAATATCAATTTCACTGTTTAAGTTTTCATTGAAAAAGTTTTTACGGAGGTTTCGTAACTCCGTCAACATATGAACATTGGCTGGGATAAAGAATTGATAAATACATGCATCATCTGAAGGTCTAAATGCTGATCTAACTAGCCCTGTGTTGTAGTTAACAGGGTTACCAACTCCACCTAAAGGTAAGGTTTCTGATCCTATATTGGTTTGCCTTTGAAACGAATAGTAGAAAGTTAATGCTTGACCTGTCTTTGGACTGAATGATGGTTGAGACTCTCTTCGTAATAAAAGTAATATCCTATTATATGCTTGTAACCAATATTTGGTGACAAACGACGTATCTCCTGAATTGACATAATATTCATTGGACAATGTCAAAAATGATGCTAGTGAGTCCAATTCATACTTACACTCGAATACTTGGTCCCAGTCAGGTTTAGGGAAAACCTGATCCATAGCCGTATCACCTTTTTTAATCCCTGAGCCTGGTGGGGGATGGAAAGCATTACAATACGGTGAATTTAACAAGTAAAGGGTTTGAGTATTGATAGCTCCTTTGATTAATTCCTTTAATTCAGGATCATGTTTGACAAATGGCTGATAAACCGATAGTTGTCTAGCGGAGTCTCTTAACCATTCGGCATGGATATCACCTGTAACCACAAACGTTTGAGGACTTAACTCTAGTTTCTTCCTCGCAGGACCATTCTTATGCCAAAGAATGGTCGTATCTAACGTGTTAGGTAAACAATTCTCAATTAGCCTAGCTAAATCAGTGTCTTTCACTTTAGTCTTCAAATCCTCGATTACAGCTTCAACACTTTTGGATTTGAAGGTTCTACAGGACTCCTTTGGTCTCATAAAGGGGTATTGATACTTTCCCGACGAAAATGGAGGGTGTCTTTGCTGGGAGTAATCAACATAATCAGGACACTTGTTCTGCTTGTGGTGAAGTTTTTGAAGGAAATAATTCTCAGTTTGATCTTGAAATTGCAGGTCCAAATCTAATTGGGGCTTGGGATCATTTTTAATTATGTAATAGATGAATAGGATTACTGCTATAGTTAGAACTATGAGCTTATCCGTCTTAACTCTAGTACCACATATGTATATAGACATCGCGGGGTCGCATTACTATCTGAACGCAATTACTACTGAATGTAATGGAGGTAGTAATTTTGCGTTCGGGAAGTGTTTCTTGGAGCGATAAGTACCTCATAAAGACGTACTAAAGTAGAAAACTAGTAAAATAAAAGAGCAGTCAAATCTTCCAACCCTGTTACTTAATTCAGTAACAAGTATATACAGTCATTATTCCTATGTACATGTTGTAGCCCCAATTGTCCATAATTCTCTAACAACGCATCAATACTCGATTCATGATGAACAATTTCTGTTTTGATATCATACACATCCTTTGTTAAACTCAATCCAGGGTGTCTGGGACGTTCGACCTCATCTTTTACTTCAAGAACCTCACTTATTTTTTGTCCCAAAGGATCAGTCTTTCTAGCTTTGACTTCTAAAGCATTAGTAATTAAAGGACTATTCAAATCAAGTCTGGTGGCCATGAGTTCAAAATCGGGAAAACTCTTCATAATCTCTATAAGTCTATCATGGTTATTATGAAGAATATCGTTCTCTATAGTTAAGATATAATAGTCATTGAATGATAAGTCGTAAGGAAATATTTCCTTGATGTCATAATTCTTCAAGTTATTAAGAAGGCTCTTAATGGCATACCTTCCTTGAAAGATGTCAGTTGAATCAACCAGCTCATCATTTTCAAGAACTCGAACGTTTTTCTCATTAAACAATTTTGCAGCCAAAACGTCATCAGCACTCTCATACTTCGACCATTCAATATTTACATTCAAACTTGGGGAATTCAATTCTTGTAATCCGAAATCCTTTTGAGACTTAATGGCTAATTGAAATATGTCGATATCCGTTAATTGCGTGAGATGATAACTTCTATTATGCTGAGGTACTTTCAACTCATTACTCAATTGGGTGAGAGAGTGCTTGAAGTTTGATAGTGAAATATTAATTCTGTTTATAGAATCATCTGAAAATAAGTACCTCTTTTGTTTTAGGATCATTATTACAGGCGTGTAGTTCAAAAGTCTCAAGTACCACCTTAAGATATTTGTGTGAAATTTGGTGTGGGGAACGTAAGGTAATGGATCGTAATATGCACTTAAAGATTTCATTATGTTGGCTTGATATTGACTGACGAATTTCGATGTTTCGTTGGTAGATGGCAATATTCGACTTTTCTTCTTATAATGTGATGATATGATATCTTCAATATTGAGTGTATTCTCCTCTATACTTTCATCTTCTATGGATTCTGGCGTTTTTATAGGCTCTGCCTCGTCGAAAGTTGTGTCTATGCTAGAATTCATCTCCTTTTCCTCAATTGTCTCTGAGTTCCCTTCACTATTGGCTCTATACGAAGGTCGATACTTTGGTTTAAAAAGCTCATCTGTCGAGAAACTTTCCAACTTGTCATACTCAAACTTTTCGAATAATGGTCCAAGAATCTTCTTATGTATAGGAGTAAAGTCAGCTGACGTTAATCGTATTCCTTCAATGATTTTATTCTGTCTTGTCTCATTCTTACGTATGCTCTGATTATCTAAATAATTCCGTACCACCACGTTCTTTATCTTAGACTTAGAACTGGAACTTCGTTCATATACTTGTAGAAACTTTCGTATATGCGTCGGGAGCCTTTGAAGGGTATTCACCGACATATTATCGTTATGTTCCTTAAGGTAGTTAAATCTAAAGTCTCGCGATGCTTGAAAAATTTCAATACTAATTATGTCTGATGATGAAATAGATGTTGGTATGTTTGAAGAGCCTGAAGGGTTCTTACCTCCACCACCTCCAGAACACTTTGCAACATACAAGAGAACTGTCGATAAACAACCAAAAGAAATTCAATTAAAATTAGTAGGAAAATCGCCTTTATGGGGACATTTATTATGGAATGCTGGTATATTTACTGCTAATTATCTTGATCAACATCCCGAATTGATTGAAGGTAAAAGAGTAATAGAGTTGGGAGCAGCTGCCGCATTACCTTCACTTATATGTGGGTTGAACAATCCTGAAAAAGTTGTCAGTACAGATTATCCAGATCCTGAATTATTAAATAATATTCAATACAATATCGATCATTGTCCTGACTTACCAAAAGGTAAAGTCGTAACCAAAGGGTTTATATGGGGAAATGACAAGCTGTCAATTTATGATGTTGAATCCATTGACCCAAGTTCAATCCCTGAACATGATAAATTCGATTTGATCATTTTATCAGACTTGATCTTTAATCATACTGAACATTTAAAATTACTCAAAGATTGTAAAGAATTAATAAAGAAAAACGGGAAAGTTTTAGTAGTATTCAGTCCGCATAGAGCACACCTTTTACATAAAGATTTAGAGTTCTTTGAAACTGCTAAACAGTTTAACTTTAAATCTCAACAGATTGATTTAGTTACTTGGAAACCAATGTTTGAAGAGGATCAAGAAACTGCTGATGTTAGAGCTAGAGTTTATTCTTATTTCTTAATACCTGATTTTTAACTTTCAAGTCAATTCATATTCATATAGGCACTTCTAAATCAATTTCATGTTAAACTCATAGAGACATTTCTGCACCTTCTTCCTCTCAGAGAACTTCTACAACTTATTCTACATTAAATGTATATTTCTTACATAAATAGCAGTAAATGAGTTATTCTATTGATGACAACATTTCAACTAATTTAAGCAGAGTTACTGTTCATCTTTCTTTTACCGTTAGTTAAAGTGACGTTAACAAATCTTCTGGTGTACAATAATCTTTTGTAAGCTCTACCTTTTGGTTGTTTTGGCTTTTCTTGTTTTTCAACTTTTGGAGTTTGTGATTTAACTTTACCAGCACGAGCTAAGGATCCGTGTTGTTTACCCTAAATTGTTAGTATAGTGAACCGAGATGATGAGGTGTTGATATTAAGGTGGAGGCATGAGACACGAGTTGACAAATGATCTAAAGAGCTACCAGTATGGTCTCTTTGTTATTCTTGATACTTATGATCGCTTTTTTACTTGTTTTAGTTGGCCGGGTTCTTCGAAAATGACATCTATTGCTCTTCTTGATGAATCATGGACATAATTATTTGCCTTCGACTTATACTTGATCTTCACAGTTGATTCTTTCCTGAAACTCAATATATACTTCTGTCTACTACTTGAATAACATCCTAATCTAACACGTTCATTTGATTAATCTATTCACTTTCTACATACCATTTTGTATATAAATTTATTTAAATTGGAGTAATCCTTTTTTCACTTTTTTTTTCTCACTTGTGGTAAATTTTTGATGGGTGACACACGACACACTGAGAATTTTAGGGTTTTGGTTGTGACTGTTTTGGCGCGAGATATTTAGGTGGGGGTAATATTGGTGGGGGCTAATCTCCATACTTAACATAGCATAATAATGTCCCGCATAGATAAGGAGAATAGGGTCCAAAGGGGACCTAAGTGGTAGAATCAACTCAAAGGTCTTGGTGCTATTATCTCAAGTGATGAAAATTCTCATGTACCAGATTAAACTGGCTATGATCTCTCTCTAGTATACATTAAACCAGAACACTCTTATCATTTAGCAGTTGGAAAGTCATGTGTCAGGTAGGTAAGGGAGAAGGTTTTAAAAAATAATGAAGATCTCCATCATTTTAATATCAATGGTTATGATTAGCCGTCTCTGATAAGGTTCCGGCTTGAAAAGTCTTCAAACCGGTTGAGCTGATCCATGGCCACATAAGAACTAGAGTATACAAAGAGCGTAGAAAGTACAAGAAAAACAATGCAGACCTACATCGGATGACTTTTGTATTCATAACTCATTAAAGGTAATTTCTAACAACTACTATCAAAGTTGATACCATTATTAACATGATAATTGAAATTAGTATAAAAATGGATTTCCTACTAGCAGGATAATATCCATAAACTAATAGATGTTGAACTTTGTAAAATCTAGTAACACCAAATAATAAAACAAATATTCCCAAGATTATAAAAATTGCTCCTAATGCTTTACCCGCTAGTGGTAAGTCTTGAACTTGGAAATTGGTTAAAGAATTAGGAGTAAACTCTAAAACCATTTGATTGATCTTCAATTTCCTCGAATCTTGAATTTTAAACAATTGAGCGGTAGCAATTCCAATGGCTATAAATGATAAGGAAGTTCTTAACCACGCAAGAAACGTTCTCTCATTAGCCATCTAAAATGTTAGTATAAGAATTAAGCCAATTGATTAAATTATTACATACATGATCTCTAGCTACAGACCCTTTGTTCTCAAGTGACACTGAACCTTGAAATATTTCCCAAGCTTCAAATTCTGGAACTTGTTCAACATCATCAATCTCGGTCATGACTATTGGATCTGGTTTAGATTTGAATTTAACGATAGTCCTGCCCATATTGCGCGACTAGGGAACTGTGGTTATCCGAAGCCACACCAAGTGTATCGCACTGTGTATGGATATTAAGAAACTTATTGATCACGTGCCTTTAGTCACCCGATCCGCTGTTTTAATTATAAAAAGATCAAATTTATTTGAAAAAAAAAAGGTTTAGAAGTAGTGTGAAAAGATAAGGTTATTTCCCAATAAAATCAAGTCGAATTTCGACAGTGTTTACATCTTTATTTTTAGACGGAAGGAGGGGGAGAGAAGGGGTGTGGCCTGTACTGAGAATCGCATAAAGTTTCAGATCTCTTTACAGTAACATGTTACTGCTGATCGACTCCGGTAAACAGCAGGTGATTAAGGTTAATTAAGGACTATGGGTTGTAAGTGAGTGTTTGGTGATCTTTGATTATCTCTGAAACGAAAATATATCAAAATAATGACACGGTCAGATCGACAATTAACCTCGTATTTCACACGATGACTTACCCTTTCCGGATTAAGGTTTGTGTATACGACGACATTGCATCAAAATGCATAATTAATCATTTCTTGGTTTGAGCAACTCCAAGAATTTGCCAAGTTCCAGCTTGCCCAATCTATTCTTGGTACTCAGTAATAACCCCTCATAACTTTTTAACAAGTGTTACCTTTTATGAGTTGTCAAGAATAAACTTACTTTAAGGTGGTACAAGCTCAAAACCAGCGACTCGGAATTAAGAATCTCAAATTATTGACACCTAACCCGAAATTTAATATCTCAGAAATTGAACAGTTCCGGTTCCCATTGTTCTAATACAATTGACACTGAGAATGTTCTGTATTATTATTATCAATTAATTTCAGACCTACGCTCGTAGAATTCAAAGATGCATATGAACCCAGAGAACATGAATTCCGTGGCTCAAGATTTGAACACCGTAGAGAATGAGATATGAACACCTAAACTAAGACGTCGTATTAAGTATATGCTTAATTTCCATTGCAGTAATGAAAATGTTATGGCTATTTCTATGTAGAATATTTTTTTATGCTCTATAAACCACCTTATGCTAATATAACCACAGTGATCATTAATGTGGCTAACCCTATTAAAGATTTCGATAATAAAGGTAATGATTTGAAATTACTAATTTGGATATGATTAGAATTAGAACTCAGGGATTGTGTAATGGTAGTTTGATCATAAGTTCTGATTCCACCAACAGAACCGTCTATGGTTCCTAAACCAACAGTACCAGATTGTGGTGATGATACATCATCATAGAATTTAGCAAATGATTGAACATAAGCTGATTGGGTGGTAACAGTTACACCAGCTGAATTAGTACCGGTGACCCAAACTAAAGTTTGAGTTGTGGAAGTGGTAGTTTTAGCTTGAATTTGGAAAACTAATGCAAATAAAATGAAAAGTTTCAATAACATGATATTTCCTTGTATTGTGATGGTAAAGGTCTATAAAGTCTATAAGTAATTAATGGGATGAAAATCCAAGGGGCTGATCTATACGTGGGACAATATGAGGAGGGGCAACGAAAATAACGATAGTATATAAACCTATTCAACGATGGAAAAAAATGAAAAAAAAATCTATAGATACTTAAAGTTGAAATTTTTTTCCAACTTAAAGGGATGGCCAAGTTTTATATAAATAAAATTTTTTTATATGTTATGTGTCAAAATTAAAATAAGTGTGTCAAATTTCAAAATTGTTCGGTAGAGTAACATAACCTTCCTGTACACAATCTACCTTATTTTACTTGGTGAGAATGGAAGCATGGCCACAAACGATTCATAACATTTATTTACGTTTTATCGTATTTGTAACCAATAAAATGAACCCTATCAATAATCAACATTTATAACAATGTTTATTAATTCGAATTATATGACATCATCTAATCATTTACCTCTAATTTAAACTTTTGATCTAATTGCTGCAGTGCTGTAACCAGCTAAATGTTCCGGTCGGAATCCAAAAACTCAAATTTTAAGCGGATTGGCTATTCGGTAAAAGAAATTAACAATAATTAGAAATGTAAATAGACCGTATTAAAAAGGCGTCGAGTTATCTTTAGAAATTTTGGTATTTTAAGCTTTTATTTTTGTTTACTTAATAGTTAAGTTCGTGTTTTATTTTTGGATTCTTGTTGGCGGTGTTTTTCTTTCGTAAAACAAACAGCAAGTATTATGACAAGATTTTTTTTTTTTTGCAAGGCTCTTCTAATTCAAGTAAGTCACTGAAGTTTTGTTCTGGGCTGAGCGAATTTCTTGTTTTGATTTCTTGATACCAAGCCTTTACCGGTTTTTCTAGTTCGTATAGTAAATTCTGTATATAACCATTATCTAGCACCTTCTACATTTATTAACTATTTTGAAAAATAAAACGTGCGCATACCATTTGTAAGTACCGACCCTTTGTTACATATAACCGATCTAAGACAAGTTACACGGTGTCACGATATCGGTATTATAAATCTATTACTATACCCTATAACTCATAAATTACGGGGTATTACAAAAAATTACTAATTATTTACTATAACCCCATACATGATGTTATTATTAATAAATTAGTAAAGGGTCGCGACAGCTTACTATACGGGCAACTTATACTTCACTATAAATTGCTAATAATCTCCAATTATAGTTTATAGTAAGTCAATTGCATTAAATCAATTGGTTATTCATAAGTTTAGATATTTCGGATTCAATCAAAGTCAATTAAAACGAAAATGGTCAAAGTAGCAATCATTTATTACTCAACCTGGGGTCATATTGCTGGAAACGCTAAGCACATTTTAAAAGGTATTCAATCAGCTGGTGGTAATGCTGACCTTTTCAGAATTCCTGAAACCTTACCATCTGAAGTTTTAGGTAAGATGCATGCAGCTCCAAAAGATACTTCAATTCCAGAAATTACCGTTGATAAATTACCTGAATATGATGCTTTCTTATTTGGTATTCCTACCAGATACGGTAATTTCCCAGCCCAATGGAAAACCTTCTGGGATCAAACTGGTGGTTTATGGGCCGGTGGTAAATTACACGGTAAAGCCTTTGGTTTATTCTTTACCACTGGTACTCCAGGTGGTGGTCAAGAAGTCACTGCTTTAAACTCCTTATCAAGTTTCGTTCACCATGGTTTGATTTATATTCCATTAGGTTATGGGGAAGCTTTCCCATTATTAACCAATTTGGATGAAGTTCACGGTAGTTCTCCATGGGGTGCAGGAGCATTCGCTGGTCCTGATGGTTCTAGACAAACTTCTGAATTGGAGAAGCAAATCCATGTTATTCAAGGTAAAAATTTCTATAAGACCGTTGAGAAATTTTACGGTTAATTCTAAAGTATTTAGAGTATATTGTTGAATGAAAATGTTTGAATTTCGATTTTCTGGGGTGCTTCTATTTCTATAATTAGCGTTGATTCGGACGGGTAAGATTTTTCTAGTGTCTCACTTACTAAAAAATTACTAACCCTATTGCATTGTTGATAAACGGCTGTTTAGAATTTTGTAGAAAAATGTGGAAAGCCACCAGTGGGATCTTATTCAGACGATTTATTGATTTCTTAGAAATTCGATCAATTCTATCTATGCCACAATTTACACCTCTATGTTAATAAACGGCTCATTCCAACGGCTCACACCTCACCTAAATGATTCACATCTAGGTGATTTTCTAACTTGACGTATTTCTAACCAATCGACCATCAAAGTAGTTAAGAGTTGTAGAATCTGGATATCATCTAAAAATTGTCCCTATTGAACACGTCCACGCTCGTTATCTCCATACAAATCATTTTGTAATTCTATCAAGCCGCTGTGGAAAATTACTAAGTTTTACAAATATTTGTAATGGCGCACCTATATGCAGTACCTACATTTCGAGCCTCATTGGGTATAAAATGACAGAGAAATCCATTGAATTAATTCAATAACAATTGAAATCATACAATGGTTAAAGTCGCTATCATTTACTATTCAACTTACGGTCATATTGCCGGTAATGCTCAAGAAATCTTAAAAGGTGTCAAAGAAGCTGGTGGTGATGCTGATGTTTTCCAAATTCCAGAATCTTTACCAGAAGATGTTTTAAAAGCTATCCATGCTCCACCAAGAGATACTTCAATTCCAGAAATCACTGTCGATAAATTAGTCGAATACGATGCTTTCTTATTCGGTATCCCAACCAGATATGGTAACTTACCAGCTCAATGGAAAAACTTCTGGGATCAAACTGGTGGTTTATGGGCTGGTGGTAAATTACACGGTAAAGCCTTTGGTTTATTCTTTACCACTGGTACTCCAGGTGGTGGTCAAGAAGTCACTGCTTTAAACTCCTTATCAAGTTTCGTTCACCATGGTTTGATTTATATTCCATTAGGTTACGGTGAAGCTTTCCCATACTTGACCAACTTAGATGAAGTTCATGGTAGTTCTCCATGGGGTGCCGGTTCATTTGCTGGTTCCGATGGTTCAAGACAAACCACTGAATTAGAAAAGAAAATTCACCACATTCAAGGTAAATACTTCTACACTACTGTTAAGAAATTCTTTGATTAGGTTTAGAAATTATAGATTAGATTTAGAATGTATAGGTAAGATATACAATGACATTATTTATGGAGCCAATCTATTCAATTGCCATTCTGAAGTTTCCAGGTCTCTAGTAAAAGTCAATCTATCATGTAATCTACTAACTCTACCTTGCCAGAATTCAATTTCTAATGGAATGATTTTAATTCCTCCCCAAAATTCTGGACATTTAATATCCTGATCTTTGAATTTTGTTTCATTTTCTTCGACTAACTTATCCAACTCTTCTCTATTGGAAAGAACATGGCTTTGGGGTGATGACCATGCTCCAATTTTACTACCTCTTGGTCTGGTTTGGAAATATTGATTAGCTTGTTCATAACTGACTGGTTTCATAATTCCTTCAACTCTAACTTGACGTTGAGAATTCTTCCAAAAAAATGTTAATGAAGCATATTTGTTACTATTAAAATCTTTCAGTTTCTTTGAAGTACCCCAATTAGAATAAATGACAAATCCTTCATGATCTAATTCTTTTAATAATACAACTCTACTGGAAATTCTACCACTTGGTAATCTTGCGGTTGAGAATACTGTGGACTCAGGTATTGGTTCATTTGGATCGTCTTTGGCTTCCTTGAACCATTGATGGTATTGTTCAAAGGGATCTCTGTTTATATCTGACTCTAATAATTCATATTTAGTATATTGATAAGTTTCTGGTGCAAATATTAGTTTATCATTAGGTTGAGTCATGATCGGGTGATGCGCATTTTGCAGCTAAACTGGCTATTATATAGAGATTTACAGAAACTTGGTATGCACATGTATATATTAATCCAAGAAATTGAATTTAAATTCATTTGTATCGTTAGTTAAATTGCTCCATTTAGTTACAGGTTTCACATGGGATTCCATTTGTTTTAAACTCTCGTTCAATTCATGCTCATTACCATTGTCTCGAAGTAATTGTTGAAATATTTCGAAAATCGGTATATCAGGCAAGTTTTCTATTTCCCCACAATCTTCGAATAAATCGAATTTTGAAGTGTTGAGTAATTGTTTGAAATGTTCAATTGATTCCAGTTTAATTGAAATTCTATCTATTAATTTGTTGATGTCATTCAATTTAAAACCACTGATTTGATTAGGTTTATCTCTTAAGAACTTTAGTACATTAGTTAGGTTATTGGTAGGTACGAAATTCTCGGTTATAGCAATTGAATCTTCTAAATTGATAACTAAATGCCACCAATTGGATGGGACATACATACATTCACCAGGGAATGTTATACCAACTAAGGCTTCTGGAATCTTTAACACATCATTGTAGAACCCACTTAGAACCCATTCTCCAATTCCTACAGGACTTGTAACTTCACTCTCATCAGAATCGACCATTACTCCTGGAGGTGTTATTTTTGGTGGTAACATTATCCATAACTTCATTCCGCTTATACATGCATTCCATGCACATGTATTGTTAGGATCTTTATGAAACGTTGATCCACTACGGGCACTTCCAATGATTAACCAAGAATGATCAGGCCTTGAATCTCCTAACAATTTGAAATAATCCTTTTGAAAAATCTCTGGTACTTCATATTCTTTTCTTAAAAGCGACATGGCGTCACTATGGCAATCGAATAAGTATAAAGGGCTTTCATCATGATTTTGCTTCAAGTACTTACTATAATTATTTAATGTCCAATTCATTGATTCTTGTTGGAATTTAACATCTGGAAACCTTTCATTAAGGTATTCCAAATTCCATTCTGGCCATTTTTCATTCGTTAAGATGAATGGGCTATTTGTAGTCTTAAAGTCTTCAACAGATAAATGCTCATACCTTGGGATTCTATCAGGATTATTGATTCTATGTTTCTTATTATACAATTCATCTTCAATTAAGTTATGGAACAATTTGATGTAGTCGATGTTAGATACTTGAAATGGTCTATAAATGATATCACTATTTAAATTAATATTAAATTGTAAATCTGGTTGATTAAGTATGGTCTTTTTCCAACTACCTTTCCATTCAAGTTCAGCTTTAGTGGATATATTATTCACATACCATTTCTTCCATAATTCTTCATCACTTAAGAATGTATATAAATACTTGGATGTGTACAAAAGACTCTTTAAGGTTGACAAATCATTTATTGATTGGAACAATATTTGCAACATTTCATCTGGAAGCACTGATAAGTAACCTAAACTATTCCTTCTTTCTTGATATTGAATCTGGGGGTCGGCTAGTAACGAATTACCTTGTGGTTTTACTCCCAATGGGTGTTTTGTAGTTACTGATGTGACGGATATAAGTTTTGGATCGATTTTACGCTTTTTAACTGTCATGATGAGATGAGATCGTACGAGCTCGCTATCGAGTACTATCAAAGTATCATCAAACCATGAGTGATTTTCAAACGCCCATCACTAAGGACAAATCGGTTACCTATAAAAGAACCAATCAGAGTTTCTATGCATTAGACATTCATCTATCTATTCATACTATATACATTATTTATTTCTTATACTTTACTTGGTCACTATTAAACATTAATGGTTTTTCCCTTACAGGAATCCATTCTTTCTTCTTTAACATTATTTCGTGATCATTCAATCTTTTTCCAGGATATATAATTGACTCGTCAACTTTGTTGATCTCTGGTACTTTATTTACAGGTTGTTTAAATGGAGGTTTGAATGATTTTAAAAATTGTCTTATTTCAGCAAAACAATTCATACACATGAAATGAGATCTTTTAACTGATCCACATGCTGGACATCTAACAATATTATTTAATGGTTGGATTTTCTTATTACCTGGAGCATATAATTTTTGTCTTGTCTTTCTATATGATGGTTTCTTTTTAGGTACGGCTTTCAAAATCATATCATCAAGGATTTCCCTAAGAGTTGGTAATTGAATCGATATTCTAACCTTGGTTGGTTTTAATCCATTTATTGGTCCAAGAACATTTGGAAATTTACCTAGACTTGGAGTTAATGATTTAAGTCCTATACTGAACATTATAATATTATATAAATGCAAATTTGATTGATGCTACTGGGGAGTTTTGTTCTATACCCACAACTTTTCTTAACCTCTAAACTTTCGTTGATTCTCAAGATTTATCGACTATCACCGGCTCTCCCTAATGAATATTGACTACTATCTCAAATAACCTTTAGTATAAGTATGAGAAAAATTTTCAGATTGAGGATTCCACGCTTTGATTGTGGGAAAACCGAAATTGTTCAGTGTCAAAGTACGCGCGGTTTTTACAAGGTTCACAAAGACGAATAAACACAAATCGAACGTTAACGTTAATTTGAATTATCAGTCAATAGTATAAGATGTCCGAGACTCACATTACCCCATTAAAGTACGTTGGGTTCGATACGATTACTACCCAAATTGAAAATCGTTTATTGAAAAGAGGATTTCAATTCAATGTTATGGTAGTTGGTAGAAGTGGATTAGGTAAATCAACATTAGTTAACAGTTTATTTTCATCACATTTAGTTGATTCGAATGGTAGAATTAATCCAGAAGAACCAATTGAAAAAACCACTGAAATCAAAGTATCAAATCATACATTGATTGAAAATGATGTTAAATTACATGTTAATGTAATCGATACACCGGGATTTGGTGATCAAATTAATAATGAAAAATGTTGGGAACCTTTAGTTAAATATATTAAAGAACAACATAGTCAATATTTAAGAAAAGAGTTAACTGCTCAAAGAGAAAAATATATCACTGATTCAAGAGTTCATTGTGTTTTATATTTTATTCCACCTCATTATAATCATTTAAAAGATTTAGACATTCAAGCTATTAAAAAATTATCAGAAATTTCAAACGTTATACCAATAATCGCTAAAAGTGATTGCTTAACTTTGGAAGAAAGAGCTAATTTAAAGAAAAATTTACAGAATGATTTTATTGAAAATAATTTTAATATTTATCCTTATGATAATGAAGGATTGTTTGATGACGAAAGACAATTAAATGAAGATATTAAATCCTTGATTCCTTTTGCAATCGTCGGTTCAAATACTGAAATTAATATCAATGGTGAATTAGTCAAAGGTAGAAAAACCAAATGGGGTGAAATTAATATTGAAGATGTTAGTCAATGTGAATTCATATTTTTGAGAGATTTCTTAACTAGAACTCATTTACAAGATTTGATTGAATCAACTAGTTTGAATCATTATGAAAACTTCAGATCTAAACAATTAATTGCTTTGAAAGAAAATGCTAATACTAATAGACAATCAAATATCAATGAAGTTAAACCTCCAGTTAATGGTGGTATTAAAGCTTAAATAATTTAGAATTGTTCTCGTAAGTTTATTGAATAAATGTTATATATGATGGTCTCAAGATCCTAGATTCATCTCTGATTATTTGATGTGCACTACGATGTCTTGTTTGAATTATACGTTCTCTTTCATTAACTTTTATCTTTGAGAAACCTCAATATGACAGCCAAAACACCTTTGGACCTGATGAGACATTTAATAAGTGAATAGTGTGTATGAATCGAACCACTTCATAGTAAAAATATCTCCTGGGCTATCTATTGCCATATTTCATTGTAAAAGATTCATTGAACACTGGAAACTCGATTAACTGTCCTTCAGGCGTTGACTTATACGTACATTATTGTATTCAAGAGAAGTACACGCTTCAGATCAGTAATGCGGTGAACTCTTTTACTAAATACCATGTCAAGAACACCCACCTTCAAGCACGATTAAGGAATTACTGTGCACCTTTCATGAATCATTTTCCATAATAGGAGAGATAACCAGCACGACTAGTAACTAACAGGAGGTATAACTATTATTTAAATGAGTTATGCCACCTATTCCTATTCTGATGATTTTCTGGGTCGGTATGAATGTTGCAAAAAGCATTTAAATAATCGTAGTGTTTGGCATTAAGGAATTACTGCCGTTAATAGATAAAGTAAAAGCCAAACTCACTCTAAAGTGTCTCATAATATGCTTCTCTTGTATAAGACTTTACACAACCTAAAACAATCTTCAAATCACGCTCAGCTCAAATATTCATTTTTTTTAAACAAAAATGATTGTATATTGTTATAAGAAAACTATATACTGATTTATAGAAAGGCAGTCTTGTAATTGCTTACAAAAAAACCTGATTTGACTCTCATAAAAGCTTTCTATTTTTGCTTCATAAAAAGATTGACTTTTTTACGATCAACAAAAGCCGGTCTAGTATAGTGGTTAGTACACATCGTTGTGGCCGATGTAACCCAGGTTCGATTCCTGGGACCGGCATTTTTTTTTATCTTTGTTTAGCTGTATTTCAACCCTAGGTAATAATAAGTAAGTGTTTATAATAATTCACACCAGTTTCCTTATGATATAACCCTTGATGAATCTTAAATATTCAAGAATTCACTCCAAATCTAACGGAAAATTAATTTAAACTCAATGAGAGGAACTGTAGACCTTCAACTTAAATCTCGTATTGAATAATCAAACCGCAAATTACATAAAACTCATGCAAATGATGTCCGTCGTAACATAAAGTATTAGCATAATGTAAATAGAAGAAGTGTAAAATACCATTTAAAACATAGACTAAAACTGTACGACTTTGTCGTAACAAATAGATAAATGTGTTGAAATTCGTGCGGCGTGCAAAGGTAGCGATTTTGCAGTCCCTAACAATAAATCATCTTAAGCATTGTCCACGAAATTAACAAGGGCTTTAAGTTTAGAACATTCACCTTTAAATTTCAATATATGTATGGTAAAATAAATCGCTAACATAACATGGACTCTAAGAATTTTAATGCATTGATCGACACAAAGATAGCAAATGCTAGAAACGAAGCAAGAGTATTATACAGTGAAGTAGAGGCAGTCAAAACAAGATTAAGAGATAAGAATTTGCAAGAGAGTAGTTGTAAAATAAAATCAATTCCAAGTCATTCAATCAATCCCAAATTATATAATACATTAGAAGGGCATCAAAGTAAGATTAGTCAAATTCAATGGAACAGTGAAGGAAATCAAATCTTAAGTGCAAGTCAAGATGGATTCATGATACTATGGGATTCGATAACTGGATACAAGAAACGAATCATTGAATTGGATAATCAATGGGTATTAACATGTGCATTGTCTCCTGATAACACTACGGTTGTCAGTGGAGGTTTGGATAATAATTTAACTATCTATAAATTAAATAGTGATATGGAATCCAAGAACTATTCCAAGAATCGAGCTCCTTACTCCAATATTTATAATTCCAGTGTCCAGAATATTTTCAAAAGTCATAGAGCATATATAAGTGATTGCAAATTTTTGAATAATGAACAAATTATAACTGGGAGTGGAGATATGAAAAATATAATGTGGGATTTAAGGAAAGAAGGTAAGATTAGAGAGTTTGTTGAACATTCTGGGGATATCTTGTGTCTTGATACCTTCCCATCTACAAATCAAATTAACTCTAATTTGTTTATTAGTGGAAGTTGTGATGGATATTGTAAGATCTGGGATTTAAGAATGAAATCAAGTACTCAAAGTTTATTTATATCAAACTATGACGTAAATACCATTAAAGTATTTCCTCAAGGTCAATCACTTATAACTGGACTGGATGATGGAGTTATAAAGATGTTTGATTTAAGAAGTGATTCAGAAATATCAAGTTATTCGATTATAAATGAATACAAGAAATTTCAAGGTGGTTCAACTGTATCAATATTCAAATCAAATCCTAGCATTGATACAAGTAGACGAAGTTCATTAACATCGGTGAATTCTTATGAATCCATTAATATCTTGTCAATTGATTTTAGTAAAAGTGGTAGACTCATATATAGTTGTTATTCAGATTTTGGTTGCTTAATATGGGATAGTCTAAAATCAGAAATCATAGGATCAATTGGTGGACATATGAATAAAATTAATCAAGTAAGTGTATCACCTGATGGATTGGGAATATGTACTGCAAGTTGGGATTCAACTATAAAAGTATGGGCTCCATAAGAGATAAGGTCATTATACACAGTTTATAAACTAAATAATTTAATTCTACATTCATGAATACATTTTTATTTCTTCTATTTAAACTTCACCAGTTTGTTTTTTGACATAATCCCATAAACTCTTTAATAAAGAATCCGGTAAAGTATATAAATCCATAGTAAATTCACCATTATCTACATCATTTTTGATATTCATTTCATTAGTTTTATTATCAGTTACCATTTGTACGATAACAATTAGATCATCTTCATTTAATTTAGTTAATCCATTAGCTAGTTTTTCTAGGTCAATTGAACCTTTAACCGCATTAGCATTACCTTTGGCTTTTTTCAGTTTATTACCACTACCTAAATCATCGTTATTAGTTTTACGTTTATTAGAATCATCAATTGAAGGTACTGGGCCCGATTCAAGTAATAATTTATTTAAAATTGATGATTTATTCGTTGGAATTGAAATCGTGTGATCAATAGTATATTTTTCTTTCAAGAAATTTAAGTCGTGATTGAGTTTACGTTCACCTAATTTACCATTTAATCCAACTAAATGAACCGAAATTGGAATATCAAATTCCCCCCATCCTTGTTCTTCAACTTTGAATGGTGGAGTTTTTAAAGCTCTAATTGGATTGGCAAATGTTGGATGTAAAGTATAAGTAACCTTGTCCAATATATTAGCAGGGATTTCATTACCTTCTTGATTTAATAAACAAACTGATACTGACCATTGTCTCATTGGGAAATTTTCAACCGGAGGTACATCAGTTAAAATGTGTTGTTCAGTTGTGACTCTTATAGTTCTTTTAACCACCTATAAAATTATGTTAGTATTGATAATTGATTCGTTTAATTTTGGGGTTTGTTATACATACTTCGGACATTTTCGATTATGGCCAATTTACTGGATTTTTTTCGTTCAGTTTTTCTACCATACTAAATTCGCGGGTCAAGTTTAGCGTATATTAAATCTATAAATGTGTAGTAAATGCTAGTAAATGCTGGTTATAAACATAGTAATATAAGGAGGAATACACACGGTGATGTTCTCCATAATACTCCATTTGAGAAATAGTCTAATGTATGATTATGGTTAATAAGTGAAAAGGTTTTACTCAAATCAAGTGATAATGAATGAGAAGTAATTGATGGTTTAGTAGTTGACAGTGTCGAAATTGTAGTTTTTGTAGCTTTGATTAGTGAGTTGCTTGTAATCGTAGTTGAAACTTTGACTGGTGTTGTACTTGGCTTCTTTAAACTTGTCTCTGTTATTATATCTGAACTTTTTATGCTCGTATGGCTGGTTTCTACGGTGTCTTCTGACTTGACCTCATCAAAACGATCATCGAAAATAAACTTCCATGGTTCTTCTGTTGTAAAGGTTTCAATAGAAAATGTTGTAATGACATTATTGGTGGTATCAATTGTGGTAGTTACGAAGGTTGTGAAATCAACTGTGGTTGTAGTATCGACAGTTGAAGTACTACTTTCCGTAATTAAATTATTTCCAATCAGTTTGGTCTCATTTCTAATATCATTCTTAGTATGCGGGCCAAAATCTGGTGGGGTAAACTTACTAATTGTCGGAGTTATAACCCCAATTGTATCTGGTAATGTAAAGCTTTCAACATTAGTCAGGGTCGATGTCGCGACCCCATGATTTAATGTCGTAATTGTCGATACTGTGCTGGCAATTAATTCCTTATCAACAAAACCAGCTGTCAAATTATTATCAGTATGAGACGTGGTAGACGTGTCAATAACACTTGGTGGCGTGTGTGTTATCATTCCTCCACTTTTTACAACGGTTCTGATTATGGTATTAATCGATTTATCATCATTAACCACGGTTTTAATTAAATCAGAACTAGACCCGGTTATAGTTTCGTAAGGTATATCTTTATAATATTCATTCTCATCATCACTACTTTCATAGCCATTGTTGGAATTATTTTCATTATCTAAATTATTGTTCACATTCTCATTATTGGTACTATTGTTATACACAGTCTCTTTATCTAATGGATTACCTAATATAAAATGACCATCATCAAAATCCTGAATTGGTAACATTGTTGTAAAATCTGTGATAGTAGATAATGATGTAATTTGTGGAGCAATTGATGATTTCAATGAAATTGTTATTTCAGAATCAATTGAAGGAATTGTGGTAGCGTAGATTGCCGACAAATTAAACGAGGTTAATTTTAAAACTTTATCATTTGACATTCTATCATTAGAATTATTAGTAAGGTACCTTGATGAATTCAAATTAGGTAACTTTAAATTGCCGTTATGGCTTAAACTTGCATTATTAACTTCAGTACTTGTAGTTGCATCAGGATTGAAATTTGATGTTTTATTATTATAATCATTAGCGGGTGTTGGCTCAGTTGCAATTATTGACTTATCAATATATACAGTCTTTGTAATAGTAATAATTGAACAATTAACTAATGATATAATAATCCAGAATAATACCATCTTCCCTCGATTAATTGCCTATTTAGGTTTACCAGATATCTCGAAAGTTTATGTAATTTAACCTAATTGGGATATACTTGTTAATATTACTGTAAATCTACCGCCTTTGTTCCTTTAACACCTGATGAAAATGTAATACCGTTTTATTTTATCAATATTGGATTTGGGGATTTAAAGATTATTCTCTTCAATAAAATAAACCTTAATCCTTTTTGTGTATTTGTGGTATATAGGATGGTTGTGAAAAGTGAGGCTAAAAAATCTCGATTTCTTTTTTTTTTATTTTTTTTAACCAGCACTTGCAGCATTGATAAAGCATACGTGACAGCCACCTAACTATGCACACCAATTAAATTTCTCGTCAAAAAGGGTCCATCCCTTTTATCCATTAATGTTTATTGTGTGAAAAATAAGATGTATTATTTCACAATGGAATTTTACAAGTACATTAATGTAAGACAATAAGTTTATAATCCAATTAGGAAGTCACAGGTGTTCTAGCTCCTCGTCTTATTTTTTATTAAGATTTTCTGGACACATCGTCTAATATGATAATGTAACTTGTTTTCTTTTTTTACTTAGTATTTAAAACCTACTAAATCTCTTGGTTTAATTTTTGTGTGTGCATGTTCCAATTAAAATCCAAGTCAACCCATAGTATTAATAATGATAATATTCAACCAAATATAATTCAACCATGTGACGACTTATCTAGTAATCTTTTAGAAAAATATTCTAATTTGAACTTATCTATTGAAAGCTTAGGTAGTATTGAAAGTTCGGAAAGAAGAGGAAGTAACCTTAGTGATATAACTGATAATAGTAATTCAGGAACATTATCAGTTGAACAATTGCACGACTCTCAAGATTTGCAACCAAATGAATTACCCGAAGTTCATGAACTGCTTAATAAATCAAATGCTGGCATTGGATTTATTGAAAAATTTAATTCAAATTTGAAACATTATAATGATCAAATTTACATTTTAGGTTTAAATGACTTAATTACTTTATTAGCTTATACTTATAGTTTTGAAAATAAACTTGATGATACCCTTTTCCCATATTTGCATGGATTAACCAATTCAAGACAAAGAATATTCTTTAATAAAGAATTTAAAAATGTATCCGATGATTATTTTAGTATAACTGATTACAAACAGTATGATACCTATGAACCACCTGTGATAAATCAGTTTCATTTAATGAATGTAAATACTGAAGATGATGAATTTAAATTAATAAATTCAGTGAATTATGATGAAATCTTTAAAGGGTTCAAGGACTTAATATCTTTCAAACTCACCAAAGATGGAGAATTGTGTAATCGGAACTTCAACAAGCAAATTCAACTTTACTCAACATTTTGCAATTTTTTAATTTATAATAATTCTTGTAATTTTGCAACCAATTTGAAAAAGAGTTTAATGTTGACCAAGTTTATCAATCCAAGTCAGAAGATTTACATCGTCGACTTCAATTATAAACTTTGGAAATTTATGCCTGAGAAATTTGTTAACGATTATAACTTCAAGCAACTTAATAGTCTTCCAATAAACTCAATAAATAATCAAGAATTCAACTGTAAGCTATTGAAATGGGAGCAAAACCTAATTTGGAAATTCAACTCAATGCAATGGTTAAACAAGAATATTTGTTTAGGTAATTTAATCGACTATAATTATGTAAGTAACATTCAACATGATTTTGACATGATTGTCAATTGTAATGAGTATGGTCAAATTCCTAAAACTATCAGTGAATATATTGAATTTTCAAGTTCGGGGTACTTGAACTTCCATTATTTAAGTCATAATGATATCATAAATTATTTGAACTTCTTAAGGACTATTCAATCAATGGTTGCAAAAAATCAAAAAGTATTCATCTTCTCATTTGACGGGTTTACTGGGTTGACCTTATTAACTTTGTCTATTAGTTTGATGTTATCAGATTTGTCATTAGAAGAAATGATCCTAGATTTGTATAACCATGATGATTATTTGAAATTATATTGGTTCAAGAATGATTTGATATTCTTGAAAAAAGTTGAACCGTTTATTCAGTATGCTAAGAATCTTGATTTCAATGAAAAAATAACCATACCGAATTGGGAGTTGCATTTATCACATAAAGTACATCATAGTGATTGGTTTGACTTATCAAAAGAGAATAACATGCCTTGTAAGATCTTTAAAAGTTTATATCTAGGATCATCAGCTCATGTCAATTCTAAATCTGTATTGAATTGGATGAAGTTTAATAAAATTGTATCAATAGGTGAACAACCAGAATGGTTAAGATTGAACCATCCTATTTATGGGTATGAAAATGAACAAGGTGAAATGATTGAAATTTATGAAATAGCCATAAACCAACCGGATTTGCCTCATTTAAAGCTGGTTGTTTTCATTAAGAATTTGAGAGACGATGGTAAAGATGGGATCTTACAGTTACTATTGAACTGTCCTCAACATATTCAAGCTAAAATACTAATGAATCCTAACCAAGCCACAAAAACTTTTTATCATTGTAAGATTGGTGTTTCCAGATCGGCGTCTTTGGTGATTGCAAGTTTAATGAAGTATCAAAAGATTTCTCTAATTGAGAGTTATATGATTGTAAGAGTCAACAGATTCAATATTATTATTCAACCTAATTTAAGAATCTTTTATGATTTATTCTTATACGAAGATTATTTGAATAATAAACGTGGTGTTCAAAGACAATTTATGTGGTACACGTTATGTGATGAAATCTACAAATTGAATAGGAACTATATCGAGTAAACTGACTTTTTGCAGCCATTGAGGTGCCTAGGTATAATACTGTTATTTATTGTATACACTAAAAATACATTAGTTTCTTTGGTATAAACTATACTTGTAAGTAAACCCCTTTTCTTCAATTTTTTCAGGAATTTCAAAACCAACAAAGTTCTCTAATTCGTTGTGCAGTTTCAATTTCCAATTACTTAAATCCCATTTAAGATAAGTATCAATATCAACGTTATTCTCAGTCGATAATTCGGTTAAGATGATTTGATTAACAATTGGTGATTTAAAGAAATGGTTATATAATTCAGAACCTCCAATTAAGAATACCCTTTCAATATTTTCAGGTATTAAAGACTCTAATTTATTCAAGTCATTTAAATAGACAACATATTCGCCAAACCCATCCAATTTTTGTTGGTCTAATGATGGTGGATTTCTTGTGACTATTATATTCAACCTATCAGGTAAAGGTCTAAATTTCTTTGGTATTGACTCCCAAGTTTTACGTCCCATGACTACAGCATTTCTTTTATTTGAATCTTTTGTAGCAGTGGTGATCTTTTTGAAATTGAGAATCTCCTTACTTAATCTCCAGGGCAATTTACCTTGGTATCCAATACCTAGTTCGGGCATTAAAGCTGCCACAACCATTATCATTGATCTCATATTTGTCATTGCACTGGTGATTTTTCTGTCGCGTCTCCATATCTTATGAGTATAGATAAGTGGGCTCAAATTTCTACACGGAATAAGATCTGTATCGTTCTAACATATATTGTACAGTGAAATTTGATCTCGGGAACTGAATTGCACAGATACATTTGACACGAAGTCTAAGAAGCATGTGCTGTGCATGGTTTCATAGAGATCGTCAGAATGGCTGCAAGAGCTTTTCTAGTTGCATCAGCATTTTCCTATACAATAACTTGTTCCTTTAAGTAATCAAAGAGGGCTTTATCAATATCTTCTGTAGCATCACGCTTATAAATACTATTAAAAGAATTGTTCGTATTATACGCACCCTCATGTGTAGTGAACCTAGTATTATCAACGCTTTTATGCAAGCAGAACAAGAAGTATCTAATGAATATTCTATAGCCATAAATACCATATTTCATCACCACAGTAGTAACTCACAAAAGGTCTCGACTCAAGATAAGAAAGCCCGATAAAGAATTAGACTATACTGAAGTATGATCACGAGCCCTGTGAATGATGCATAGGTAATAAGGTCGATGTGGCTGAATCGTGGGCAATTACTTTTACAACTACAGCTACCACCTAGAAATCTTACATTTAGTATACAAACACATAAATTTACAGAGATAGGATATTGTAACAACACATACAGAGATATTAACACATAATCAAAACAAAATCAAACTATCCGAATAGTTTATTTCTTTGAAGTCTTCTTTTTTGGAGCAGCTTTTTTAGTAACTTTCTTTGGAGCAGCTTTCTTTGGGGCAGCTTTCTTGGTTACTTTCTTTGGAGCAACAGCTTTTTTAGTAGCAGCTTTTTTAACTGGAGTTTTCTTAACTGGAGCTTTCTTGACAGCTGGTTTTTTAGTTGAAGCTTTCTTAGCTGCTGGTTTTTTAGCAGCTGGTTTGGCAGCTGGTTTTGTAGCTGGTTTAGTTACTTTTTTAGCAACTGGTTTAGCTGGCTTTTCAGTTTTACCTAATTTAACTGGACCTGATGGACCTTTTGGTTGAGAGAAATCACCGGATTCAACACCTTTTCTTAAAGCAGTATTGAATAAAGCATCAAAATTACCAGTCTTAACATCAAAGTTACTTTGAACATATTTCTTAAGTGCTTGACGGCTATACAAGTTAGTAAATGACTTTTTTGTCGGTACTTGGACGTTGGACTCAACATCATTTAGTTGTGAGATTATACATACGAAGATCCAGTTCTTTCTTTTAAAGTAACAATAGCAGATTTAATCATATCTATGAGTTAGTAAGTGCATTGAGTAATTTGTGTTCAATTGTCATTGATCTAAATCATTTATAACCTCTTATCAAAACTATTATGTCCTTATTTCGTGACCTAAGTTTTAAGGGTGAGAATACATGACTTGCAAATACGTATCATTTTATCAATTACATACCTTTGTAAGTAGATTTTGGAGCAGCAACTGCTGTCTTAGATTTTGGAGCCATTTCTAATAATTATACAATAATTAAGTTCTTAATTGAAGTTTTAAAAAAATTTAAAAGATAAACAAAATTTTTGGGATTTAAGTATTTTCCTTTGTTTATTTTTATTTCTGCAGTAAATTCGCGCCTTAGAGGGTGTTCACAGTCACACCAATTTTAAAATCATGTTATCTATTAAGTCTATATACATCATATTAAATCATTTATTGTCATACAATTTGATATATAAGTGGATTTTCATCATATATTGATGGTAGCATAATAGCTGAGTATTTTTTGAATGATTTGAGAATCATTTCAATAGGTAATTGTTGCAAAAAATAATTGCTGCAAAATCCTAATGCTCGAGGCATTCTCGTATCTCTTCCACCGTATTTACCATATAAAGAATTGGAAACGTTTATATACGTTTATATTAATCAGTCCTTGAAGTATTGGCTCTTTAGATTAAGGACAAACTTCATCTTCTTTCCACATATCATATTTATCCTTATCAAAAATATACCTCTTTTGTTCTTCATCATTATAATAATCAACTGACTCTATAAATAATCCTACGACGGTGAAATTCTTGAACCCATCTATATCTTTCTTACCATCAACACCTCTATTGATTGAATCTAATTGTTTGGCGGTTTCTTTAGTCATTGGAGACTTTGGAGTTGGTTTTCTAAATGATTTCTTTAACCCTTTGGATAAATTCTCCCACTGTCTAGTCAATTCTTGATCGTACTCCTCGGTAGTAGGAGGATGAATATCAAGTTCTGATAAATTCGTAAATGATCCATGTTCATGCATAGTAAATTTCAGCACACTTGGAGATATTAAATTATAAGTTAATGGTTGTTTTTGATGATTTATTATGGAATTATTCTGTTTGGTATGAGTTTCTGAATTTATTCTCAATTTGGAATTGAATTCAACTTTGAGTTGTTCATCATCTTCATCATCTTCATCACTTTCTGTTGAACCAACGTTCCTTGGTTGACTATTACTTAAATCAATAACTGGCTTATATTCACTATCAATAACTCTTGCATACCCTTTGAATCTAAACTGTTTCCTCTTGCCAACTAAATGGAATACGGCTTCAATTTTATCATTATTAATCAATTCTTGATACTTTTCGGTTCTTTTATCTGTAGTAAACGTTATGACATTATTAGTTTCGTCATCAAATAAAAATCCTCTATAAACAACGGTTCTATTCTTCGGGAATCCGTCTAAGCCAATAGTACTTAGCTGGAATGAAATAAATGGTTCTTCTTGAAGTTCTAATTGTCCTTTAATTTGCTTCTTGAATAAGGTTACCCAACTTGCCATGAATTGTTTTTGAAGCATCTTATTTCACAGGTTAAATTCTAACTTCTATACTTGGATTATATCAACCTGAAATTTTTGACTGGGTGTTTCCAACGAAAGAGAAAAACTAATTAACTGAACTGCAAATTTAAGTATCTTGTGACGTTAATTTTGCATAGACCGAAAAAAAAATTTTCTGATCCCTCGTGGGACGGACCGTACATTTGTAATTTCCTTCCTGGTAGGTGCCGTTTGGTTGTTGAGTAATGTGTTCGTGTTTGATGCTAGTGGTAATTCACATTCTATGAGTTTGCTATATATCGACTGGTACTGAATATGTTTGTGTTTCTGTCTGGAATTATGTATGTCAATAAAACTTGGCTTTTTTCTTTAATAAAATTACTCACCAAATGGTTGCAAATTTTGATGATCTAATTGTTTATGCATAAAAGCTAATTCCAATTAGTTTCGGAGCACATGTCAGATTTGAATGGTTTCTGGACTTATATATCAATTTCTATGGAAGTTTTAAACTTTAAAAAGCTGTGTTTTTACGACTTATGTTTTACCTCCGTGAGGCCATCGAGGTTTGGCATCTTTTACTAAATTTCACCACAACTCCTTATTCATGCTTTCAAAAGTTTATACAAAAGGTGTATTTGATTCCTATTGACTGCTATTATTTAATGTATCCAATAATTCTCTGATTTTCAACTTGTTTAAAGCAATTTTTTTAAGTTGAAAAATTTTGGTTCTTTTCATGAAAATATCAGAAATTAAGATTTAGGTATGCGTAGGAATTGGGTACTCTGGCCGAGCGGTCTAAGGCGCCAGGGTAAGGTCCTGGTCTCTTCGGAGGCGCGAGTTCGAATCTCGCGGGTATCATTATCCAAATACCAGCAATTCCTTTTCTTTTTTTTGCTTCTTTAAAGCATATAATATTATCTAATAAGAAATGGGTTTCATTAAGAGCTAGAAATTCACGAACCGAATATATTCCATTAATGTCTCTCAAGATAAATACTACATAATTACACAACATCTACTTTTTGATTTCTCATTATTTGAAGCATCACCACTTAAACTTTGTTTTAATCTTGAAGTCTTGATTTCTTTTTGCTCAACAGTAGGTACTTCAGCCTGTTTTTGATCAGCTAACTTTTGTGCTTCCTTTTGTTGTTTCTTTTCAGCACTATTTGCCGCTTCTTTTCTCATGATTTGTCTTACTACATCAATAAAAGCTTCATCAACATTAGTTTTATACATTGCACTTGTTTCATAAAATGGTACTAATCCCCAATCTTGACTTACTTTAACCCCATCTTCAATACTTAAAACCCTATCGTTATCTAAATCAGATTTATTACCAATCAAGACCATTGGAACATTGTCACTATCTTTAATTCTTAAAACTTGTTCTCTTAATGCTAATAATTCTTTCAAGGAATTTTCGTCAGTAACGGAATAAACTAATAAGAATCCTTTACCACTTTTTATATATAATTCCCTCATAGCTGTAAATTGAGCAACACCCGCTGTATCTAATATTTCTAAATCACAAGCTCTACCATCGATTTCAATTTGTTTTCTGTATGAATCTTCAATAGTTGGATCATAACTTTCTACATAAACTCCTTGGACGAATTGTACTGTAACTGATGACTTACCAACCCCACCTGCTCCTAAAACTACAATTTTATAATCTAGATCATTGTTAGTATTAAGTTACAACCGAATATTTTTTGATTGATTCTATAAGTTATTCAAACTATCAGAATTTAATGACATCAATATAAAACATACCTCTCATTATATCGTCTATTTAATCGTTTCTTACAAAAATATATTAGTTGTATTGGTGATTTAGAAATTAAATTATTTTCAATTGAAAACTTTCCCAGAATTTTAATCGTTTTTTACGTGTCGCTCTCGACTTATCTCGTCAGACCGTTCGTCTATTTTTTTGTACCTTATTAGGTAATCATAATATGAGAAGCGAAGTTTAACGATCCATAAACAGTAACAAAATAGATCTACATTTATAGAGTATAGTTGATAAACATTGAATTACACAAATAGAAATCTCACACACGTGAAAATACTAAAAATATACAGTTGTTTCATTACCTATCGTAAAACAAAAATATATACTTACTGTGGACGGATCCTAATCAGTTAAAGGTAAAATATTTGGAATTGGTCCTAATGGTACAATACCATATGGATTGATTGATTTATGAGAAGTGGTATAATGTTTTTTGATATGATCAAAATCAGTAGTTGATTTGAAGGCTTCGTTTTGCCAATATAATTTTTGCAACCATTTATTCAAAAATGGATAATCATATCTAATAATCTTGACATTACATTTGAAATGTTGATGATATACTGGATCGAATCTAATGATAGTAGTATATAACCTAATATCAGCTTCAGTCAATTCATCTCCAATCAAATAATAAAATTCAGCATCAGGATTCTTTGCATATTTCTTACTTAATAAATCCTCAACTTTATCTAAATATTTAAATACATTTTTGACATTCTTATCGTAAGCTTCTTGACTCGTAGCAAATCCAGACTTATAAACTCCATTGTTGATGTTATCGTAAACCCACTCATTTAATTCATCAATCTCTGATTGTAATTTATTAGGATATAAATCAAGTTTAAAATTAGTAATTGATTCGAAATCTCCTAACATTCTAATTAATTCAGCACTTTCATTACTGACAATGGTATTCTTTTTCTTATCCCATAAGACTGGAACAGTCCATCTACCTTGATAATCGGGATTAGCCTTGAGATAAACTTTCTTTAATCTGTCAAATCCATTAACATGATCTTCTGTACCTTCACTAATATCCGATTTTGGTTCGGTGATAAATTTCCATCCCCCATCATCTAAGTGATGATGAACAATTGACACATCAATATAGTCTTCCAATTTTTGTAATTTCCTAACAATCAAAACTCTATGAGCCCATGGACATGCTAGTGATACATATAAATGATATCTACCTTTCTCAGGTGGGAATTCTCCATCTTTATTAATCCAGTTTCTGAATTGAGAAGCTTTTCTACGAAATTCTCCATCAGAATCAGTCAATTTCTCACCTGCTAAACTTGCTGTAGTATTGTTGGTACTCATTGCTCTAAAATTATAAAAATAATTCGAATTGAGTTTAAGTGTGGTAAAGGGAAACCTTTTCATTTAAATTGCGAAAAAAATGGGCAATTATGTAATCTTTAGTAAGGCTCTCAAATAAGCTTATAAATATTTTTTATTTGATTTTGTAATGATTATGTGATTTATATTATGTAAATCATTAATATTTGTACTTAAATTAGTGAACTTGAGTCATCTGCCCTGGATTACTGTCAGGGGAGTGATCATATCTGAGTTTAAGTGAAACCCCTATATTGCGTTTTGCAACCATTTTTGCACATAGTCAATGAGATACAACTTGAGGAAAAACCACCATTTTTCGAGTGGTTTGCATGTCAAATCCATGAATCATCTTTAAAATCCATTTATTGTTCTTTGGGTATTTTTACAAATTTTTTTCTTTTTACATGATCTCTGCTTTGTCGGATTTTTAAAAAATTAGGAGTATAATGTGATTTTCACAACCCTAAATTTAACTATTTTAGAATGCAGAAAAAAAAATAAAAATCAAAAAATCCACATTAATCACATAATATTATTGTAGATCCTTGGATTTTAAATTAATCGAAAATTCACTCAAAATGACCTCCTACTTTGGCCAAATCTGTTACTCCATACTTAAGATTCCTATGCGATCATATCGAGATATTTCATGAGGCGATCGGTTTTGCCACTATTTTTTTTTGAGATGAGAGGTTTGTTTTCTGAGAGCCGCAACTCAACGTTAATTTAACACATTTAACACTAAATAGTTTTTTTATAGAATAAATCAGATTTTCGATTCAACAAAGTCTTTAAAATACAAGAAGAATATTCTGAACATAATGGAACTTCCAAAATCGACACAAAACGAGGAATCACCCGAGAAATTCGAAATCAGAAAGGTTCCCCTGTTAGCCAATGCATTTTCAAGAGACCAAAGTAGATATGCTTTACCAGTACCAAGTTATATAATGTCAACATCATCCCAGCAACCGCAGCCTAATCAAATATCTTCAACTAATCAATTACCAACTGTACAATCAAACCATTTAGGTCAATCATTAAATCAAGGTGATCATTCTCATGGTTCAAATAATGAACAAACTAGTGATAATTCTTCTAAAACTGGATTCACTCCTTTAGTTCCAATGTATCAAACATCAACATCTCCACCTCAGAAGTCTCAATCACCGCCTAATTATCATCAACCCTTACCACCCCATTTTTCTCAACAACAATATAATCAGTTATTATCACGTCCAATACGACAACCAAACACTTCAAATATGTCAAGTGGTAATTTAAGTAATTCAACTGATCAATCACCAATTCAATTAGGTGCAACGTTGTTCGATCCAAGAGCACCATCTTCTTTAAACCCTGATATCAATAGATCCACTGGTAATAACAATCAATCACCTTCACCTGCACCTGGATCGGCTCCATATAATCCAACTTCAAACCCCGAAAGACAACCACAATCCCAACAACAGCAACAACCTCAAAGCGTGCCCGATAAAGATCCTCAATATAACAGTATCACGATCAAACAACCAAATAAACGGAAGGTAGTTCATAATCAATATAGTGATTTTAATCAAGTTAAAGAACATGATTTAGATAGAGAAAATATTGATAGACCTTACAAGTGTAGATATGTTAATTGTAAATGGGCTTTTGTGAGAGAAAGTGATTTAAGGAGACATTTAAAGTCACATGAAGCTCCAAGTTTCCATTGCCCATATTGGAGGCATGAAGCTAATTGTCACAGAAACGGTGGAGCTTTCTCAAGATTGGATGTATTGAAACGTCATTTAAGATTGATTCATTATATTCAAGATAAACAACAAACCAGAACTCAAGCAAGAGCTAATCCACCCGGAAAGGATGATCCAGGTTGGTGTAAAGCATGTCAAAAAGTTTTTTCGAATTCCAAAGCTTTCCTAGAGCACGTAAATGACTGTTCCGAACAATTAGGTGGTGGCTCCCATGATTCCGTACCACCATCAAATGATTATTTAATGGACCCAAACATGAATTTGAGAACTTTATCTTCAGTGATAGATTATGATAATGGCAATGGTAATAATAATACTGCTTACAATTATACAAATGAGAATGAGGATCCTAACCCTAAAAAGATAAAAACAGAGAACAATATATACAAATTACCCAAAAAAGGTAAGCAAGGCAGACCTAAGAAAAATCCAGAAATACCCGAATCACAAATACAGCAAGAATCAGAACAATCGCCACAACAACAACAACAACAACAACCACAACCACAAGCAGAAGACTCACAGACGGAAAATATGAAAGAAGAATATGAACTTCCTTCACAAATAAGGAAATCAAGACGTAAAGTATGATCGAAAAAAGAAACCTTTATATGTAAACATAATTAATAATATACAAATTAAATACAACCCAACCTCTTTGGAAATTAACTAGACTATTCAGCATCTTCAGTATCCTCAGTGTCTTCAGGAGCTTGATCGAAGAAATCTAAAATTTGACAATTTGGATGTAACACATAAACCCACGAAGCTTTATCCACTCTAGTATCTTGATCTTCAGGTAATTCTTCAGTATGGTTGATTCTCATCAAGATCTTATCTTTGACCAATCTCCTTAAGACTTTATAACATAATGAACTTTCTTCATTGATTTCTTGTACACCAAGTATATCATCTTCTTTTTGGTTCAAGTAATATTCAACTAATTGTTCACCAGTAACACCATTACCCCCTTTATTATCATCATCCAAGACTTTCTTAACTAATAAGTTCATAATAGAAACATATTTATCATAACTAATAGTAGTTGGTCTATGTTCAGGTTGAGGCAGTCTATGATCTTGATGTTCATCACCATCTTGTTGGTTATCATCATCATTATTATCATTATTATCATCACCATCATTACTGTCACCATGAGGTTCATCATCTTCATCATCATCAAAGATTTGAACATCATCCATTTCAACTCTAATGATACTTTGTCTTAATAAATCATAAGCTTCACTAACGAAACTAGGGGTAATTTCTTCAGTACAGTTAGCTTTAGCAATTGCTTCACTTAATCTGATCATACTTTCTAATTGTCTAACAGTGATTCTATAACTTGATCTACCTAGTCCTTGAGCTTCATCACTTCTTAATTCCTTATATTTTTCAACTAAGAAATCTCTAGCTTCTTTAGTCATTTTTGGTTTGAACGTTTTAGCATATTTAATATATCTTGATAATTCTTCAGCTGAATATGGTGGATTAATTGCCGAGTCTCTTAACATATGTAAATCAACAATATGACTTGCTAATTGAGTATCAATTCTTTCATTACAATCATCCAAAATTACAAAGAATAAATCAAATCTTGACATAATTGGAGCAGTCATATTCAAGTTAGCTCTCAATCCTAATTTTCTATTATATCTACCACCAATTGGATTGGCAGCAGCTAAAATTGAAGTTCTAGCATTCAAGGTAGCATGAATACCAGCCTTAGCAATAGAAATAGTTTGTTGTTCCATAGCTTCGTGAATTGCAACTTGATCACTAATATCCATTTTATCGAACTCATCAATAGCACAAATACCATTGTCAGCTAACATTAAAGCACCTGCTTCGATAGTATGTTCATTACTTTCTTCGTCTTTAACAACGGCCGCAGTTAAACCAGCAGCTGATGATGCTTTACCAGATGTATAGACACTTCTTGGGGCAAACCCACAAACATATTTCAAGAATTGGGATTTAGAAGTAGATGGATCTCCTACGATACAAACATTGATGTCACCTCTTAAACTGATACCATCAACAGTTTTCTTATGAACACCTCCTAATAATTGTAATAAGATACCCTTTTTGATAACTTCATGACCAAAAACCGCTGGTGCAACTGATTGTACCAATTTGTCATAAATATAATTGTCTTTGACCATTGATTTCAATTGATTAACTTCAGCATCAGTCAACGAAGTTAAGAAGTTTTCTTGTTCATCATTAGTTGACTCATCATTATTATCATCATATTGTCTAAGTAAAGTTACTTCATCAGTAGTTGAATCTTTTTTGGAAATGGAACTTACATGACAGGCAAAGAATGCCAATTTATACGTTAAATCTCTAACCCCTAAAGATCTTAAACCAGAAATTCCTGAATTCAATTCTGATGCTTGTCTATTTTCTTTAATGGATTGAGCCTTTAATCCTGGTAATCCCAATTGACTCACGTCTGGTAAAACAATTTCAGTACCAGTAAACTTACATTTATCACCAGGCTTAGCCTTTTCAACAGTTTCACCTCTTAATATAACATCTAAAGTTCTAGGCATAGAACCAGTTGGAATTTCTGTTGAGTTTTCTTGGATTCTAACTCTTTGCCAATCAATAAATTGTGATTTGGAGATATTTAATGTCCAATAGGCTTGATTTTCACACGATGGACATGACGTTGGTTCAGTATATTTGAAAATTTGTTCAATACCTTCAACAATGGCCGAACATAAGTCACAAGTAAAACTAGCTCTATATAATTCAGGTCTGACTTCTGAAGTTCTAGTAACAGTACCAGAAATGGCCATTAACGAACCAATTTTTTCACTCTTGATATCTCTGATTCTATTTAATGTTGGTAAGTTATAGAACGAAATTTGAAATACCCTTTCATTTGATTGTGATGAAGTGGAAGATGAAGTTTCTTCAGTTTCACCAGCCCCATTATTACTTTCATCACCATTGTTACCAACCATTGAAATGTATAATAAACTTGGCACGTATTTTTTAACTAAATTCTTCAAACCTTTTAATAAGAAAGGATGAAATCTATAATATTGTTCTAATATAGCTTGAGCTAAAATACCATTTTCTCTATCTAATAAGTGTTGATAATCAACGTATAAAGTACTTACTTCATAAGCTTTCATATTCTTGATTTGAGTTAAATAAATTTTACCATTACTTTCTTCATCATTATCACCGATGTATTCTTCTAAGAATAATTCAAAACTTTCTCTAACTTTTTCAGCGGTAACATCAACAACTTTTGGAACTTGAATGGTTCTTCTTCTACCAGCAACAGCTGAAGATGTTGGTAAACTAATTGGTTGAGAATTACCTTGACTATTTAATGGGACATTATCACTATATAAATTATTTGATCTAAGATTACTTGACCTACCTATAGATGAAGGTGGTTGTGATGACACAAACAATCCTTCAGCTTCTGATGGGATTCTATTTGGTGAAGAAACAAAACTTGTCATATTGATTATACAACTGTTTTTGGATTTTATTAAATTGAAAATTTATTGAGGCAGAATATTTTACGCGTTCCCATTACTTTTCCCAAAAGGGTTAAATTACTTGCGGCTATTAATGAACGACATAGTAATCAAAGAGAACTATGTCATCCCAGATTATGTAAGGTAAGAAGAGTGAAAGTTTCTACTTAAAGATTTATAAGACATTAGACATTGTTATGTAAAGGAAGAGCATTGAGCAAACTTAATACAGTCTTAGTTAATTATCTATAAACCACTAACTATAAGCCCATACCTACTTAATTTAATTTAGTAGTTCTTAAATAATTGAAATGTTTAGTGAATTCACCGAATTTTTCCTTAGCAGCTTCGTCAGAAACAGTTGGAGGAATAATAACATCATCACCAGTAGTCCAATCAATTGGGGTAACAACACCTTGTTTATCAGAAAGTTGAAGAGCTTCAACAATTCTTAAAACTTCAGCAGAGTTTCTTCCTAATGATGGTGGATAAGCAATGATAGCTCTGACTTTCTTAGCTGGATCAATGACGAAGACTGATCTGATAGTTGGAACTAAACCTGGATTACTAATGTTCTTTAATTGTTCTTCAGTTAACATATCGTAGGTGAAAGCAACTTCTTTGTTGGCATCAGCAATAATTGGGAAGTTAACAGTAGTAGATTTGTATGATTCAATGTCTTTGATCCATTTTTTATGACTTTCAACACCTTCAGTTGATAAACCAATTAATTTAGCACCTAATTTATTAAATTCTGGTTCTAATTTAGCAAAAGCTCCTAATTCAGTAGTACAAACTGGAGTAAAGTCAGCTGGATGACTGAAAAAGACGACCCAATCATTTCCGATCCATTCATGGAAATCGATTTTACCTTTGGTGGTATCGATTTGAAAGTTTGGAGCTTCAGATCCGATTCTGATTCTTGGTTGATCTTTAGCATCAAATGATATAAATCTATTGGTAAATCTGATTGGTTGAATTGGTCTGATTGATCTAACTGATGAAGTTTTTAATAATTGCTTAAACATGTTTTATGAATATATTAGTGAGTTCAATTGAAGAATTGAGTGTGGTCAAATTGTAGCCCATTTTATTGCTACAAGTCACGTGACCATGCGGCCCTTTTTCATTTCTAGACTCCATTAGAAACACAGATCCTAGAGACAATTCCTGAATAAACAGAATCTTTGTAAGATTAGCTATAAACAAATTTATACAGTATACATAGTAAATTACATTATTTTTCGTCATCACATGCTTATAAATTTCATGAGTTTTTCTATAAGTTTTTTTTGTGTCATTTAAATATCTTAATAGGAGTTTAAGACCTTTATTCTTGAAGTGAATTAGTATCAAACCATCCTAAGAAATCATCGTCTTGATAATTATCATTATTCAACCAACCGTTTGATTGTTGTTGGAAAAAATTGTCCATTTGATCATTTAATAATGGAGTTGCAGCATTACCTAATTGATTATCTAACATGATATTAGAATTAACCAACATTTGATCATTTGGTAAATCAAAGTTAACTTGATTCAAATTGAAATTAACTGGGGAACCTTGAGATTGAAGTTCTTGATCTTGTAATTGATTTGACATTGAGAATGATTGATCATTCTTCGCATCAGGTTTTGGTTGGATTTGTCTTTTGGGTTTTTCCTGTTGAGATTGAGATGGAGGATTAGATTGTGCTTTACTATCTTTGAATGAACCAGTAGCTTCTAACATCAGAATTGGAATACCATTAATCTCTAAAGGTTTATTAGTATTTGAAGCGTTCAGTTTTGCATTCAGCATTGCTTGATCAGTTGGCACCAAAGTAGTTATAGTTGTACCATTTGGAGATGTAGTTATCATAGTTTTAAAATCATCTTTAGTAATCTGATTATAAAATGGCAATGGCACTAATCTTGATAATTCATCACGTTTTTTCTCTTTTTCTTTTTCTTTATTGGCTTTAGCTAATTCAGGATTTTGCTTATCTAATAAAGTTCTTCTTCTAGCCTCATGAACACACCAAACTAAATCATAAAATAATGAAGCAGTTAAATGAGATCTAATTTTGGAAATTATTGAAGTATCATCATCAGTTATAAAAATTTCTGGATAATTATATAATACAATATTTAAATTTTCTAAAATCTTAGCAGTTCTAGAAATATCATTTTGTAAGTCTTTCCATGATGATAAAGTATTTCTTAATAATCTATGAACAGTAACGATTGATTGTCTTGCACTATCGATATATTTATCAATCATGTATCTTGATAAATTTAATTTAAATAAAATTAATACACTATAAGTTAAAGCTTGTCTGATATAAATAGGTAATTCAATTAAAGTGATCTTGTTATTATTAATAATTCTTGAAATAATAGTAATAATTCTTGTTGAGGATAAATAAGCTGAACTAACATATTTAACTTGATCTTCGATTGGAGTACCAGGTAAAAATGCAAATCCACAAATCATTAATTTGATATATAAGAAATAAATTTCGACTGATGAATCATCATCGATTTTTAATTTGAATCTCAATCTATCTAATTCACGATCTAAGATATTCAATGAACCTGCACGATTTGAAGGTTCTAATAACCCATCTGATCTAGTAACTGATATACCCATAACATTAACTAATTTACATTGGAAAATCGATAAACTGATTAATTGACGGAAATCTTTTGGTAAATTTGAATCAACTCTAGCATTTTCTAATAAATAATCAGTAGTATTAATTGAAGGTGGTAAACCTAAAGTTGAAGACCAAAATTGTTCACAAAAGAAAACCGTTAACCAACTTCTGGTTCTCCATTTTTCAGAATCAGGACCCAAATTAACTTGAGTTCTTGAAAATTCTTTAATGAATTCTTCACCTCTATGTAATCCTAATTGTAAAGATAAATTTTTGGCTAATCCGATGAATCTATAAGAAGTATCATCTAATATCTTTTCGTTTGGTAAAGGCCAAATACTCAAAATAATTAATGATTGAATAACATGAGTTGATCTTGGAGTTCTGATCCAACAAGTTTCAATAGCCAATTGTTTGATTAATGAACTTAATGTCATATATAACGAAGGTTCAGGTTCACTTAATGAAGCTGTTAATATGACTGACCAAAATAATAATTGGGATTTAGAATAAAGTTCAGTTGCACTATTTGATTGTAAAATTGGTAAAAATGGTAAATATTGCTTGATGAAACAATCGTGTAATTTGTTAGCCTTTTCAAGGGATAAATGAACTTCACCAAGAATGAATTCATCAATGGTTGGTAAACTAATTGATTTTCTTGGACTATTATCGGAGTTATCATCTTTGTTTAATGGATTAGTTAAAGGATTGGAAATTCTAAATGGATCAATTTTTGGGGATTGGGAATAAGTGGAATTGAAATCTTCAGATGGGGTATAACTTAATCCACTATTATAATCATGAACATCATTGAGACTTGGTTGATAATTATTGGATAAATCTAAATTCATATTATTTTGTTGGGCTAAAGCTTGAGTTAACAAAGTTTCGTTTTTTGTTAACATTTCAATTTTAGCCTTTAATTCATCAACATCACTCTTCAATGATTGGATTTGACTTCCTTTTTTAGGTCTGAATTGGGGATCAATTTCACATTTTAATGACATTCTTTCACATCTGGCACAAGGGTTTGGGAAATTATCCAGGGCATTACATTTGATTTTATGTTGTCTGCAAAATGTACATGAAGTTACTGGCCTATGACCTGTAGTTTTGGGTTTTTCATATTTTTTATTGATTTTGCCGAGTCTAGAACTATTTAATTGTCCCGAATTATTAGTCCCCAGATTCATGTTTGAGTCTTGGCTGTGAGAAAATGAGGAAATACTGGAGTCTCTCAACATGTTGTTACCAAGACTTGACCTTTTTTGCTCAATAGACCTTCTTTTAGTTAATGGTGGTGATGGTGATTGTAATGATGGCAGAACAGCAGGGGAATGTTTTGGTAAAATTTTAACTTTTGGTTTATCCATTGTTGATTTATTGATTGTTTGAATAAATTATTCTAATTTACTAGGACAAATATGTTTTAATATTAACAATATGCCACTAGTTAATAACTATTGTTAGAACAACTTTTTGGAGACTTTTACAACACGTGTATCCAAATACTAAACTAATGTCAGTATTGCTTTCGAGTTTGTTAAGGAGAAAATTTTCCTGAGTCAAAACTTATATATGAAATACAATTTTGACCAGTCCACGCCCACTGATGAAAAAGATAAAAATTTTCACTTCCGAATTCAGTAGAGCCGCACTTTAAATTCCGAACCAAAGGAATTTCAAGGTATTGTTCGCTATGATTTTACAGTTGAAGCGAGGTAGTTATTATAACCTTTTATTACCGAACTTATACACATAAATAGAGAATACGATGAATCTTTGATTCAAGATGATTTGCAAGGGGCCTTTTCGACAAGACTTGATCAAAATCAGATGACTTGGGCCTATGATTAAATAGCCTGAATATCCGAATTTGTTGATCTGAATAGCCTGGGGTAGATTTTTTCGGCTCGCTTAGTTCCTAATCTAATTATCATCATCTTCGACCTTTGGATCTCCGATACCATCTTCATAAATTGCAAAAACACATTCACTTTCTGGTAAACAAGGACTATCATAAATTTTACAGATTCTTTGTTCACCTCTTGCTTTTTTGAAACTTAATCTTGTGGTTGAAGAATGAGCAATGATATTACCACCAATTGGTTTTTTTGGATCAGGATTAAACATTGAGGCTGATCCGTCAACTTGAGCAACCACTTGATTAGTAATAACAACAGCAATACCAAATTCATCAGCCAATCTTTGTAAAGTTCTCATATATTGGGCAACGTGCATTTGACGTGCTGATAATTCACCTCTACCACTATAATCAGTTCTGTATAAACTCATAATTGAATCAACGATTAATAATGAAAACCTTGATTCTACCATCATTTGAGATGCGACATTCAATAGTTGTAATTGATGTTCAGCATTATAAGCTCTTGCATATGCAACGTTATCTAAGCAATCATTTGGTTCTAATCCATATCTTTGAGCAATAGATACTAATCTCAGAGGTCTAAAAGTTCCTTCAGTATCAATATAAAGACATTTACCTTCCCCACCACCCATATCAATAGGTAACTGACAGGTAACTGCTAAAGTATGACATAATTGGGACTTACCAGTTCTGAATTCTCCAAAAACTTCAGTAATTGAACCAGTTTCAATACCACCTCCTAATAAAGTATCAAGTTGCTTAGAACCTGTAGTAAGACAAATCAATTCTGATCTACGTTCATGGAATTTTGAAGCAGTAGTAAACCCAATAGGAACTAATTTGGTTGCTTCTTGAGCAATCTTATCGGCTTTAACTTCACTAATACCTTTAACTAATAATAAATTCTTTTTAGAAGTATACGCGATACTTTCAACAGTATTATACCCTGAAGCTTTTAATTTCTTGATATCATTATTGGTGATTCCATTACCTTCTAATTGCTCGATCAACAAAGGACCTCCCATAGCATCATCATCTTCATATTCTTGAGTCATCTTAATATTGATTAGTTATATAAGACGCGCGCGACTATAAACAAATGGTTTAGTTGAGAAGTCTCACTAAATCTCATTCCCCAAGGTTAGGTGACAATAGTCGATCTGATAGACACACGACTGAATCAGGATGGAATTTAATACGAGATTTAAGTCTAGCGATTTATACCAGTATAATACAGCAATCAAAAAATGAAATATGTAGGGGCTGAGACTCAAAAAAAGTATGACGTATAAAATTCTAAGTTACCAGGAACAGTACAAAAGATATAATCAAATTCCCCACTGTAGATGCGTATAGTTAGCAAGTATTCAGTTTACGAATTAGCACATGGTGATTTAAAAAATATCAATAGTGGAGAAGGTTTGATGGAATATTCAGGAATTAAAAACAATATGATTGATATTAATAAATTTACCAAATCAAGTAATCGAAAACTTATTTTTTCTCTTATCTTAAGATCAGCGAATAATATCAACAAAGGTAACTAAGATAGGAATTTGAGAACTGTGGTAAAGAATCTAGTGAAGTGAACACGTATGTACTTACATAGAATTCAACTACGATAACAATGATATGGAAAAAAAGAAAAGAGTGACCAAAGTTTGATAAGAATAAGGGGAATAATGAATACAATGGAAAAGGGTTGAAATGGTTGTAGAGTACAACTGACTTTTTGCTAGGTGCGATAACGATTTAGAATAAATCACCATGAGAACTGATAAACTCCTCACAGTTACAGGTCGAAATAATGGCGTATTAAATAAAATATGCCAATCATGCAAGAAAAAAGGACCCTTTTTGAAGCGAAAACGCCATAACCGTAGGAGAAATTTATTTTTATTTTTCCCACCCCCTGTAGAAAATACCTTAAGTATGACTAAAACCTTTGTACTAACAATGAAACATTCTCAATGTAGTTAAATTGCAAGAACTTAGGGGTAGAAATGTATTAATAAGGTATTTTGACCCGACTTCTAAGTTTTCAATATATCGAGTAAGTTACTACCTATTACCTATACGATTAATTGAAACGTAATTCAAATCGTAAACGTCTACGTATCTCATAATAATTTTATTAATCACATAGTTAACGTTTCAGGTTGAAGGAAAATTGTTTATAAAATTAACCAAATGAGAAGTGCGTGCCATTTCCAAAACATAAACATGAATCAAGTGAGTTGGTTACAACCGAAATGCGAAAAAAATTGGTCCTAACGGTTTAATTTTAGTACCATGTTTACTACTATTGGTGCGAAATTATGGCGGTAGAAAATTCAATCCCCACTACCTTTTTTTATTTTTTTTTTGTGTAGTGATTCAGAATATATACCAAACAATCCCTTTTCCCTTAAAATTTTCTACTCCAGTTTTTTTTTGTGATTATACAAAATCCCTTTCGTGGTATTAAATCTTAGGGTATATAGTAGTTATATAGTACTTATATAATTCTATATTTAATTTAAGATATTATTTTTAGTGTAGTATAGTTAGGGTTTTTGTAAACAAGAGAATTTATCGTCAGTGAACCGATATTTATCAACATAAAGTTTAATATAAGTTTCAATCAACTTGTATTTAACTAATTGGAACTTGTAATTCAAGGACTAATATATTAATTTATCAAGGATTTTAGAATCCTTACTTACTAGCATTTATTTCATAAATTTCATATAACTATCATAACAAGTGTCAAATAAATATGGAAGATAAAGTTGAAAAAATCAACCCAAACCTTGTTAAGAAAATCCACAGAGAAGTTAGATTCGGTAATTATATACTTGGATCAACTTTAGGTGAAGGAGAATTTGGTAAAGTTAAATTAGGTTGGAGGAAAGATGGGAAATTGCCTAATCAAGTTGCCATAAAATTAATTAAAAGAGATACTATTATAAAAGATAGTGAACTGGAAATTAAAATTCATCGAGAAATTAATAGTTTAAAAATCATAAATCATCCAAATATCGTTAATTTAGTTGAAGTCATGAAGAGTGGTAAATATATCGGAATTGTTTTAGAATATGCTAGTGGGGGTGAATTATTTGATTATATTTTAACCCATAAGTATTTAAAAGAAAATATCGCTAAGAAATTCTTTGCTCAATTAGTTAGTGGTGTTGATTATTTGCATTCAAAAGGTTTAATACATCGTGATTTAAAATTAGAAAATTTATTATTAGACAAAAACAAAAATATCATTATAACAGATTTTGGGTTTGTTAATAGTTTCAATAATGGCAGCTTAATGAAAACTAGCTGCGGTTCACCATGTTATGCAGCTCCTGAGTTAGTTTTAACTCAATCTCCTTATAATGGTAAAAAAGTTGATATTTGGTCATTAGGTATTATTCTATATGCAATGTTGTCAGGGTATTTACCATTCGATGATGATCCAACTAATGAAGATGGATCAGACATCATTAAATTATATCATTACATTTGTAAAACTCCTTTAACATTCCCAGAATATGTTACCCCATTACCAAGAGACTTGTTAAGGAAAATTATTATTCCTGATCCAAAGAAAAGAATTGATATAAACTCAATTAGAAACCATCCTTGGTTAAGTACTTATGCAAACTTATTATCAATCAGGCAACCTGAATGGGATAAAATTTATAAGGATAAATCGATTATGGACCAACCTAATAATAATTATAAGCGTTATTCAATGATGGAATCAACCAGTTCATTAAATCAATTCAACGTTTCAACATTCAAAAAATCCCATGGAAGATCTTATTCTTATAGTAATCAACCATCGGTTAATACTGTACCAGAACAACCAGTTGAGACTCCAGTAGAACAAGCACAACCAAAGGAACAATCTACTTTACCAACATCACCAATATCCCCCAAAGCTATTCCATCTACTCCAAATGCAACTGTAGCATCTCCAAATATTACGACTCCAGGATTAGCATCACCAACTACTGCTAATGGAACCGATGACACAAGACCTAACATTCCATTGAGTATTCCAATGCATTCATCACCAATTGTTCCAACTGTTGCAACTCCACCAAGTAAAATTGATAGCGGTAAGAATATTGAATCAATCAACCTTATATCAACGATTATTGAACTGCCAAAACGTAACCCACTTACAGAAATCAAACCAATTCCTCAACCAATTACCAATAATGCTAATTCTACTAAATTACCTCATCAACAAAAGAAACCAAGACCAACATCATATCATCCAACCAACTATTCATCAAGTTCAATATTCGACTATAAATCACCCTCACCAATCAACATTCCAATATCACAATTTCTTACCAATACTTCAACTAATTCTGGTCAGTCAATTTCACCACCAAAATTAACATTGTCAGCTAAATCTTCTAGTACTGCATCATCATCATCACCACCTAAATTAAATGCTACTTTATCAAATTCACATTCAAATTTCCCAAGTATGACCAATGTTCCAACTATTACATCTAATAATTCTAATATTAGTCTTAATTTAAATAATAATAATTCACCAATTAAATCAGAAATTGATTCAATTAGTTTGCATTCAAGAAGAAATTCATCAGTAACTGCAGTTAATGTTAATGGGGTCTTTAATAGCGATAGTAAAAGAAATTCCGTATTCCTTTATTTAGAAGATAAAATTGGAAATTTCGATTTGAACGAAGGAGCTGAAGATATTACTCAAGATTCTAACAAGGTATCAGAATCATCTAATACATTGAAAGATGAAGATGATGAAATTCAAAAAGTTATAACTGAAACTGAACAAAATAATTTTGACAATGTTCAACAAATTGAAAAACACGAGATTGTTGGACCAAGTCCAAAAGTCAAGAAAGATAAACCAAAGGATAAAGAAAAGAAGAAAATTGATGAGAGAAAGAAACGTAACAGATTCAGTTTACTCTCAATTTATTCTAATTATTCCGAATCTCATAGTAGTTCTTCAGTTAATCAAGCTCCTAAACCAACCAGTAATGCCAATAGTGGTAATAATAGTCATACTAATAGTAATAGTACTATTAATGAAGACAGATATAAAAAATCAAATAAAGAAATTAGTGCAGCCAAGAAAGTAATGGATTTTTTCAAACGTAGAAGTATTAAAATTAATTGAGTATACTGAGAAAGTCAGTAATGTCAAATAGCATTGTGTATATTATGTACGTGTATGATCAACTGAATCTGAGTGAAGTGGAAACATAGTCGCTCTCGTCGAATTCCCTTATAGTGATTTCTTTACTGTAATCTCTGAGTAAGTCAGTAATGCAACGTTACATTCATCTACCTTCTTAAAGGCTGATGAGTGCTGCGAAAATTTACAGATGAGTAAAGACATTGATGATCCAGGGCCTTTAGATCCCGACCAAAACCCATCATACCCAACCCCACCTGATCCCAGTCCACCCAATGAATCCCATCAAAGTTTCAACGAGGAACCTGATGAGAATTCGGCTGCCGTTTCATCAGAAACTTCAGATTCTTCTGATGACTCAGAATCAGAGTCTTCAGATGACGAATACAATTCCAAGTCACTTTCTGATATCATTATTGAAGAAATTGAACAAGGAATATACACGTGTCTTGTGTGTACATTAGAAATTGATAACACCAGTAAAATCTGGTCATGTTACAATTGCTATAGAGTATACGATTTGGATTGTATTAAAGACTGGGCTAAAAGGGGAACATCAACTAAGGATAAAAAATGGAGATGCCCTTCATGTAACATTGAAAATAACAAGATCCCTAATAAGTTCACTTGCTGGTGTGGAAAAGTCGAAAACCCTTCGTCTGATAGTTTGATCCCGTTCAGTTGTGGAAGTTTATGTGGGGTAAAGTATGACAATTGTATTCATTCATGTTCATCGATTTGTCACCCAGCTAACCATCCTGTATGTGGAGCTATGGGACCATTGATGTCTTGTGACTGTGGGAATCATAAACGTCAAGTGCCTTGTTTAATAACACCTTATCAACATGGTTGGACATGTAATGATGTGTGTGATTTACAAATTTGTGATTTAGGTCATAAGTGTAAGAAATCATGCCATCTGGGACTTTGTGGCTCATGTCAGGAAATTGTTAAGGGTCCCTGCTATTGTGGTAAGAATAATCTTGAAATATTGTGCAGTGAAAAATACTTGCAAAAATGTGGTGATTCTATTGGTATAAGTTATTGTGAAGATAAATCCAAATTATACTATGATTGTGAGATTCATTATGACGAAATTGATTGTCTGCCACCATTAAATGAACCACCAGTTTGCAAATTCTCTCCCACCATCCATAATACTTGTTATTGTGGTAAGACTGCTATTGGACTTAGGACTAAATGTACAGACCCAATTCCTGAATGTGATAACGTATGTGGAAAATTATTAGAATGTGGTGATAAATGTCAACTTAAATGTCACGAAGGACCTTGTGAATGTTTTGCTATCAAGACCACTAAATGTGAATGTTTCAACTACGAATATTTAGTCACTTGCAAATCACTCCAACAAGGGTTTGTGCCAAGATGTCATCATAAATGTGATGCCCTATTAAACTGTAGACGTCATTACCATCGTGAAATATGTTGTGCCTACGAAAAGATTGCTTTGGACCGTGAACGGTTGAGAAAGAAACAACTTCGTAATAAATTAGTATCAAATACTCACCAGGACATAATGTCGATTGAAAGCATTCACATCTGTACACGTATATGTAATCGTTTAAAACTGTGTGGGTCACATTATTGTGATGCCTTGTGTCATCCTGGTCCATGTAGTCCATGCTTAGAATCAACCAACGATGATCTAGTATGTAATTGTGGTAAAACTATTATCCCAGCACCAGTGAGATGTGGTACCAAATTAGTCTGTAGAGAACAATGTACTAGACCAAAACCTTGTGGACACAAACCTGAACCTCATCATTGTCATGAGCTGGGTAATTGTCCAATTTGTACAGAAAGATTAACTAGAACTTGTGAGTGTGGTAGGAATCAAATTCCAAATGTTTTGTGTTCAGGTCCGGTACCTAAATGTAGTTTCATCTGTACGGAATTGAAACAATGTGGCCATAGTTGTTTACAGAACTGTTCAAAGCGTTGTCAGCAAGGGGTCCATTCCAAAACCTGTAATTTGACCTGTAATAAGTTTAGAAAGTCGTGTCCTCATAGATGTAAACTCAAGTGTCATTTTGGCAAATCTGACTGTGATGACAGAGTATGTGAAGAGTTGGTGGAACTACATTGTGAATGTGGTAGAATAACTCAAAAAGTCGAATGTGGTGGTAATAAAACTCAAGAACTGAAAATCAATTCGGTTTTACATTGTGATGACGAATGTGAACAGTTCAAACGTGATCAAGAACTTAAACATATTTTAGTTGATACGCCAGCCGATGTTGATGATGTTGTATATAGTGAATATGTGGTTGATACCTTCAAACGTCAAAACAATTGGTGTTCAAGAATAGAAAAGTTCTTAACGGATATGATTCATAATAACCATAAGAAGTTTCATCACTTTCCACCTTTAAATCTTCAACAAAGAAGATTCATTCACGAACTTGCTCAGGTTTATAAGTTGTATTCTGAGAGTTTGGATCCGGAACCAAAACGTACGGTTTTCGTGTACATTACTCAGTATACGAAATTGCCACTGTCGACTATACAACAGTATATAGATAAAGTGAATAAGGAGAAGGAGGAGAAGGAATTGAAAGAAAAGTTGGAGCAGCAGAAATTACAGGAGGAATTGTTCAATGCTATTGTTGTTGAGGATGTGTTTTTTGGTGTAACGGGAGAGAAATTGATGGGATTAGTTGAGCCGGAGTTAGAACAGTTTGGGTTGAAGGGGAAGATTGGATTGGCTTATTTGAATGGGTTCTTTTTGATTTACAAGGGGGATTCAAATGAGGACATGGAGTCCAGAAAAAAAGACACAGAGTCCGAAGAAGATGTAGAGTCCGAAGAAGATGTAGAGTCGAAAGAAGACAGTATGGAAGAACTCCCGGAACTAACAATAGAAATCGAAAATAACCTTTACCTTTTGATGAAGCATCTCCGTAATTTATTCAAAGTTGAATCCATAGCATTTGATTGTAAACTAGCGTTGGTCAAGGATAATAAGGTACTTAAAATTGATTCAAAGTTACCTAAAAAAATCGAAGATCCTGCCAAATTAGAAAATTCAGAGAATAAGTTCAATATTTTGAATGGGTTAGATAATTTATAGATAATCATTATGCATTCAATATCATTACGTAGCGAGTTCTACACCCTCCGAAATATCTGAAAATGATTTTTTAGGTTCTGGGTCATTTTCTTTAGACGTTTCTCCAGATATTTCTTCGAATTCTGTTCCATTTTCTTTAGATTCATCATGGTCTTTCTTTGTATGCTTCCTCTTTCTTCTAGTTTTCTTATCCTTCTCTTCATGTTGTTCCTTAGGCTTTTCATCAGTCTTTTTCTTCTTTATGCTCAATGGGTTAGGCTGTGATGGCCCCTTTCTCTTTATCGGTTTCTTTTCAACTGGAGTTTGTTCTATAGCATTCAAACCTGCAGTCAATTTCTTAGCTTCGAATTCTTTAGCATAATTCAAAGTCTTTTTTGAAATCGGTTCCATCACCATAACCGATCTGTTCATGAAAATCATTGGAACTCCTGGTACATTCATTAGTTCTTTTCTTAATTCAAAAATTTGTGATGCTAAAACGTACCTGTGCTTGTTGTTAGGTAAGATAATGGACTTAATACATTCTTTTGGAGTCAAAGGGTCCGATGGAGGATGGTTACAACGTCTTCTTTCAAACGATTTCCCTATGTCAATTGCAGTTTGGTTATCGGTTTTATATAAGGCTTGCATACAACATTGAGTTATCATGGGTTTTACTTCAGCTTGAATAGTCCTTTTAATACCTTTGATTAAATCAAACGAAGATTTTTCACAATGTAGAATTATATCACTATCAATGATGGTTTGATATGGTTCTCTGAATTTGTATACGTGGAGGTACACGTTCATTTGTTTCTTATAGGATTTAGCTCTTTTCTGTCTCATATTGTGGTAAGTATGGCAGTGGAAATTGAGATGAGATCTGAATCGCGATGAGGTATTGATTATGAGGGAGACACGACCCACTAAACTCCAAAGAGACCCTAAATCAGGGTTTAGAGTTAGTTGGTAATATTGGGGTTAAGTATGGGTTAGATATAAGGGGCTAGAAAAACGACACTAACTTCTGATCAAGGCAACTTAACACGAAATTGGCTGATCGCCAAAATTAAAGTTAATGTCACCGGTTACAACTCGACAATTTAAAACCTTAAGTTGGTGCCGTTCAATTTAATGTAACCGAATTCCTCGGGCTTGAAGAACTAATTCATAAAATACATATGATAAGAAGACAAGAGATTAAACTAACCAGTTGGTATATTCTTCTGCGGTCAAGTCGTACATTTCCATAGGTGTGTAAGAGGACAAAATAAAACTTCTCCACATGAAAACTCGCCGGTGGAGGCCAAGGATATGTACTAATTCTTAACTTCATATGGTATAATCGTATACTCTGATAAATCTGCATAATTTAGAGGAAAATGAATCAATTTCTGCACCTTATACTAATGATAACAACGGGATTATCGTAACGAAGTGATGTTTGTAGCCCCTTCCTTCAAGATAAGATATTTAACTTGATTAACATCAAGTTTTCGATAAAATGACACCTCGTTTGACCATATGGCAGCATTTGAACTTGTACGGAAGCCACAGATAAGAACAAATAGTGGAGAATTAGATGACGAATTTCCAATAATTTGAGTCCGTTTGACACTACGGACCTCGCGACATTTCCTATAATGATAACAATATTGATGACAGGTTTCCTGATAATAAAGGTATATGACTGGGAAAATCATCGGTCTTATTCGCCAAAGCTGTCATTTTTTTTTTGTTTCATTTATTAGGGATCCGAGGCCGTATAGTCATTAGGGCCTTTAATGAACTGTTACGAAATGATAGTCAGATGATGGTTATCTATTCAAATGTATATATGGTGTAATAATATACTAGGTAATGTTACGAAGAATTCGAATATTAAAAAGAAATGGGATAATAAGGCGATATTGAGATAACCAGATGAGAGGACTCGAGTATTTCAACTTCAATAACGAAATAATTTCCGTGAGTTGCAACCACAAACACTTCGTAACGGGCAGTAACCCCACCAACTTGAACAAATTCCCTGGTTTGTAGCTATAACCGCTTTGGTAATTATGTTCACGTCCATTGGTACGGTTTTTAGCCTTGTGAGTAGCGTCCCAGATAAGAATTGAATATTTTTTTTTACGACAACCCTCATTACCAGGACAGAAAAGTATCAACAATACGTAAATGTAAGGAATACCATAACCAAGTTTGAACCTTAACCTAAACTTTATTATACTATCAAGGCAAGATTCAACTAGTCTTATGATCTATCTACGGCTGTGCTGGAAAGTTGACTGTAAATTGACTTATTATTGAGTCACTATTGATTCAAAAATGTTGCATACTGAAATTTGGGCGTTGGACATTATTGGTGAAACAATAAAAAACTCGCCTTTTCTGCACAATTTGATGCAACAAAACCTTATCAACTTACGACGGTACAGGATTTCCAAATGGAGCCTTTCGATGATAAGCAAAAACTATGGAGTATATAAATACATTAATTCCGGTGATTCTATTGTCTAACTTCTGAACTGATTCTTCACTTGTCTAGTTAATTTCTACAAGTTTATATACACATTTAATAATTTCAATATGGAAAAGATTAAAAGTGTTTTCAAATCTTCAGAAGAAGAAAAAGTTGTAGTAGCTGATGCTGACGGTGACTTCGAAAGTGGATCTTTCGACAACATGGTTAAAAATGTTGAAGCCATCAAATCTAGAGATTATGATCCTATTACTTCAAATTTAGAACAAGAGGCTATTCATGACGATTATGCCGCTATTACGGTTGAAGATGATTCTCCTTATCCCGAAGTTAGAGCTGCTGTTCCAAGTACTGATGATCCTTTACTCCCACAAAATACTATTAGAATGTGGGTCATGGGATTCATTTTATCCACTATCGGGGCTGGTATGAATTTATTATTCTCATTACATTCCCCTTCATTTGCAGTTACAATTTTCGTTACATCCATCTTAGCTTGGCCTATCGGTTTGGCCTGGTATAGATTCTTACCCAACGTTAAGATTTTTGGAGCAGAGTTAAACCCAGGTCCTTTCAATGTCAAAGAACACACTCTTATCGTTATTATGGCTAATGTTTCTTTTGGAGGTGGAGCTGCCTATGCCACTGATATTTTGTTATCTATGAACAGATTCTACGGTAAAGATTTTGGATGGGGATTCGACCTTTTAGCTATTTGGTCAACTCAATGTATTGGGTTTGCCTTAGGAGGTATTGCTCGTAGAGTCTTGGTTCATCCAGCTTCTATGATTTGGCCTTCGAATTTAGTTTCTGCTACTTTCTTAACCAACATGCACATTAATGAAAATCACCCAGCAAATGGTTGGAAAATTAGTAGATTAAAATTCTTTGCTATTGTATTTACTGCTTCATTCTTCTGGTATTGGATTCCAGGGTTCGTATTCCCAGCCTTGTCATACTTTGCATTCCCAACTTGGATTTCTCCTAATAATGTCATTGTTAATCAAGTCTTCGGTACATCTACAGGTTTAGGTTTGATTCCAATTACTTTTGATTGGAACCAAATCGCTGGTTATATTGGATCTCCTTTAATCCCACCAGTTGGTACAATTTTAACTATCGCTATATCAATTGTTTTCATGTTCTGGATAGTTACCCCAGCCATTCATTATTCTAACGTTTGGTATGCTCAATATTTACCAATTTCCTCATCTGCTTCATATGATAATACTGCTAATTCTTATAATGTTTCAAAGATTATCAACGCTGACACTTTAACTTTTGACCCAGTTGCTTATAAGGAATATTCCCCATTATTTTTATCAACAACCTTTGCTTTAAGTTATGGATTATCATTTGCTTCTATGTTAGCCACTTTAGTTCATACTGTATTGTTCCATGGTGGTGATATTATGAAACAAGTCAAACAAAAGGAAAAACCAGATGTTCATATGAGATTAATGAAGAACTATAGAGAAGTTCCAGATTGGTGGTACATTATTGTTTTCCTTGTTTTCTTCGGTATGTCTATTGCTACTATTAGAGCATGGCCAACTGAAATGCCTGTATGGTGTTTAGTAGTAGCATTATTAATTGCTATTGTATTTTTACTTCCTGTTGGAGTTATTTATGCTTTAACTAATATTGCTGTCGGTCTTAATGTCGTTACTGAATTTATTATTGGTTATATGCTTCCAGGTAAACCACTTGCTATGATGTTTTTCAAGACTTTTGGTTATATCACTAACTATCAAGCAGTCACCTTCGCTCAAGATATGAAATTGGGACACTATATGAAATGTGCTCCAAGATTGGTCTTCTCAGTTCAATTCTTTGGTACCATTTGGGGTTCATTAGTTCAAATTGCCGTATTAAGATGGGCTTATGGTTCAATCAATGATTTATGTGACCCACTTAATGCTAGTCACTATACTTGTCCAAATGGAAGAGTTTTCTTCAATGCTTCCATTATTTGGGGGGTTATTGGTCCACAAAGACAATTCTCTCATGGTCAAATTTACTATGGATTATTATTCTTCTTCATTGTTGGTGCCCTTCTCCCAGTCATGAATTGGTTAATCTTAAGAAGATGGCCAAAATCCCCAATTAGATGGTTGAATTGGCCAGTATTCTTCTCAGGTACTGGTTATATTCCACCAGCCACTCCATACAACTATTCAACTTATTCCATTGTTGGATTAACCTTTGGATGGTGGATTAAAACAAAATGGTTCCACTGGTGGACTAAATATAATTTTTCTTTATCAGCAGGGTTAGATATTGGTTTAGCTTGGGCCACTTTAATTATTTTCTTAACCTTAAATTTGACCAACACTAATATGCCAAATTGGTGGGGAGTTTCAGTTATTGATACCCCAGATTATGAAGGTACTGCTGTTAGAGCTACTTTAGCTGAAGGTGAAACTTTTGGTCCTTCAAGTTGGTAATTTAATTCTGTGTCAATAAATAATTAATTAATGTATAATTCGATTTTATTTTTCAACTTAACCCTCGTAAGAACGTAGCATAAACGCTTTCCTTTTCAATGACTTATATGAGTATTGGAATAGAACTACGTGGCCCTGTTAGCCCAAGGAAGAGTGTCCCCACAAAATAGGTAGGGTTTTCATGAGATCTAAATGCGCATACATTTGGGTGCAAATGGGTGCAAATTGATGGTTGCAAAACATTCCAACCTGCAGTATATCCGGTATGATCTGGCATAAACCTTAAATACGAGGCCTTCTCCATTATATTCCATTTATGTTATAAACTCAAAACCATTCCTGGTATGAAGAACTCACGAAATTCTGGTTTGAGAGGAGCGCAATCGGTGCTCATATTCTCAATTTTCTTTTTCATATGTCAAATAAACTTTTCGGTGCCAGTCGACTACAAACTCATATGATATGAGGTTGTTGATTGAATGGCCCTCTAATACCAAGTTCTCCTCTATTGATAGGTACTAATAATTGACTACATACCTCAAAAGGTACCCCAGAATGGTGAGCTAAAAATAGAACGCGAGTACATACGGTCGCTCTCAGTTGTGAAATAAAGTTTGTAATTCCAAGTTATTGTCCGTACAGATGGTCGGACCCAAATAAGGTTTGTTATCAATTGTGGTGCTAATTACGCGGTTGTGAGTGGCTGCCGGTATGTAGGTTTATCAATGAATTTCTCTTTCATATATAATTAGGTACATTTCCATGTAATTTAAGCTTATTCCTAACTAAATTCGGGTATATAAACATTAATATGGAAAAACTCAAGCTGGTTTTCAGGTCAGCTGAAGACGAAAAAACTGATAATGTCGATTTTGAAAGCGGTTCAAATGATTTTGATAATATGGTCAAGAATGTCGATGCTATAAAGTCCCGAGATTACGATCCTATTACCTCTAATTTAGAACAAGAGGCTATTCATGACGATTATGCCGCTATTACGGTTGAAGATGATTCTCCTTATCCCGAAGTTAGAGCTGCTGTTCCAAGTACTGATGATCCTTTACTCCCACAAAATACTATTAGAATGTGGGTCATGGGATTCATTTTATCCACTATCGGGGCTGGTATGAATTTATTATTCTCATTACATTCCCCTTCATTCACAGTCACAATCTTCGTTACATCTATTTTAGCTTGGCCTATTGGTATGGCTTGGTATAGATTCTTACCTAACGTTAAGATTCTTGGAGCAGAGTTGAATCCGGGTCCTTTCAATGTCAAAGAACACACTCTTATCGTTATTATGGCTAATGTTTCTTTTGGAGGTGGAGCTGCCTATGCCACTGATATTTTATTATCTATGAACAAGTTCTACGGTAAAGATTTTGGATGGGGATTCGACCTTTTAGCTATCTGGTCGACACAATGTATTGGGTTTGCCTTAGGAGGTATTGCTCGTAGAGTCTTGGTTCATCCAGCTTCTATGATTTGGCCTTCTAATTTGGTAACTGCTACTTTTTTAACCAACATGCACATCAATGAGAACCATCCTGTTAATGGATGGAAGATCAGTAGATTAGCTTTTTTTGGAATCGTTTTTGCTTGTTCTTTTGTATGGTACTGGTTTCCTGGTTTTGTGTTCCCAGCCTTATCATACTTTGCATTTCCTACTTGGATTGCCCCAAATAACGTTAAAGTCCAACAAGTGTTTGGAGCATCTACTGGATTAGGATTAATCCCACTTACATTTGATTGGAACCAAATTGCTGGGTACGTTGGTTCACCATTAATTCCTCCAATTGGTACAATTTTAACTATAGGGCTTTCTGTAGTTGTTATGTACTGGATTATCACTCCTGCCATTCATTATTCAAATGTTTGGTATGCTCAATACTTACCAATTTCTTCATCTGCTTCATATGATAATACTGGTAATAGTTATAATGTTTCACAGATTATTAACGCTGATACATTAACCTTTGACCCTGTTGCTTATAAAAAATATTCTCCATTATTTTTATCAACAACTTTTGCTTTAAGTTATGGATTATCATTTGCTTCTATCTTAGCCACTTTAGTGCACACTGCATTATTTCATGGTGCAGATATCATTAAACAAGTTAAGAAGACAGAGAAACCAGATGTTCATATGAGATTAATGAAAAATTATAAGGAAGTTCCAGACTGGTGGTTTTTTGTTGTTTTCCTTGTTTTCTTCGGTATGTCTATTGCTACCATTAGAGCATGGCCAACTGAAATGCCTGTATGGTGTTTAGTAGTAGCATTATTAATTGCTATTGTATTTTTACTTCCTGTTGGAGTTATTTATGCCTTGACCAACATTGCTGTAGGGTTAAACGTTGTAACTGAGTTTATTATCGGGTACATGCTTCCAGGTAAACCAATCGCTATGATGTTCTTCAAAACATTCGGGTATATTACTAATAACCAAGCCGTTACATTTGCTCAAGATATGAAATTAGGACACTACATGAAATGTGCTCCAAGATTGGTCTTCTCGGTTCAATTCTTTGGTACTATTTGGGGATCCTTAGTTCAAATTGCCGTATTAAGATGGGCCTATGGATCTATCAACGATTTATGTGACCCTCTCAACACCAACCATTATACATGTCCTGGAGGAAGAGTTTTCTTTAATGCTTCAATTATCTGGGGGGTCATTGGACCACAAAGGCAATTTTCCCATGGCCAACTTTATTACAAACTTTTATTCTTCTTTATCGTTGGAGCATTCCTTCCAATAATCAACTGGTTGATTTTGAGAAGATGGCCAAAATCTCCAGTCAGATGGTTGAATTGGCCAGTTTTCTTCTCCGGTACAGGTTTGATTCCTCCAGCTACCCCTTATAATTATGCATCTTATTCCATTGTTGGAATGATCTTTGGATGGTGGATTAAGTCCAGATGGTTCCACTGGTGGGCCAAGTATAATTATTCATTATCAGCAGGGTTGGATATTGGATTGGCATGGGCAACGTTATTAATTTTCTTAACTTTGAATTTAACTAATACGGTCATGCCAGACTGGTGGGGTACTACGGTTATTAATACTCCAGATTATGAAGGTACTGCTGTTAGAGCCACTTTAGCAGAAGGTGAGACTTTTGGTCCATCGTCTTGGTAACTCTATCCGAGTGAAGCGAGGTAGCCACCAAACGAAGTGAGGTTAGAGTTGCTTCAGTGAAGGTTTCTAACACACCTCAATTATCTTAATTTTAAGTACGTACGTATGCTATTGTACATTTATGCTCTATAACTCCTATTTACTCTTAATATGAACTGATATACGTAGGCACCCGTACTCTAAAAGTTTACGGGGCAGTCATCTATCGCTCGTAGATTAGTCCTGTAAATTCATATCATCCAACTCATCTAACAACTCATCAATAGCAATTTCTGGAGCATCATCATCATCAGCCATCTCACTCTCCTCATCAGCCGCCTTCACAGGAGCTTGTGATTTATACAAATTAATAGCTTGTCTCATTTCCTCATCTTCTTCTAATTCTTGTAAGAAGATCTCATAATCTCTTTCAGCTCTTTCTTGTTCTTGTCTTGCTTGCCTTGAATCATCATTACCACCTAATTCTTTATGTTCTCTTGCCATTCTCTTCAATTTCCAGTTTCTGTTCTTGGATTTACGTGATTTTCTTGGGTAATGTTTCTTGACTAAGATAACTTCTGGAGTATTATCATTATCAAGAGTATCCCAAAGCTCAGAATTAAAGTTGGCATTGGATAAATAATATCCAAGACATGAATCACCAGGATGTAAAATTCCTCCAAGATGTGATCTAACATAAAACGAGCTATCATTAACTCCCAAGTCGCTTTCTCTACAAACGGTTATATCTGCCAAAACATGCTTTCCTTTTACGTCCCCAGTTGGTTCAACATCCAACACTATAAATTCAACTAATTGAGTTACATCTGCTAATGATGGAAATGGGTTTCTCCAATAAAGTGGAGTTTGTAAATCAGCAGTCTGTAAACTAAAAGGATCAATAAAATGAATCATATTACTAATCTTTGAGCATAACACTATTCTGGCAATATTACCTAAAGAATTGGCTAATTTCTTTGGTAAAATGATTAAATCATCACGACATATTGGTGCTATTTCAACCGAAAATGCAAATTTATAAGTAGAAGAACCTGAATGAATATCTTGACTCACTAATTCTTCAGACTTCTTAGACTTGGCTGGTACTACTGCGGTCAAAAAATCTAACATCTTGGTAGCATGATTTCTTTGTGAATAAAAGAAATCCAACCCATCACTACTTTCTTGAATAGATACAGTATCTTGATGAGCATTATGTTTTAAAATCAATTGTTCTAAGTAAAGGAAAGTTCTTTTATGAGGAACTTTTTGTCTAATTTGAACAGTTGCTCTCCATGTATTGGCAGTATAAGATTTAGCACAATCAGGACATTGCATGGCAATAACCACATATTCAACTTCAAAAGTTTGTTCTACTATAGTATTAGTCATAGCTTCTCCTTGAACCGTCAACTTGATTCTTATACGACGAGAATGAGGTTCTGTCCATATAAATGAAGCATCAACTAATCTAACTTTATTCAAACCTTTTAATCTTCTTAAACATAACGCTAATAATTCTCTTGATTCTAACTCAGCCCTCATCCATTGTCCTGGAGGTTGTAAGAATCTTTCACAGTTTCTACAAAATGAAATATTAGCTTCTCTTGGGATACCTGCAGTTATATCAACAGTTAATTTTATACAATCATAACACATTACCATACCAGTAGACCCATCTATTGGGACCCCACAGTTACAACATAACACCGTAGCAACCGTAGGACCATTAACATTATCAAGTTGGGTATAATTTGACATCTCTTCTCTTCCTATTACTAAGTAAAAAAAATGTGCGGTTTTTTAGAACTCATCTCTGATTTTGATTATGTAAGAATTGTCAAAGGTTCGCATAAACTGACTCGTTGAACCACAACATTAGTGATCTTAACGACCCATCAATCGATTATAATAATGGTTGATAGGAAAAGGCATGCTGCTGGAAGGCATGATTTGAATGGACATAAGGATAAAAAAGTCAAGACCGAGTTAAAGAAAGATGAGGATGATGAAGATTCAGGAATAAATACTGGTGATGAAAGAGTGGAGGATGATAGTAGAGTTGAAGATGACGAAGATGGTGAAAATGGGTCTAAAGATGACGATGATACAAAAAATGGGGCAGAAGAAGGTGACGACGGGGAAGACGGAGATAACGCCGAAGACAATGAGGAAGAAAATGGTGACAATGGTGATGAAGAAGATGATGATGAAGATGATGAAGCAGCTGAAGAAAGGAAAAGAATAATGACATTTAATTTTGATGGTAGAACTTACTCATTTAAAGAAAGGCCATCGGTTATAGAAGAAAGAGAAGGGAAAATCGAATTCCGCGTAGTTAATAACGATGATACTAAGGAAAATTTAATGGTTTTAACAGGTTTAAAAAACATTTTCCAGAAACAATTACCTAAAATGCCAAGAGAATATATTGCCAGATTAGTATATGATAGATCACATTTATCAATGGCAGTTGTGAGGAAACCTTTGACTGTTGTTGGTGGTATAACTTATAGACCATTTAATAATCGAGAATTTGCTGAAATTGTATTTTGTGCTATTTCGTCAACCGAACAAGTTAGAGGGTACGGTGCTCATTTAATGAACCATTTAAAAGATTATGTCAGAGCCACGTCACCTATTAAATATTTCTTAACATATGCTGATAATTATGCTATTGGGTATTTCAAAAAACAAGGATTTACTAAAGAGATAACTTTAGATAAGTCAGTATGGATGGGGTATATTAAAGATTATGAAGGAGGTACATTAATGCAGTGTTCTATGTTACCGTCGGTATTACGGTACTTGGATCTGGGGAAGATCATATTATTACAAAGAGCTGCAATTGAGAGGAAAATTAAAGAAAGATCAAAGTCTCATGTTGTACGTCCCGGGTTACAAATTTTTAAAACCAACAAACAAGCTAATTTAAAGCCCGAAGAAATTCCTGGATTATTAGAAGCAGGCTGGTCGGAAGAAATGGATAAATTAGCTCAGAAACCTAAACGTGGACCACATTATAATTTCATGGTAACATTATTATCGGAATTAACTAATCATCCATCAGCATGGCCATTTGCGGTAGCGGTCAATAAAGATGAAGTGGGTGATTATTATGATGTAATCAAAGAACCAATGGATTTAGGTACCATGGAACTGAAATTAGAAAACGATAAATACGAATCTTTTGATCAATTCCTTTACGATGCAAGATTAATTTTTAATAATTGTAGGTCATATAACGCCGAAACCACCACCTATTATAAGAATGCCACTAAATTAGAGAAATTCCTCAATAATAAAATCAAAGAGAGTCCTGAATATTCTCATTATTTGGAATGATCATAGTAAATAGCTGATGTATAGTAATGTAAAGTAATCCATAGCAACTGATTTCGCAGCCAATTTTCGCTTGCGAAAAGTTTCCCATCGATTTTCACATCTTCACACAGCAATAATGGTGGCAAAGGTTTATGCCTATGATGAATCAAATGATGTGGCTAATGCATTGGCCAAACATATCTTAAAAATTGAAAAATTATCAATTGAAAATTCAGGAGTATTCAAAATTGCCATTTCTGGAGGGTCCCTTGGAAAAATGTTAAAGAGTGCTCTTATTGATAACAAAGATGTCTTCCCACAAGTTCAATGGGACAAATGGGAAGTTTATTTTAGTGACGAAAGATTAGTACCATTAGATCATCCAGAATCCAATTACGGATTATTTATTTCCCTGGTAATTGATCATCTACCATCAAATACTCCTAAACCAAAGATCATTACTATTGATGAATCATTAATTACCGGAAAAGACGGGCAAGTTGAAGGATCAAATGAGGCCCAGGATTTAAAAATCACCGAGGATTATGAATCCAAATTGCCTTCTGATAAGAAAATCGATCTTGTTCTATTAGGATGTGGTCCTGATGGCCATACATGTTCATTATTCCCTGGACATAAGTTATTAGAAGAAAATAAGAAATGGATTGCTTACATTAAAGATTCACCAAAAAATCCACCAAGAAGAATTACATTCACATTGCCATTATTAAAGAATGCATTTTCAATTGCATTTGTGGCGGAAGGTGAAGGTAAAGCCCCAGTATTAAAAGAGATCTTCAATGATGAATCCACCAAATTACCATCGAAATTAGTCAATGACTTAGATATACAAGTCTCATGGTTCGTGAACACACCAGCAGTAAAAGGTGTTGATATTTTACCATCAAAGTATTAGGACAATATATTATAGATTACTGTTGGCCGAGATTTCTCATCACAACTCTCATTCTCAGGTCTTGAGGAATGCGCATTTAATCACTATGGGTATGTCAATACACAATAATGTAATTGTAAGTTACTAACACATTAGATTTAGGCGTTAGTTTATGGCTTTGTCCAAAAGAAAACACTCAATTATACGATAAATTGACTACTCTTATGAGTAGTCTTAGTACTTTGTTCCCTGGTCTGCCACCAAAATTCGAACCCCATATTACTATAACCAGTAATATCTCAATAAATTTAGATGATCCACATGACGATGTTGATAGGATTCTTTCGGCCAGTGCAACTGCTTTGAATTCTTTACCTGCAAACCATACGAATTTGATAACTTTGGGGAAATTACAAAGCCAAAGAAAATATTTCAAAAAATTATACTTCCAGGCATCAAAAGATCCCAACTTAATTTCATTTACAAGGATCATAAGAGAATTGTTCGTCATCTTACCCTATAAAATCGAACAAGAAAATAAGAGATTAAATCCTCATTTATATACGAAGGACAGTAATGGAACAATGGTTAAAAGAAGGCCACTGCATAAAAAGAAAAATAACGAGCCTCCGACCACTCCAGTACAAGAAGTAGATCTAGAAAGACTAAGGCAAGAAGCTGCACACGAAGCTGCTGAATGGAGTATCAATGAGTTTGATCCGCATCTTTCCTTGGCATATAGTGACATTTATCATATTGATAATGCATTATGGAGAACTATCAAAACTAGAATTCAAGATTATTTAAATATTGATGATTGTGATTCGGATGATTTAATTGATAACGGGTTATCTTGGGATGGTGGTGTATTAAAACTTGTGTTAACCGAAGGTGACATTAATGATTGGATTGTTTTAGGCCGTGTAGATTTACATTAAATAGTTATAAATTGTAATATATTTTGAAGTTAAAAAAATAATGAAGGAAGCGAGGTTCGAACTCGCGCGGACAACTGTCCAACAGATCTTAAGTCTGCCGCCTTAGACCACTCGGCCATCCCTCCAATTACGGTTCATTGTACGCTTTTGTATAATTTGTGGTACATGCCTCAAGCCGGTGTACGGGTGTATTATAAAGTTAAAAAAAATGAAGTAAAATCAATTGAAATTAAATTAAAAGTGAACCAGTTAAAATCCTGAAAGAGCAGAGATTTTCCTTGTAAGCATTATAGGTTTCCCTTTCTATAGATAGGTATATAGTTTTCTTATAACAGTATACAAATATTAGTTTTTAGAAAAAAAAGTCAATGGGGGTTATACCTATTTGGGGTATTTGCAATGTCGTCGTGTGTTTCAAGTTGGTTCAGGATAATGCTTTCAAGTGTAGCTTTTCTAATTTTACTGTTGAATTTTTTATTAATAAAACAGACCTTTTCAATTTTTGCATATTAATTTAACCTAGTGGATTCCAACTGTGTATCGTGATAACTGCAAAAATCACATTAAAAAGGTCATAACTTTATGAAAAGTGGCAAAAAAAATGCTGCAAAAATATGAAACAACTTTGCATAATATGCAAGAGGATGATACTTCAAAAGGGACGTCCAATTGTGGTTTGATAGCATTGACAACTATGAAACAAATTCTCCTTCTCAAACATACCGTGATTTCTTATAATTGTCCACTTTAAGTCTGGCAAAGTTTTCACTAAGATCACATTGAATATTATGGCACTAGACCTGGCATTAAGCCATTCAGATTCTAATACTACGATAAAACAATTAAACCTCCCAACTAGCACTGGTAACAGAACATTCGATAGTGTCACATAAATGCTGCAAAATAGAGTTACCCGCCTTTGCATTGTGCAGGAATCATCATCGATAAGTGTTGGATATTAAAGTCTCGTATAAGCAAGGGTACTCTTATGATTTAGTTAGTTAAATTCACTGCAATGGATAATTGAACATCAATGCTAATGGGAACATCCAATAACTTTGTAGTCGATACTAATGACCCCACAATTGACCCCACAATCCATACCAACTAGTAACCATTAATCTAATTAGACTCAGTAAAATTAATTAACCTTAATGCTAAGACTCATAAAGGTCGACCAATATAAATCTAAAAATATCATTCCATTAGGTAATAAGTCATACACAAAGTCGGAATTGATATGGCCACTTAGTTTGCTAATGGCGTAATATGGGAAAATTGTTCTCCATAATAGATGAGGTTATTACGTAATCCGAGATTGCAGCAAGTCAGGAGATTGCTTGGGTGATTTGTGGAAACTATAAATTGGGGAAGTTCCCCATCTTTTCCATAATTATAAATTGACAATTGAAAATGGCTAATCCACATAAAGTTTTTTACAAAGGTTCAGAAAATGATTTCATAGCTTTCGTTGAAGATGTTGATGCTTTAAAGAAATATAGAAACAATGATACTACTATACCATTAGTTGATGTAATTTCAATTTACAAAGTATTTACCAATAGACAAGGTGGTAATGAAGGAGTAATTGATGAAGCTTCTAAATCAGAATTACAAAATGAATTCGGTACTAAAAACATTGATGAAGTTCTTCTGATAATTATCAAAGAAGGTTCTGATAAACTGAATACTTCAATTCATTCAGGTCATGAAGCTCATAATGATTCAAATGGACCTGCTTATATTGGACATTAGTGTGCTTCAAATAGTATACATATAATTAGACTACATAAGATGCATTAAATACATGTATTGCTAGCAGTTATGTCTCTCTCAGATGATGTTGATTTAACTTTGAATAAGTTCATCACGTTTGATCTCAAGCTTGATGTCCTTGAAATCCTACTTAATCCTCTTCTAATTGATAAATGAGTTTTGGCAGTATGCATTTCAGGTTCAGTTATAGCTGTATTTTTGAATGAGAATTGCAGCAGTGGCTGCAAAATTACATCTACACCTAAATCTGGTTCATTTTTATCTTCCTCACTTTTGTTTGGCTCCAGTTGACTCCGACTTAAGTGTAATGAGTGGAAGTTTAACAAATTCAAATGTCGATTGAGCTTATGTTTACTTTCAAACATAATTCGGGGTAACTCAATGCTCCATATCAATCCTATTCTTTTCTCAGCTTTGTTTCTATCATGAAACGTCAATTCAAACGACTCTTGATAATTTTCGAGTTCTTCAGTATTCCAGTATTGGGTAAAGAAATAATTATCTTTCTCACCATAGATTGAATTGTAGATTTTGATGGATATGGGTCGATTGAAATAACACTTATCATCAATTTTCTTCTTGTCTAACAAGATATTGTAAGGACACAACAGATCAGGAACTTTATCAACGGAATTGAACTCATAGGAATGGGAGAAATTCATAGCATATGGGCCATTAACTGTATTAATCAAAAACCTTAATAAATCCCTCCATATTTGTAATTCTTTGCTTTGTATAGCAGTAAATAAGATCTCATATTGACAAGTCTTTCTTTCGAAAAGTAATTTGAAACAATAAGGGTAATTACTGTATAACCCACCATGAGAATCTCTTGTATCTTCCACTAGACTACACCGTGAGAATGGGATTATAAACTTGATTTTGAATGGGCCGGTTCTTCTTGGCTCACATAATATCAAATGACTTTTGAACGAAAGCACTGCTAGGGTTGCAGTCTTCAACTTATTAGATTCTACCCAAGCTGCTACTAATGAACCAACTAAAAGTACTTTCCCAAAATAGCTTGTTGACAATTGAATGGAATCAAAATCAATCAACTGTTTGATAAGAATTGACTTATCACCCTCTTTTAGTTGTTTTGCAGCCGAATTGGTTGTTTGTAACTTTTCTTTAACATTGTCCAAAGTTAAGCTTAATTCTTGATATTCCTGTGGATAGGAAGTTGGGAGTAAACTATTGACAAGGGCTTCTAGGAATAACCTGTACTTACAATACCGTGAAGTCGGCCTTTGGATTAATGACATAAATGAAAGATCTAACCTTCTGAATGGTGGTTGTGTAGCTTCAAGGTACCCTCTCAAACCATCAACATATGTTTGGTTAATACCGATTTCAGTGGATATTGTCTTTGATAGACTTAGCACATCTTCATATACATCACAATATTCAATGTACAAGTAGAAATTGTTTATGAGATTATTGATCAAGTTACATATATCATTTGTCTTTGTTACAATTGATTCACTACCCAATGATTTTATTTGGTAACCGAGACTAGTCAGGAACTGCTGATGGGTTTCTAACATTTGTTTGATGATTTTAGATATTATATACAATGGGATTCCACACGTTATTTTAGAATTACTAAATAACGGGTTCAAATAATGGTTGGATAGTAATTTTAATGTACTGATATAAACCTCTTCACTTTCCTGTAACTCTTCCACTAATTTAAATATTTTAAAGTCTTTCGATTCAAGTTTTGTGTAAGTTCTAGGTGGTGGTGGTGATATAATCTCCGATGGTGATAATATATCATTAGGAGAGAATTTGTTTTCTTTATTTTCATGAACTTTTGAACTACTTGGTGGTACCTCAGGTAATACAGGAATCGACAGATCAACCCTTGTTATGAAACTATTAACCTCTTCATCCATCTTAACTGGACCTTTATCTCTAAATAACTTCTTCTCTTTTCTATATTCTAAACTATTGAATTTTGACCTTAACTTCCAAACTGGACTCCATGGACTCTTTGTTGACAACCAAATATCAGACTTAGACTTAAGCAATCGAAAGGACTCCTCATCATCTGTTCGTTTTCCCAGTTGCAATAGTGTTGGTGCCATCTTTTTTTGCAACCACAAACATGAATTTAGTGCGGTATTTGTGACACATTTTTATGAGTTCAAGACAACTTAGGAGATTAGAAAGACAGAGAGAAGAAAGTCAAGAAGGTGATGTCTCTGACGAAGAAGGATTCAAAGACGTACGTCAGAAGGCATTTAATGCGTTTAGTTTCTTAGGAGAGGGAGATGATGATGATGAGGAGGAGGAGGAAGAGAATCAAGAAGAGTCAGAGCAAGAAACAGTACAACCGAAGGAACCAACCATAGAACTACAACCACAAGCACAAACAGCAGCTTCCAGCACCAAATCCAAAAAGAAGAATAAAAAGAAGAAAAAGAAACAACCACAAAAAGAAGTCAATAGTGATGATGAGTTTGATAAGATCCTTGAAGAAGCTAAAGCTAAAGATCAAAAGACTGAGACTCTGACTGAACCAGAAACTCAATTCGAAGAGATTGCTGATTTCGAAGAAGAGTACAATGAAATTTTAGAACCCATGTTATCATATGATTCCAATTTCAAGAATTTTACCACTGAAAGGTTAAAACAATCGTTGCTGTTGTTGTCCATAGGATCAGCAAAGAATTTAGACCCCGATGAAGAACTAAAGAACTTGTTTGGAAACTTGTCATTAGAAACCATTGAAGATGCTAATACAGCCACATCTCTTTCAATAACACCCGAAGTATTGAAGCAGTTCAAAAGATTAGCAAGATTAACTAAAGGATGGGGTGGTAAAGATAGAAGAAGTGTACCGGGAAGTAATAGAAAGTTATTGTTGACCAGAATAAAAGACGATTATCTACCTACAGTTGTCAAGCCCTTACATATGGAAGAATTTACCGATGAAGAAATCCTCGAAAATTTCGATTATAGAGAAGATGTAGCTGAAGTTGAAGAATTGCAACTGAAAATAGCCAAAGAGAAAAAATTAGGCGTCAAGTATTTCAAGTTTAAAAAAGATGCTAATGTCAGGGAAAGAGTTGCTAGTACACAATTCTATGCATCTGTAGTACTTGCTCCTGATCATGATGCATTGATGGGATTATTAAGAAATTACCCATATCATGCTGAAACTTTACTTCAAGTAAGTATGGTGATATTGAGACAAGGTGGTGATAAATCCACATCTAATGCTTTGCTTGAAAAATGTTTATTTGTCTTTGATAGAAGTTTCCATATGTTCTTCCATGATTTAATTGAAGAAGGTAAAAATGGTCTTATAAGGTTGCCCTATGAGTCATTTATGAGTAGGCAATTTTACCTTTGTATATTCAGGTACATTGTAAGTTTAGCCGAAAGAGCTACATACTTTACAAGTTTCAATTATTGTAAGTTCTTATTATCATTGAATCCAGCCGAAGATCCAATTGGGGTAAGGTACTTCATTGATATTTATGCGATTATGAGTGGAGAGTATGAGTTCTTAATCAAACTCATCGAATCTCCTTTAGTTACATGCTATAGTAAATGGTTAACCCCAGGTATAGCATTTTCAACTGTACTTTCCTTTATACACTTAAAAGATTGGGATAATGCTAAGAAGTATTTAAAGAAAGCTCATATTGCTCATCCTTACACGTCTTATAGGCTCTTAGAGAGTGTTTGTATGGTGACAAATATTGCCGTCAAAGAATCAGATTTATTTATTAATGATGAAATCCTATTAGCTACTGAAACGTATATGGTACGTGCCAAAGTATTATGGAATGACACCGAAAAGATCAAATTCTTAACAGAAGAATTAACAAGGTACTTTATAGAAGACCAAGTTAAACAAGAAACTTATGCACCAGGATCATTCACATCAAAAATTAGTAGCTACTTTACCAAGAATCAGAAGAAAGATAAACCAAAGAATGAATTACCATTCAATTTGTTAAGATTTGCTATTCTTTCGGGTGAAAATAGTATAATGGGGAAGATACCTGCTGCTATATGGGAAAGAGATGATGTCTACGAATTTGATCCATTACCACCTAAATCAACTACCCTTGGATACGAAGCGGCTACCGGGGTCAATCCTGACTCAAAGGTTATAGATTATGCATTAGATTATGTGGATCAGAATATCTTAGGTACGTTGCTTCAAAATAGGACTCAAGAAGATGAGTTTGAGGATATTGTTAGACAATTACAAGCTCAGGTAGAATAGACAAAACATCGTTTATGATCTGTAGTCTTTACTCTATAAGTTTTCCTCTCTATATTAAGTATACTTTCTCTTTGTGCCTGTGCCCATTTGGACTCTTTTCTTTTTGTTGTGCCGTTTTATATTCTAGGTCTTCACATCTCCATGCTCTTCGATATGTTCTCGTTTCATCTTGTGCGTACTCGGTCGCTCGTACATCGTACAATGATAGCTATTGATTTAATCTTTAATGATTCGGAATGGCAGTATCATATATCAGCAACATTCTTTATCGGAGTGATATTGCCCATCTTATACTACATGTATAAAAGATACGTGTCAAGTTCCCCTAATAGCTACAATAAAATTGAAGCTCCTGTCAAATTATATGTCCCCATACCTGATGAAGCTAAACCTCATTGGAAAGGTAAAAGACTTTTCGATAACAATTTAAACGTTAGAATCCCTGAAGAACCAGGAATGATTCAAAGTTATTGTCCTGCCACCAGTCAATCGTTAGGAACTTTCCCAGTAACGTCCAGATCAGAGATGGATCAACAAATTGTTAATGCCAAAATAGCTCAAAGTCAGTGGAAAAAATCGTCATTTTCTTTACGTAGAAAACTTTTACATACTTTGAATAGGTATATTTTAGATCATCAAGATGAAATTGCAAGAGTGGCATGTCGTGATAGTGGGAAAACTAAGCTAGATGCTCTGATGGGAGAAATCATGGTGACACTTGAAAAATTGAATTGGATCATTGCCAATGGTGAAAAATCATTAAGACCTTCTCAAAGACCAGGTCCTTCAAATTTATTAATTGGTATGATGAAAAACGGTGAAGTCAGATATGAACCTTTAGGTGTTGTGTCTGCCATTGTATCATGGAATTACCCATTTCATAATCTTATGGGACCAATAATCGCGTCATTATTCACTGGGAACGCTATAATTGTCAAATGTTCGGAACAAGTCATTTGGTCATCAACATGGTTTATTCAATTAATTAAAACCGTTCTAAATCTGTTGGATATTCCACAAGATCTTGTTCAATTATGTGTTTGTTTCCCGGAAGATGCTGATTACTTCACATCGCATCCTGGTCTTGATCATATAACCTTCATTGGTTCCAAACCAGTGGCCCATCATGTAGTTGCAAGTGCTTCTAAACAATTGACACCATGTGTAGTTGAATTAGGTGGTAAAGATTCAGTGATTGTTCTTGATGACATTAAAGATATACAAGCATTGTCTTCAGTTATAATGAGAGGAACATTTCAAAGTGCTGGTCAAAATTGTATTGGTATAGAAAGGGTAATCTGTTTACCAAAACTGTACGATGCTTTAGTTAAAATATTCAGTGAAAGGATTGGGAACTTAAGAATTGGGTCTGATATTGATCAATTAGATGAAATCGATATGGGAGCTATGATCTCAGATAATCGGTTTAAAAGATTACAAGAACTTATTGATGATGCAGTTTCCAAAGGGGCCAAGTTGGTACATGGTGGTAAACCATATCAGCATCCAAACTATCCAACGGGTCATTATTTCGAACCAACTTTACTCATAGACGTTGATAATACTATGGCTATTTTCAATGAAGAAGTATTTGGACCAGTGTTAACTATGATTAAAGCCAGAGATGCTGAAGAAGCTATTGAACTTTCGAACTCTACCGAATATGGATTAGGTAATTCAATTTTCGGCAAGAACTTTAGTCAATGTAATGAAATCGCTAATAGATTACAAAGTGGTAACGTAGCTATAAATGATTTTGCTACATTTTATGTTGCCCAATTACCTTTTGGAGGTATCAAGAAATCAGGATACGGGAAATTTGGTGGTGAAGAAGGACTTACGGGATTATGTGTTGCAAAGTCAATTGTAATGGATAAACCATTTTTGAGAATGTTAGGAGTTGCAACATCGATTCCTCCACCAATTGATTATCCAATTCCTAATGATAAGAAAGCATGGGGCTTTGTAAGTGCATTGAATTCTGCAGGTTACGATAATAGAATTTGGCAGGTTATTAAGTCGATTCAGAAGTTAGCCAAGGGAGGCTAATCCTCAAATATAGCATCCTGTCCTTTAACACTAAACGTCATTATATATTAGTATATACGAATATACCTACTTAGCAGCATTAGCATGTAATTCAGGTTTTGGATTAATTGTAGCATCAACAAGTAATTTTATAACGGAATCTTTCTTTTCAGTGTATTTAGCTCTGATCTTTTTCAATTCATTGTCGACTTGTTCATCAGCTTCTTTATTGATCTTATCATTCAATCCTTCATGTTCTTTTTCATAAGAATTCAATTCAGTTTCTTTTTGCTTTTTATAGGCATCAATTTCAGATTGGGCATCAGCCTTAGCGGACTTTAATCTTTCAGTACGATACTTTCTGGCTTCATTAACGATTTCAGCTGCATCTTTTTCAGTTTTTAATAACGCTTGAATTCCTGACATGTCGACGAGGGTGAGCACGAATCTCACTCACTTCTCTCTTAGTCTCACGATAGTCGGTGAGGGAGACTGAAATTACTGAGGATTGATAACGCAGTAAGAACCGAGAATTATTATTAGGGGATTGTTTACCAAGGAGAACATTCTTAAACATGTGGCCTTATTAGAATCTCCACAATAATTTGGGTGATACGTAAAAGATTCCTCCAATCGCCCAGAACTTTACTATGAATTCAGAATACAAAGGACCCATCTTTACATTCCAAAGAATCAATTACCTATTTATACTATACATATATACTGTCTACTCATAATATCCATTGGCCATGTATCTCAACATATACTCATCGATATGACCAACCCCATCTTCATAATCCATATCATCATTATTATCACCTTTAGGTTTAGGAGGACCTTGAGTTTCATCGAAATCTTCGTCATCGACCACATTTTCTTTCATTGCAGCATTAGCAGCAGCTCTATCGTCTTCATCTTCAGCTTGAGCCAAGGCATTCTCAATATTACCTTCAGCTAATGGTTTATCAGGTAATTCAGCTAAATTACTATCATCGACAATATCTCTAACCGAAAACTTTCCGAAATAATCGGTGGTAAAATCTCCCTCTTGAATAACTACATTATCCAATTGACGTTTTTGATTGGCTTTTCTTAAGATATTGGATTCTATAGTATGTTCAGAAACAAACCTGTAGATATGAACATCACGGACTTGCCCAATTCTATGACAACGATCTTGACATTGTTTATCCATAGCCGGGTTCCAATCTGAATCATAAAATATAACAGTATCAGCCCCAGTTAAATTAATACCAAGACCTCCAGATCTTGATGATAAGATAAATACAGGAATCTTTGGGTCTCTGTTGAATTTTTCAGTCAATAATTGACGATCTTCAATCTTAGTAGCTCCATCAAGTCTCAGGTACCTGTAACCATGGATATTCAAAAACTGTTCAAGAATATCCAAAACCTTGGTCATTTGGGTGAATATAAGAGCTCTATGACCTTCACTAGTTAACTGTTGTAATAACTTATCTAACATTTGAAGTTTACCACAATCGTATTGTAATAAAGATTTATCAGGGAAGGCAATAGACAACTTAACTTGAGATTTATGGAATGGATTATCGAGTTTCTGCTCAACGATTTCATTAGATATTTTGGCTTTTAAGTCATTAGGGAATATTGTATCCTTCATATCTAAAGTCACTACGCTTGGAGTTAAGACTGAATACTTTTCGATAGTGTCACCAAGACTTTCAACTCTTTTATCTAATGGTTTGATCATATCATTCAATACTGAGTCGTCGTAGGTTTTTGGAGCTGTAGCACTTTTTAAGAACTTTAAGAACGATTCTCCATAGATCGGTTGACGCTCACATCTTAAATCATTCAAATAAACCATTTGTTGCAAATGTTCTTTGAGATCAACTTGTTGTTCACGCTTTAAAAGTGTGTAGTAATCCAAACAACTGTTTTCACCTGTCAAATTCATATCCACATCAATCAACTCGTTTAATTGGCTGATTTGGTTTCTAAGTTCATGTGTTGATTTGAGGGCATCTGTGGATTGTGAGACGAAATAATTCATTTCATCTTTAGATGTCAAGTCCAAATTCAACACTCTATGATCAACAGCTTTAAACACGTCATTACCTCTAAGGTTTTTCTGAATTAAACCATCAATGCTAGTATAATTTCCGGGAACCGACGTAGGTAAGGCCAATGATGTAACGATAGGTCTGACTTCAAATAAGTTAGGATGATTACAAACTTTACGCAATTGCATTAAACAATTGATAATCGATAAAAAGTTCCCTGATGCCAATGTCTCTTTGGTTTTAGCTCTAGACATGAAATCATCATAAAGGTACCTCTGTCTCTTGGATAACCTACAATAAACAATATGTTCATACTTTCCTGGCATTTGTTTCTCTACATCTTTCTTTAAACGACGTAAAATGTACGGTCTTAACACTTGATGTAACCTTGCAACTGTGTTCTTAGTTTCTTCATCCATTCCTTTGACTGTACTTTCATTTTCATCAATCAAATCACCTCCTTTACTACTGGCTTGTTCTAAGATATTGTCCACCGGTTTACCAAACCATGTTTGGAAATCTTCTAAATTAGCAAACCCATCAGGCATAGCTTGATTGACTTTAGAAGAGGGCATTAAAAAGTATAATAATGACCACAATTCCATTAAATTGTTCTGCAATGGTGTACCGGTTAAAAGCAATCTATTTTCAGTATTAAAATTCAATAAGGCTTTCCAACGAGTTGATCTAAAATTCTTGATGTTGTGAGCTTCATCTAAAATCATATACTTCCATCTTCTTCTTTTGAATGATGAATGATCATGTACGACTAATTGATACGACGTAATACATACGTGGAACGCATCGGGTTTATTCCAACCTTTCCTCTTTTGAGCTCTTTGTTGAGGTGATCCATAATAAGTTAAGACTTTAAATCCAGGGGCAAACTTCTTGAATTCCATCTCCCAATTAAGCATAACCGATGTAGGAACAATAATAAGATGAGGGCCCCAAACATGATACTCAGTAGCCAAGTGAGCTAATAATGAAATGGTTTGAATGGTTTTACCTAAACCCATTTCATCTGCTAAAATTCCGTTAGTATCGTTACTGTATAAACTTGCTAACCAATTAAGCCCTTGTTTTTGATAAGGTCTTAAGGTTCCTCTTAATAATGATGGAATTGGTACATCTCTGACCTTTGAACCATTTACTTCAGTCTCAGGTAATTCCGAAGTTTTATCAATAATATCCGATTTTGGTGTCTTTGGTTCATCCTCTTCATCGGTACTTGATAATTGTTCATCCTGTGAATCTTCCATAAACGTTTCTTCAACACTTTCATCAGCTTCTTCGGATTCTTCTTCTTTGACGTTATTATTTCCGAACAATGCTGCTAATCCTGAACTTCCATTAGCTTCTTCTTCCTCTTCGGATTCATCTTCATCTTCTTCAGACTCTTCTTCTCTTTCTGAATCATCAGTGGTGTTATCAGGTATGGAAGAATCATCAGATTCTGCCAAATTTTCATTTTCTTCACCCTCTAACTTTTCTATTAATTCTTTCTGTTCATCGGTGTACTCTAAGCTTGGCTCTTTAACTTCTGCTGATCCGTTATACAAAGAGGCTAGTCCTCCATTAGCGAATTCACTTTCACTGTCAGATCTATCGGAATTCGCAGTTGAAACTCCGGTATCTTCAGTATTGGAATACTCACTTAAAGTTCCATATTTTTCACGAAGTTTATCAACAGAAAGATTATCATCCATAGTATCATCAATACTTTCGTCTTCACTTGAACTTAACTTTTCTGACTCAGATTCACTGTCATCATCACTATCATCTTGTCTGTGTAATTGAGCTTCAAGAAGCTGAGTAGAATGTTCTAACATATGACTTAAATGTTCTCTTCCTTTGATCTTCTTCAACTCTTCTTCTTTCTGGTCTTGCAAGTACTTATAAACCTTTTGAGCTTGGCTCCATCTTTTCTTAACGGCTTGGATTGCTAACCTACTGATCTTTCTTAAATTCTGTTCTCTTTCCTTAGCAATTCTTTCCTTCTCACCTCTCTTCCATTTAAAATGAGCATCCACCATATTAGCGATTCTTTTAATACGTGCTTGACGTTGTTTTCTAACTTGTTGATGGATTCTCAGAAATGATGCTCCTTGTACAAGCAAATTGTCTATATGACTTGCAGCAGTTGCACCTTGAGATTTAGGAATAATCGATCCAGTAACTCTGAATGGATCAGCAATTTGTCTAGCATTAGTTTGAGGCAATGTCAATTTTCTCTTTTCAATCTTATCACCATTCAATTCCAAGCTATTTTCATTATTGATCTTTTCATATAAACTCTTCAAGAGAGATATTTGTTGATTCAATATCTCCTGATACTCTTGTGGAGTGTTATTATACTCAGTAGCACCTTCATCAATTATGGCGAATCTAAACTTATGTTCAAGGAAATCTGAAAGTTTAGTACCCACGTCATTAGCAATTTCAATTCCATCTTTTTTGGTGATAATTTCAATTGGGGTTGGATCAAATGGTACGATTTTCTTATCTTCTTCATCATTTGTATTTTCACCTTTTGGGGGTTTCCATCCTGGAATATGTGAAGGATGAGTGATCTTTGGTTCTTTCACTTTAAACTTAACATCACGCAACTTTAATCGTTTAGGTAGAACCACATCATCATCATCATCCGAATCATAAAGGTCAGTAAACTCTGCTAAATCGTCATCAATGTCTGATCCAAGGTACCTTCTGATTTCATCTTCCTTAGTAATATCATCATCCTCATTAAAATCTGCTTGTTTAACTTCCTTGATTTTTTTCTTGGTGATTTTTGGTTGTGGTTCAGGGACCGGTAATGCTTTGACTTGTTTAGGAGGTGGAACCTTCTCAATATCATTGACTTCAATTTGTCGTATAAGTTTATCTTCGTTCTCAATAGCTTTTTCTATGACAGTATTTTTGAAAGGGTACTTATTCAAAATCTTCGCTTCTCTTTCAGCAATGACTTTTTTCTGCAACCTTAAAGGCAAATCATCTAGATTGACATTATCTTCTTCAGGATCCAACCATTTTAATTCGAAGTTGTTATTCTTTAAGAAATATTCCAATAATTCCGGTTTTTCAGCATTATACCCGGCAAAATCCGATGGTTGCCAATCCACTATAGACCCGTACTCTTTCAATTGAAATAATTCATTGATGGTCATATTGTAATCAACTAAAAAATCAGATATTTTATCTTCTTTAGATTTTTCATATACTTTACGTCTCTTATTATGATGGGCATTTGATTTGGATTTGTTTTGAGATTTGATTTCTCCAGACGATCCATTTTTGATGTTGTCAGCTGCTATTCTAGCTGATGCTCTACGTTTACCAGGCATTTTGATTAATTCGTTAGAACTTATGGATCTACCTTTGGTACGTAGTGTATGAATGCGCGCTGAAGAATTCTCAGTACGCCTACGAGATATTTGAGACAGTACCAGGGGACCTATGCGCTCCTTTAGAGGTAGAAACTAGCACCACACCACAAAGAAGTGGGCATAAGAGATCAGAGCATAATCGAAATTGACAGCTTTGATTTCATAGTTTTGATCTTACAACAAAAACTATCATCATCACCTCTCTTGAATTCTAATGAATGTATATTATACATGTGCAATGGACGTATCCTAATAAATATTTACTGGTTTATGAATTCAGCGTTTTCAGCTTTGTAAGATTCAGTGTTAGCAACTATATTTTTATCAGCTGGTAAGATTCCCAATTCAGCTTCAGCTTCTTTGTCAGGTCTAACTTGATAAAATACATCATCTTCAGATTTACCTGAACCTAAGTTTTTAGCTAACCCATTTGAAGGGAAAGATCTTGGCATAGCAGGTTTTTCAGGATTTAATTGGTAATAAGCTATAATGGCACCAAAACTAATAAATAATCCAAAGAATGTAGCATTATGTCTTAAGGCAGTGGCATCTGAAACATTATCAAAATAATCAGGTGACCACATATCATAATAATCATCATCGAAATTTACAGGATCGTTAAAGTTTCTTCTATTTTGTTGATCGTCATATTTAACATAAGGATCTTTAGATTGAGCAAATACTGGAGGTGGGTTTGGATAATCACCCATTTCTGGACGTTTTGGGTCGGTTAATGTGATGATTCTACCAGTAGTATGTTCTGTGATTGTAGTTTTAGTAGTTAAACTACGATAAAACTTAAACCCAATTGATTTTGATGGGTTAATTATTGATCTTAACATTACTTTGACTGAGTTTTTTAGTCCAATAAAAATGTGCGAGTTTGAAGATTTTTCTGATTACGTAAGCGAGGTAAACGGTTTAAACATATAGACTAGTTGATCACATAATGCCTAAGTTTAGGGAACAAAAGAGTTGATACATACTCTAAATTCATATTCGGAATCAAAAAAAGTCTTCCATAGTGTGTATTCAAGTTAAATGCATGATAGGAATCATAAATAAATAATCTATATACTTAATAGATATGACCATATCCTTAGTAAATATTGGTGTATATTACATTAAATCATTATATTTTCATTTAAACCGAGTTATTTACTGCCAGTGAATGGCCCCACAACTCTTTTCATTCAAATTGATCTATAATTATTTTGGTAATTGAGGTTCACCAAATTTGATTTCTTTGATTGGTGAATTGTCACTCTTTGCAAATTCAATAAGACCACCAAATCCATCAACTGATTCGGTACCGTATTTAGTTAAGTAACTTACACTAAGGTAAATTGGGATAAATGCAAATAAAATACTAGCATTACGTACTGTCCAATATTCATGAACTGGTGGAGGATTAGTGTTGAAGTTGTATTTATTAGTGAAGGTTGATTTTGCTGGGGTTGGATGACTATGACCATGAGCGGCATGTGAGTTGAATCTTTTACTCATGGTATTTATGTATGATTTCAGTAATCTATTCATGTTGGTGTATTGATAGAAATGTGAGATTTTAGAAAATGGATTGGTCAATTTTTTCAATGAGATTATTGGTAGAGGGACGACAAGGTATAAAGGTAAGGGATTAGGAATTGATAGGAACTGAGGAATAAGAAGAGTATATAAGGAATTGCGTAGTAAGAAAGATCTCTAATATTGTACTGTTTTAGACGTTTAAATAAAATAGTTCAAAAGAGTAAACTAGATCGATCTGGTACTCCTTTTGTGAATCTCTCTACATACGCACAACATGAACTCTAAGAGAAAGATTAAAAAACCCCAGAGATCACAGTTTCAAATATGGATGGGAGATCTTGAGGATTCATGGAATGAAAACAGTATCATTAAATTATGGAATAGTCTAGGCGAAGCTCCGTTATCGGTGAAGATAATAAGAGATAAAACTGATCCTCAAAAGATTGGTAAACCATTATATTGTTTTGTAAACTTCCCTAATTCGGCATCATTGAATTCAGCATTCCTGAAAAATGGATTTACCATACCTGGAACCAATAGAAAGTTGAGATTGAATCAAGCAACGGGGATAGCATCATCAACTTCAGCAAAGCCATCAGTTAAACTTCAAGATGAGTTTTCATTATTCTTTAATGATATTGATAAATCCATAACCGAAACCCAAATATTCGACAAATTCAATTCAAGATTTCCTACCTCTGTAAGACAAGTTAAAATCATCACCGATACCGATGGACAATCTAAAGGACATGGGTTTATAAAGTTTAATAGTAGTGCTACTCAACAAATAGCATATAAAGAAATGAATGGAATTATAATAAATGGTTGTCCTATAACATTGACCACATCAGCATCCAACGAAGAAGATTCAGGGACTTTAATCAAAGATATAACTTTACCTCAACATCAACCACCGTTAAATAAGTATACGGATCCTAATAACAGTACTATAGAAATCAAAGGATTAGGTGGCAGGTTTACGGAAAATGAAATAGAAAATGAATGTTTATTTGGCGACATAATAAGCATAGACTTATCCAATGATTTGAATTCAGTCACTGTAGTTTATAGGTTCAGAGAAGATGCAGAACGGGCCATATTATTGTTGAATCACACCACAAGAAATGGATGTGAATTGTTAGTTAATTGGGGAAGTAATCCAAGGGACTATAAACCACAAATAAGTTATGGAAAGTCACCATTAACCAGATTTGATAAGCTTAACCCTGAGGAACTAAAGAGTTGGAGACATCTGGTTTACGAAGAATCAGAGCCTTTGTATCATAGTGTAAATAAGAACCCACCAGCATTTCAATATTAATGTATATTAGAATTAAGTCAGTATTCTAACGCTTCTACCCTGACATTGGTATGTAGCCACTAAGGTTTCAGTCACCAAGCGTGTCAGTATTAGTGTGTCAAAACTCTAATTCGTTTATATGGAGTCCGCGAAGCTTGTTTCTACGCACTGGCAATGTTGAAGAAAACAGACTCAATACCTATATCAAGAGTGTCAAGTACTACTAGACTTCATACAGCTAGTCCAGCATCATTTGCCCAAACACCAAACTACCAATCATCCAATTTAAATCCCAACATAAGAGCTAGTACCAGATCGGTCCCACCTAAAACTCAAGAAGAGCTTGAATATGAACATAAATTTAATGAATTGAAAATAACTAAAACTGTTGATCAGTTTGAAGAAACTATAATACAATTATCACAAAAAGTCACATCGTTTCAAACTGAAGATTTATATAAAACCGTGCAATCGTTGATTGATTTGAATGAAGAATTGAATCTGGAAATTGATAAGTTAGAGAAACATCAACAACTTAAACACACTATTGAACAATTAGAATTACAAAGACAAAACCTCGATAGTCAGTCCAAACTGATATTAAGGAACTTATTGGAATATAGGTCACAGTTGAAACAATTACCTAAACTACCATCTAAACGGACAATATTTGATGAATCCATTACATCAATTGATATAGAAGAAGTATTGAAATATGGACTGAAATTGTCGAAATTCACAAAGATTCCCCCTTCGTCGAACGGCGTTGTATCGACACATCCAAACAATTTTATTTGGCCAGCGGAGGATTCTTTAAGAAGAGGAATGCTTGCTATGAGTTCATTAAAACAAGACGAAATCATTCAAAAGGAATTGGGCATTGAACCTCAACAACCTCAACCTGTGCAACAGGAAACCAAACCTATAGAAGAAGAGAAACCTCAAGAAACTCACACATCAAGATCCAAACAGAAAGAAAAAGTTGAATCGAAAACGTTGGATATCGATTTATTCGACCCAGAAGATGAAGATTCTGATTAATGTAATATATGTATAATAATATAACTATTTACAAACACCATTATTTCTTATTTCTTTAAGAACATCTCGCTTGGATGATCAAACGTAAACGTGGAGTATTGTTTACTCAAGGTATGATCGAGTTCTAATTGTTTCAGATACTTTTGTCCCAGTTTTAAATGGTCTGTAACCATTTGAGCTAATCCTTCAATGAACTTTTCATTACCATTCAAAGATTCAACTCTTTTTAATTTCTCAGGGTAAACTAAATCCTCAACTAATTCAATGTCGAGTTCATGTAAAGTTTCAATATGATCAGAGGTGAAGGCAATTGGTACTACTAAAAGTCCTTCAATTGAATCGTCTTTATCTAATTTACCAACAATTTTAGCGGTTTGAGCCCCTAACCAAGGCTTTGGTCCAACTTTAGATTGCCATACAAGACGATATTGATATTTGAATTCAAGTTTTTCCATTATGGCATAAACCGAAGCAGCAACTTCTGATGGGTATGAATCACCTCTGTTAACAATTTGCATAGGTAATGAGTGAGCCGAGAATAATATCACTAAATTATCAGGATTCTTACCTTCCTGTATGAACTCATTAAGCTTGTTATTGATATTATCCACAAACGCATCCACAAACCCTTGATGTTTTGGCCATCTGTCAATGAAAGACCAATCGATGGATCTTTCAGGATCAAGCTCTAAGGTCTTTCTGTATAATTCGTTCATAGATGAACCAGTTGTAGAATAAGAAAACTGAGGGTACTGCAGGAATGCAACAGCTCTAGTAATACCATCATTTTTCATCTTGACCAAAGTTTGTTCAGTTAATGGTTCAGCGTATCTAAATGCAACATAAGGTTTATGAGGAGCAAATTCTGGATTGGATTCATCTAATAATTTACATACTTTTTCACATTGATATTCTGACCAGTATCGTATAGGTGAACCACCACCAATCTCTTGATAATGTTGTTCGATTGTTGGTGTACGTCTTTTAGCAATAAACTTGGCTAAGATATTTTGAAATGGTCCAAATGGAATTAAGTCCTTATCAGAAAATAACCTATATAAGAAATCATAAGTTTCTTTAACAGTTGAAGGACCACCCATATTCATAAAGACAATTCCAGTACCGCCATTAGATTGATTCGTAGATGATTTAGTGAAGGTTGTAGTTGTAGCACTCGAGGTACTATTCAATCTATGGAACTTTACACCACACCCTACTAAACCTCTGGCTCCTATAACACTTTGTTTTAATAATGTTGGTTTAATCAAATGAATCATTGAATTTTACAATCTCATTAATTTTTCACACTACTTAAACTTCAGGTGATTGCGGATTTTAGAGTTCATACTTAGCAACAGTGATCATTGCTAAGAATGGGAGTTAAGAAAATCATTCCGAGGAATCGAGTCAAGTAAGATTAATGACATAATGATATTGAGGGAATTATGGGATATTTATATTCTAGACCAGATTATGTAATATTTCTTAGTAATGAGAGGTTTGATGTATTCTTGCAGAATTTAGGATTCTTGCAGACATACGGGGTATGAAATGATTGGGGAAAATATTTAAAATCCTTATAAAGGTTAATGTAGGGTCATGTAGGGACAAGATAACGTTTATGTCAATCTTTTGATAAAAATGATAAAAATTGATAAGTGATAAGGTTTATAGGTTTGATAGGTTAAGATAATGATAAGCCAAAGTCTATTGTAATCTTTCATTGTCGATAATGACAGAGATCATGATGTCAATAGTATTATTGACTCTCATAGGCTCAGAAGATAAGATAACTATTGATAACTCTATGTTATCTAAAAGATTAACTGTCAATTCATGATAAGATACACAGTAATATGACTAATTAGGAAAGTATTTAGTCCACAATTTTTTGTGTGAATTTTCATGCGGCGAAAAATTTTCATTCTATGTTAAGTATTAAAACCCTCTACTAAAACAATTACATTGCCTAAAAAAGTGAAAAAATTTCACTACATAATGAGCCCTTATAAATTCTATAAAAACCATAATAAAATGCTGGTTTAATATTTGGGAGCCTTGGGAAAGTGATGAGATAAAGTTTAAATTGACCTCGCAGTGCCTCGAGAATTTCAGTTCAACAAACCAACGGGAAATTTCATTTACTCAAACCCTTAAAACAAAGGGCTGAACTAATTCAGGCCAAGATAACACAATCACCCCTGAACTCAATCCATAGCGTGTTCTTAAGCTATTTATAGAGTGAACGAGTAATGATTAGAAGCTTAGAGTAGAGATAGTAAATAATTAGTTGCTTGTCCATTAAAATTACATTCTATTAATTTATTAAAGGTTATTATCGAAATATCCCAACTTTTTATTAATTTATATTAAAACATTTTACATTATTAAATTAACACAAAAATTGTTAAATTTATAATAATAAAGCAACACCAGCAGCAGCAGCAGCACCTAATAAACCAGTACCAACAACAGCGGCACCACTTGATGAATCAGAACCGGAACCGTTTGATGATGAGTTAGTACCGTTTGATGAGTTAGCAGCTTGGACGGCAACGATGGCAGTGAAAACAGTGACGATTGATTTGAATTGCATTTCTAAAATTTATAAGTTGTTATAGAGAAGAAAAAAATTGTGGGCTTTTAGGGGATTTATATATTTTTTTTTTCGCTTCGTCTCAGCAGGAAAAATTTTTTTTTTTCCTTTTTTTATTTTTGAGCTTTGCTGTTTCCATTGTGAAAACGATTGACGGGATACCAATTTAAAATGTCTCCTTTTTCTTTTTGCCTCATTTCCACCATTTTCCACTAATTTAGTTTGGCGCGTTTTCACCACAAAAGAAACTTTATTACCCATTAGGATAAATTAACCACATTTTAGGAATATTTACCGGGATGATGTCGTGTTCATTGAATTTTCTTTTTTTTATTTTAACTTGTAATAGTTAAGGAAGGAAAAAAATCTTTGGAGTACAGATTAACTACAATCTACGTATCTTCGACCCCTTATACGTTTGAGATTTGTTTTTGATTTGCAGACGATTTTAAGCTATTGATTAACCAAATTTAAATTCAAATATATGGTATGTTACATGTAACCATTAGAAAATTTGATAAAGTTATTGTTAATCATCAGATTATTTGAAAAATTAATCTCAGTTCTAAATTTAGCATATCTTAAAGTTTCCTAAGCTCACGTCTTGTGATAGATGGCTATGTTCTTAACTGTGGTCCATTTTCAAACCGCCTTGACTTATATACCGGAAATTAACTCATAAAAGATCTAAACTGGGATATCACCCACGACATTTATGTAATATAATTAGAACTTAGACATAGGCTTACGTAATCACTCTCTTATAAGCCCCTTGAAAACTTTCGCGTTCAAAATTAAGGTTGTTGCAGGTTTCGGTACTATAAGAAAAGAACTGATATTAAAGATTAAAACACGTATCATTGTTCACGGAAAAATCAATGGCCATGTGGTCATAATTTCTTAGCATTAGTTTACATTTATCGGGGCTTAATCTTATGCCCAAGTCTGAAATGAGCGAATGTTTGTGGCTTCTCGTTAACCATTTGTTTATTATGTTTAGGTTACGAAATTTCGGTTTGTTATGAAATATATGACGAATTGAATTAAAGTGTCGGCTAAGTTTGAGGCATTATGTTATCGATTAAACTTTGTAAGATATCCGTGTTTGATTTAAATCTTGTAGAATTTTTAGATTAGTGTATTAACTTTTTTAGTATAAATATTTTTAGTAGTAAACTACTCATCGTTACGCGGTATATGATACGCGTGTATTTAAATATATCATTTACGCAAAGCGGGTTTAAGGTTACGGGGTTGAAAGATTTGGGGTTCGTTTTGCCTTGATTTCAGTCCCTCTAACATACGTATGCATTACTACATTTAAGGTGAATTAAAGGGGTAATAAATCGTGTTTATATTATATTAGATTAAGCATTATAGGGGTAAGAACTTACGCCTAGACCATATGGATTGATATTCCTCTATAATGATCAAGTTACGATGTTTTACGGGGAGATCTTACAGACAAACCACTGAGTTCTTGATCGTGCTGTTCTATGCAAGGTTTGAATGAATGGTCTGTGTAGGAGAGATCAAAACCTTTGGACTGGGCAATATAGCAATATGAGCGATGTCAATGGTCTTGATCGCTTTGATTGACTTACGATCGACTTGACCTAATAAACCTGGTTCAGGTGTATGGCTGTGGTAAAGTCTGAAAGATAAGATGACTACCATAGTTCCATAGTTCCATCGCTACCCTCTGGGACTTACGCGCATGAACCAACTACTAAAGTACAAAAATGATACACTAAATCAATTAATGGTTCTATGTGGAGCCAATTCCAAGCCAACCAAAACCAGAAAGATCATTCAACTCCTACATACCCTCAACTACCACCTTCAACTCCCCCAGACATTCAATATTCTAGCCATTGATATAGGAATCAAAAACTTTTCATATTGTAAGTTGACTAATGTCAGTATATCCAATCCCAAGTATTCCTTAAGTTTTGACAACTGGCAAGCATTGGACTTGAACCAAAAGTATAAACCACCCCAAGAATTTGATAATAAGTATAATGAACTAGTGAATACTAAAATGAAAATTGGGTTCTTGAACTACCAGGTATTCAAAGATCTCATAATAGACACAAACCACCAACCAAATATCGTACTTATCGAGAATCAAAGAGTCAAGTCCAATAACAATCAAGTGACGTTGCCCACTATATTACTTAACCATATCTTCGAACACATGTTCTATTCGAATTATCAAACCTTACAGCATTATAATTCGCTTAATTGTGAATTAATACCAATGAATTCTAATAGAATGACGAATTTTATCATCAATCGGTTCTTAGATAAGTCCCAAGTGAATTTTAAGAACTCCAAGATTCTTAGAAATAAGTTTTGGTTCAATTTATTCAACAATCAATTGGTTTCTATAGATAAAGTCAGGGACCAATTAGATACTAAATCGTTTTTACAATTGTATAATGAAACAGCTAATCAAAGAATATCCAAAGTCGATGATTTATTTGACTCTTTCTTATATAATCTAAGCTTTGTTGAGAACTATCAGAATAACATGTTACTTAATTATTATCTCCGTAAAGATTTGGATTTAAATGAATTGGTATGGAAATTGAATAACAATCTGGTTTATAAGCTAAGGAATATCGAAGGGCTAATATTTAATGAGTATGCTAAGGATTTGGGGTATGACTTGGAAGAGTTGCCCGATGTTGTGGGAGTCGATACTAGTTTATACGCTATAGAGGAAGAAATAGAGGAGACTAAGCCCAGAGAAACTAAGAATTCAAAGAAGCCTCAGGTCAAAGAACCAACCACGGAGTCAGCACCAGAACTAACTACGAAACAGAAAACATCACGAAAGAAACGACTGTAAATATGTAAATAAATATGCACATATATTATAAATACTTATTTTAATTCAAATATCATTTCTTCGTTAGATTCGTTTTTAGTTACACCATTTTTTTGTTCTACTTCACCATCACCGTCATCATCATCGTCGTCATCATCATCATCGTCATCGTCATCGTCATCATCATCTTCATCGTCGTCGTCATCTTCATCATCTTCTTCAATTGGGGCGTCTTCTAATTGCTTAATACTTCCAATTCTTCTCCTCAATATATCTACAATATCATTCCATTCCCTCATACCTCCCATTCCAATATCACCACAAATCAAAACTTTTTCTACTGGCTTTAAAATCTCCATACCAAATCCAAATTCCGTAGATGCAAGTAAATTCAATTGCTTAGCAGTCAATGGATGCGTATACATAAACGTATTCATGGCTGGAGCTATTAAGATTTTCTTGGTTGGTGCAATAGGTTGCGCTGGGGCTGGATTACCAAGGGTAGGAACATTTGTGGACGAAACGGTTGGAGTTGAAGTTGGTTGTGACCAATTCCATGATCTTACAATCGATGTTAATAAATTATCAGACATACCATTTGCAATTTTCGCTAAGGTATTGGCAGACAAGGGAGCTATAAGCATTATATCAGCCCATTTACGTAATTCATTATGTAAGATCAATTTATCAAATGGATTCTTTTTAGTTCTGGGAGCTGCTGCTGTTTGATGATAGTAATCAATTGTTTCATTGAAGTTTGCCCATTCGTCTTCATCCCTCCAAATCTTTACGTTATTATTTATCTTCAACCCTTTTAGGAAATGACCTGCGCTCTTAGTGACCACTAATTGGATACTTATTTTTGAACTACCGTAGATTTGAAATAATTTGTCAATAATCAAAGGAACTTTAATGGTGGCAACCGATCCAGTACACCCAAGTAAAACATGGATTTTCCCATCATCTTCTTTACTTAAATACTGTTGGAAAGGCACAGGAGGCCCAACAGGGGATTCAACAATAGTTTTATTGGACTTTTTGACAAGACTATTCTTACGACTAACATTGACAGGACCACTACTAGGTATTGGGTCAAGTGGCGTTGATGCAGCTGATTTGATTTTAGGAGATAAACTTGAACTACTATCAGGAGGAGGTGAAGGAGTTATGAACTTGGTGTGGGAATGTTCGGCTATTGGGGTAGTGACCCTTGATGAATGGTTTGACTGGTGAGCTGTAGGCTGTGGACCAGTATATGAAGATTTCGTCAAGTATTGAAAGAAATCATTTCCTATGGTACTATTATTACGAGAAGAATTCTGGGAAGTTGTCCCTAAAGCTTGCTGAGGTTGAACTTGAACTTGAGGTGAAGTTTGCGATACATTCTGATTAGCAATGAATGGTGGATTTCCGTTCAAGTGACTATTGCTGGTGTAGGATGGCAATCCTGCCAGTTGAGGACCGAGGATTTGATCGACTGATGTATTGATATTCTGTAATGAGTTCTTTCTTGAATCATTACTAGTCAAATTGACACTTGATGGTTGAGCGGATATCGTAAACCTTCTTAATCTTTCTTGTTCATTATTACTGAACGAAACAGATGGTGAGCGCTTCAGCCCTTGGTCTTTAATCTGGTCTTTTGCCTCTTTTAAATCTTTATTGCTTCCTTCTCTAAATGTAGGTGGAGTGGCACTGGTAATACTTTTAGGTTGTGGATGTTGTAGGATTGGCTTCTCTTCTTTCATCACCACCAATTTTCTTAATCTATCACTCTCTATTATCTATGAACGAACTCCTTTTATAATGTTAAAACCCTTAAACTCCGTTTATCAAGAACTTTGTATTGCTTAGATCCTTTATGCTTGAAAAATCTCGGTGAGTGATCGAAAAATTCTCGCGACATTCTGCGTTGAAAAGTCGGAGTCTGTGGGATAGTCGTTGCGCACCATTTTCAACTTCAACCATAATAAGCCTACGTGTAATAATGAATATAAGGAAACAAATAACTCAATTTTTAACATTTGCATACATCTTCACTGGGGCTTATATGACATGGAGAGCTTTAGGGATTGTCGCTAATACCCATTCTCCAATTGTGGTGGTATTAACTGGATCAATGGAACCAGCTTTCCAAAGAGGTGATGTTTTATTTTTATGGAATCGTCAGAAAAAATCGGATGTAGGGGAAGTGGTTGTATATGAAACCAATACCAAAGATATTCCAATTGTTCATAGAGTGTTACGTGAACATCATAGTTCCAAGAAACAGTTGGTCTTAACTAAAGGTGATAATAATTTAGTAGATGATTTATCACTTTATGGTAGAAAGAAGCAGTACTTAGCTCGTCAAGATATAATTGGTACTGTTAAAGGGTATGTTCCAAAAGTGGGTTATATTACTATATTATTAACTGAAAATCAATATTTTAGATATGGTATATTTGGATTAATGACCTTATCAAGTTTATTACAATCTGAATGATTAATGAGTATAGTTGCATTAATATATAGTAAATAGATATAGTTGTATGTTCAACGGACTCTGTTATTGCAATTAAGCTAACAATATTAGAGTTCAGGAAACAAAAAAAAAACAAGCGACCTCGGAGAGGATTGAACTCTCGATCTTGTGATTAACAGTCACACGCCTTAACCAGCTTGGCCACGAAGTCATATTTGGTAATACACTCTGCCTTACATGCTACTGTTTGACAGGTATAGACCCCATATGCTGCATAGGCCCGTTTAGCTTGCAAAAACATATAATTGTGGTTGTTACCAAGTGGCTGTCTTAATTTTTAAACTATTCACATGGTTGAGCCCAGAAGATAGTGTGCAATATGTATATTTTGGTGATTTTTGGTTATCGACTAGTGATTTTAGAGTTTTTTCATAGACTCCCCATGATCTATCAGAAGCCTTTAACAAGGTCTTGGGTATATAGAGAATCCGATTACATTAGTATGGTCACGTTGAAGAGTTTCGAGCTAGGCAATTGATAATATACCCAAGAACACCTGTACACCAATAGTTAAAAAGTCTAGTACATCCCATATAAACTCTTTGTACACCCAGGTTTATTCTGCATGAAGTTGGGCCTAGGCATAATAAAGACACACCAGTTGTTTGGAAAATCGTTATTTATATAAAATGTTGCAGAAAGACTAAACAATTTTGAGAGAAAGTTAAATTTGCAGCCATGGCTTATATGCTATACACGATATAAAAAACAATCTGAGGACATTTCTAGTACAAGGGTCTCTGAAAGAACACACACAGTAGCCAGACTCTTAAGAAATCATCTCAAAAAGCCCGATTTTTTAGCTTTCCCAAATGAATATATTGGGTAATAACAAAATATGAATAATGTTAGTAATCATCTCTTCATCATTTAACAACTCTTTAGGAACAAATTCAGAATCAAATTTAAATACCACTATGACACTTTCATCACTGTCCTGTCGGTTGACGTTCTCATCAAACATTACATTATAATAATTATTCAAGTGGTTAGTGTTAAATTCAGTAATAGCTAACGCTACACTGTGATTATGTTTCAAACAATGGGATAAAATGCAAATGCTGGTGGATGAATAGAATTTTATTACGAAATGGCACTCGGGCATGAGACGGAAACACTCTAGTATTATATCTGTTGCATTTCCTGTGGTGGTTGTGCTATTTTGATCCATGATTAACGGAAGCGGAGGTCGCATTTGCAACCCTATACGTGTAGAATGCGTGGAGAGGTGACGTTTTAATGCTAATATATATAGAATGCTTTGTGTTACATAACTTCTAAGACATGTATAGCATCTTCACCCGTCTCTATATGATCAGAACCATACACTAGTTTGAATAATCTTATAGTGCACTTTTCAAATCCTTTGTCAAATAACCAATACAACAAATCATTTACTTCACTATGTTTCTCCAAAGGCAAAGCTTGGAGAAACTCGTATTCCTGATAATCTAGTAAATCATTAATTACCTTAGGATCATCTTCAAAGTCAGGGTCAATGTCTAAAAAGTAAGCTTTTAGTAATAGTAATGTTTTATTAGAAGACAATCCCAGTTTCTGCCTTAAGAACGAATCTAGCTTTATAATACCATCAAATAACTCCTCATTACCGGAAATCAATGAATTAAATAGCATGGGGTGGTTGAAACTGAATGAGACCCAATTCAGGACGAGTTTATTCAAATATTTGGATGTAGAAGGATGACGACGATTATTGATTAAATGTGTGAGGATAATAATCAAAATATTATTAAGTTGTAAATGATTAGGATTAGCATAAAGGAGACTGTATGAAAAATAATTATAATCGAATTTGTATGGTACAACGTCTAGTAATAAATTATGGTAATGATTCTCGTTATAAGATGAATGAAATCCTAAGGCAGAGATGAAATTGTCCCAGTAGTTCAATTTTTCAAGTTGCCAAAACACAACAGGAGGCTGTTGTGCCAAACCTGTTAATTCTTCAATGGCATGTAAGTGAAAATTATCGTAATACTTCTCGTTATTCAATGTCCAAAATTGTTTGAAAAGGTAAATCAGGAGGTACTGTAATTTTGCACGGTGTTTGGGAATGGTTACCAGGGTTTCATATAACCAATGGATCAATGTTGGTACTAAAAAGTATAAGATTGTCGACAGGTTGAAAATAACTAGATGAAGTATATACCCTAACATTAAGTCCAATCTATGGTTATAAAAAATGGATTTTGGTTCTAGTTCTAACCATTCATCTATGTCCTGACATAAATGATCATGGTACTTTCTTAAGGAAGGTTCTAAAGTGTTGGAATCAAATAATACACTTTGATTGAGTTTATAGTACGAGGTACGACATGACAATACTATGGCTTTACCGACGTCATAACAGCAGATCGCTGATAACGATGATGTTGGGGACGATGATGAAATGATACTGGTGATTGTTTGCTTGAAGATCGTGAATAGATCATTGTATATATCGTATAATTCAGGATTGATTGATTTAAGTACTAGTAGACGTTGATGAGCCGTTGATGGCTTTATTTTAAGAATGGCCTGATGGGAGTTGACAGGGAGGGATATTAGGTCGGGATTTTTGATGGTAAGGTCTGTTAGATTGTGAATCTTCGAAAGTAGCGGTCTTGTTAGTCTTTTACATCGTTTTATTTCCATCCTACCACACCACTACGAGCTATCGCGTAATAGAGCGGACTAGTTAACTATTATGTATTTAGGCCGTTTAGAATGAATATTCTGAATATGGAACTAACCGAGTTGGCATGCCTAACAATTTATAATTCCGTTTATAAGTATTGTCAATACACCATAAAGTACAATTCCTTGTAGGTTCACTTATGATATACCGTCTATACAAGTCTTATATATAAGCTGTACTTAAAGACTTCACAAATGGCATGAATTAGATTGATCTTTTAGGTAATACACGAGAAGCTAAAATGGAATATCGTGACATAAATGCAATATGTAAAGTGATTATAATCCGGATATTGAAATCATTAAATAGTCTAATGTGATAAGTCCGGGTAATCATTATGATTCTGATTACATAATAGTTGGCCATTCTAAAAACCACGGGCAGATAGCGAGTAGTGCGGCTAGTGGTAAATGAAATGGAGAATGAATTACACAAACCAATAGCATGCCACGAACTGAAAGCAGCACAAAGTACACAAAAGGAATGAAACTCAACGGGTTTGTGCAAATCTTCCTTAAGAATAAAATTTAGAGAAGCTAATGCCAGAATCGGTAACCAGAATTGGTAGTAAGATTAACTCGTAAACTCTCAGTCTCGCGAACACCATGTTGAAATCAATAATATTCCTATCACTAATTCATCACTCCTTAGGACTCATTGGGATCCCTCCTGACAAGCAACACTTATACGAACCAATCATAAAACCAGATGGGACCCGAAAATGGAAATGTTTGAACTCGTCAATCGAAATCAATTATAATCAAATCAATGACGACTACTGTGATTGTCCTGATGGATCAGATGAACCCAGCACAAACGCCTGTAATGTCCCCCAAACATTCTACTGTGAGAATAAAGGATTCTTCCCAAGCTATATCGACAACTTCAAGTTGAACGACGGGGTTTGTGACTACGATTTGTGCTGTGATGGGTCTGACGAGTATTTAAGTGGAAAGTGTCCTAACAAATGTGAGCAAGTAAATCAACAGTACCAGGAGTATAAGCAACACATTTTGGCTGATATAGACAAGGCAGCCAAGTACCAAAAGAAACTTTTGAGAAAAGCCGGAGATAACAAGAAAAGTGTACAAACTAGATTGGATACGATGATACTTGAGAAGAAACAACTCGAAGATAAGGTGCCAGCATTAGACAAGAAAGTCCAGGTAGCTCAACGCAAAGCTAGGAATAATGACCTTCTGGTGTTTGATAAGATTTCTCAGTTCACTACTGTGATCAATGACAAGGTCAGAGCATTGACGGACTCGTTTTATGGAAATAATCAGAAGATAAATGAACTCGAACAGATCTTAACCAAACTTATGAATAATTATAATCCAAATTTCAATGATGCTTCGGTTAAAGAAGCCGTACAGAACTTTCAGAATTACCTATCGAATAACCAGAACTATGAGATTGAAGATGTTACAGAAGAGATTCAGAAATTGAATGATCATTCTAAGACTATCAAATTGTCATCTGCGGCAGAGAGGCCAAGTTTGAATGGCCTCATTCATCATTACATAGAATCGTTGTTTTTCTTATTCAGTGACGAAGACGATACTCCAGTGTCCAGTTCAGAAGTCGAGTCTCTTGAACTTGAACTTGAATCTCTTAAGGCTCAATTAAGAGCAAAAGAAAGGGATATCGAGATCTATAAAAATGATTTGCAAGCCAATTACGGCCCTGATGATATTTTTAGAGCAGTTATTGGTGATTGGATTAATGGTAAGAACGGGGGCTACCAATACAAAATAGGTTTATTAGACACAGTTTACCAAGACAACACTTTATTAGGAAAGTACCAGGGCTATGAAGATGGGGTTTTGGTTTACTCTAATGGTCATAGGTGTTGGAATGGACCTCTAAGACTGGCCAATGTGAAATTGGTTTGTGGGTATAATTCGGAGATTGTTCAGATCAATGAGCCAGAGAGGTGTGTTTATGATTTTGTGGTTGCTAGTCCTATAGCTTGTAGGGAGGTTAGCGAAGAGGAGTTGAGGGAATCTTTTAAAGTAGACTATCGTAAACTTGCCTAAGCGACATAATATTAAGTTTCTGTTTAAGTATAAATTTTTGTATAAATTTAATCAAAAGTAATTTTCTTACCTTGAAATTTAACATTCTTCAATTTCTCTTCAGCTGCTTTCTTTGCTTGCCATGATGGATGTTCGCTTCCTAATGGTTCCCTCTTTTCATCTCTTTTTTCTAAAACACTAGCTCCAGTAACAACACTAGTATCAGCAGTAGCACTAGTAGGTCTTCTCTCCCCTAATGGTTGTAAATTGGAACCAGTTTGGGACTTCATAGCTCTCTTACGAACTCTTTCTTCATATTCAACTTGTCTACGTTTTCTATCGTTTTCAAAAGCTTCAAATTCCTTTTGTTTGTGTTTGGCCTTCTTCCCATACTTTTGTTCCCATATCTTTTGTCTGGCTCTTTGACCTCTTCTATTCTTACGTTGAGAAGTCACCTGCTTCACGACTCTATCATCATCCACTTGGTAATTATCTTCATCATCAGATCCTCCTGAATAGTACCCAGTTGTTAACTCTGGAAGATTATACTTTGTGGCAGCTTCATCTTCGTTTTCACTGTCTTCAAAGAATTCATCTTTTTCTTTTGTTTTTATGTCTTCTTCTGAATCTTCAAATGAAATATTATCATCATCGTCTGATGGTTCTTCATCAGTTATTTCATTGTAGTTGACATTTGGATCAAGTTCGGGTACATTATCATCTGATGCTTCTATATCATCATAAACCACGAAATTATCGAAGGCTTTTTGTGTTTCCTCGTCGTCTTCGTCTGCTTCTTCATCTTGATCGTCTTCTTCATCTTGATCGTCTTCTTCATCTTCATCGTCTTCGTCTTCTTCGTGATCTTCCTCACCCTCATCATCACTCTCTTCTTCTCCTTCCTTGTAAATCTTCTTACCTAACTGCCTTCTCCTCTCATCCTTATCTTCCCTGCTAATCCCTCTTACTAACTTAATACTCCATTCTACCTGATTAAGTACCAGCTTTATACTCTTTTGATTCCATAAATTAGAAACATAACTATTCACCACTTTATTATTCTGACAATGATTTATGAAGAACCTCAGGGGGTTGAATTCGTTAGTCTTATTATTGATAATATCTATAATGTCTTTTGGTATGTATTCAGGTGGATTCTGTTTAAGTTGTTTGGTAGTTAATACCACTTGTTGAATGATTTTTATAAGCTTAGAAGCGATAAGTTGATCTATAATGGCCAGATCTTTGAGAAACCTAGCCAATGAGTTATCTTCCTCTTTAGTAGACGTCTCAAGTTTATGCAACTGACTCTTGATCACTTTCTTGACTTCTTTTTGGATATTTCTTAACGATCCATGGTACTTTTGTTGAAACAATTGTTTCTTTAAATCCAAGATTTCCCGATCTGCATCGTCTTTTGTGGATGGTATTTTTAACTTATTGGTCTTCTTTGCTTTTAAGAGTTTAGTGGTGTTGTTATACCTTGGAGTTGACTTGTTAAAGTGAACTTCTAAAAGATCTAATCTCCACATCGTGAATGCGATGAGCTTCTCAGTTCTCAGACTTTTGTAGCACGTATCAGAACCATCAGGACCCACACAAATTGTCACGTATAGGACCAAGAAGATGACGGAAAGAGATGCAAAAAGAATCAAAAAGGAAATACTAAGATGTGGGTTCTTTATAGAGAGAAAGAACCGATATTGTGGAATGCAAAGAAAATCTGATCAAAAGTATTGTGCTCAACATTTGAATGATAATAATGATAGAACCAGAGTACCGTGTCCTTTGGATCCAAACCACAGCGTATGGTCCGACGAAGTAGAGAGGCATCTAAAGAAGTGTAACGCTAAGCCTAAGACCGATGAAGAGCGAGATCCATGGTTTGAGTTGGATTGCAATGCTCATTTTAGAAATACGAAGTACGTAAAAGAAGAAGCCAACGGAGGAGAAGAAGACGAATTCTCCAAGTGCTTGGAGTTGATAAGATCACTTGAGTTTCCTTCACTAGCAACTCGGGTGAAAAATCATTCTGGGCTTGATAAACGTCTCAATGATGTGTTGAATGCTAAACATCCAATACAACAATCAAGTTTAGCAGGTAATCTCAAGTACTTGAACCTTTTAGATGCTAATTCCTTCTACCTAGAATTTGGATGTGGTAAAGCTGAACTTTCTAGATTCATCAATCTCTGTATACAAAATGATATGGTTGAAAAACAAAACTTTAGAAGCCATAACTACGGTTATGGATTAATAGATCGTGGTGTAAATAGAATGAAAAACGATCCAAAAATCCTTAAAGAATCACAAGAGTTTAATAAGCAGTATAATACACAGATAAACCCCCAAGTTAAACGTACCAGAATTGATATAAAAGATATAAACTTAAATAAGTTCCTCAAGGATTGTGAGTATGATAAGATTATAGGGATATCTAAACACTTATGTGGAGTTGCAACTGACTTAACCCTTAAGCTGATATTGAATTCTAACCTTGTAGATCAGCAAAAGTTCGGAGGACTTTTAATTGCAATGTGTTGTAGACACGTTTGTGATTATAATCAATTGTTACCCCAATCTCAGCAATACCTAGCGGAAAAAGGGTTTGGATCCCACAATTTCAGGCATCTCAAACGAATGGTATCTTGGGCTGTAAGTGGACAGAGATTACAAGAAACCTCCCAGGACCAATATGGATTAGACGGGGCACAGAAACAGAGTTTAGGATTAAAAGCTAGAAGGTTAATCGATGAAAGTAGAGCTTATGCTTTAAGAAAGATTTTACCACAATATGAGATAAATCTCTTTTTATATGTAGAAACTGACATCACCTTAGAAAATGTTAGTTTGTGTATAACTCCTAAACAAAACTAGAATTAAACGATTAATAAATAAATCAATTAGATTTTTTCTTCTTTAACACCGTGTTTCCAAATAGCAACGAAAGGAGTAGTACCATCTTCACGATAGTTTAATAAAACAATCATTCCATCTGGGTCCATGGATTCACCAGTGTAAAATTCCCAATCATTGAATGAACCAATAACTTTCTTAACGTAAGTTTGAGCCCCTTTTTCAAAAGTTTCAACAGCATCAGGGTTGGATTCTGATAAGTGACTTTTAACTTTTTTCATGTAACCTTTGATGTAGGTAAGGAAAGATTTTTTGTCGAAAACGGTGTTTTGTAATCTGAAAGAGTGAACAACGTTGTTAACGGTTTCAACAGCATCATCTAATTGATCATCACCATCTTCAGCTGATGGGTTTCCACCGAAATCGATATCATCACCACCGACTTTGACCATGGCACAATCGGCTTCGTAGATAACTCCATCAACTTCTTTGATGTCATAAGCATCTGATAATAATTCGTCTCCTGAAATAACGTCGGTGTATACAATCATTTTTAGTTGAAAAATTTTCAAACAGTTGCGAGAAGAGATATAGGGAGGTCGTGTAGTGGTTAAGCACGCTGGTACTTACTGCATAACATATATTCACTAAATCTCACTAAACCAGCTGTTGAAAAATTAGCTAAATACACTTGGTGGGATCAAATTCTAATTCCTAAATAGGAACAGATCCTGTTGATCTTTTCATCGAAATCAGGGGCTGTGGCAATCCCGTAAGAATCGCAGATTCTATCAATAGTTGCAACATCAGCACTTCTTAATGCAGCCAAGGTGGGTGGGTAATTTGGTGCTCTTTCGTTGATCTCGAACCAATGAATAAAGTTGTTTGGGTTACCAATGAAATCATGCATTCTATTATCTGTATAATTTCTAGATTCTCTGGTGAACTTTCTGAACATGTCGGTTCTTGATGTTTCAAACATTCTTGTCATATCGGTTCTTGATGTTTCAAACATTCTTGTCATATCGGTTCTTGATGTTTCAAACATTCTTATCATATCGGTTCTTGATGTTTCAAACATTCTTGTCATATCGGTTCTTAATAGATTGTCAGATCTTCTCATTGAATTCTCAAGATCAACTCTTAATATTTCATATTGTAATTCTAAATCATCATTCTTGAAATCATTGAGCGATTGAATGATATCCTTCATCACTGTATAAGCTTCGTTCATTCTCATATGAACTTCAATTCCCAATAAGTTCTTATAAGTGAAAAGTTTGGCAAAAGCAAAATAACTTTGTGGCAGTTTGAAATCGATTTTAATATCTGTAGTTTCTGAAATTTCGTACAATTCTGTAAGTTTATGCACCCTTTCCCGATAAGTTGAGGCATGAATGGAATGAAAGTCACAAAGGTTCATTAACTGCAATTCGTTCAAATTTTCGAAACTTAGTATGTTTTGGTTCAAGAATATATCACTAATTTGACCATCATCATTTACCACTGGCAGATAAGGAGTTCTGGGATTACGAAGTGAATTTTTATACTTGGCATCATACTGTAAACCATATATCATAGCTTTACCATCAATTCCAACTAGATCAAGTACCAGTGTATGTGGATTAACCCAGAATTCATTATTATTTGGTACCCCATGAAATTGTCTAAACCTGTCTAATTGATCGATGTCAAAATTTGTTATAATGCTGATAGACAAATTTCTGAACTCTCCAGGGGGCATTTGACCCAGGGGATTAACTACATCCCCCAACAATGAATCCTTATCAAAAGTAAGCCATTTTGGATTTTGGTTAATTTAACAAAATTATTTAAATTTATAATACTAGCCGCTTCCTGGGAAAGCGTTCTTCTGAAGTAGTCAATCCCCATAGGACGGAGATCTTTCAAACGTACATCACGACCAATTTCAGGGTTTTCAATGACTTCTTCAAGTGTTGGAAGTGGTGGTTGATTTGGTTGTTGCTGATTCTGTTGTTGTTGATTCATACTTGAGGTTATTCTTTTTGCATCCAAGTTCGTATTTGTGGATATAGCAAATAATGTCGTATAAATACACAAACGACATTTTACTAGAGATTCATAATAATAGATATATATTCTACTGGTTACTTTTTGTACATCTTACGTAAAAATGAAAACTAATTCTACCCCATGCACAACATTAAGATAGGTGAAAATGGGAACTATGAAGCGTTCAGTCTTAGATTGATCTGGGAAGTTGCAAAACTACTGCTATCTGTCTGCTGTGGTATATCAAGATCAACTCTTATTGTGAGTAGTGTATCCTGATAGTGTAATATTTGAGGTTTCAGTTGATGATCTTAGAGAAATTATGAGGTCTGAAACTGACACTATCTTCATTTTTTATCAATTGCTGCTTAATACAACAGGCAATTGCAATGAGCACAACTAGAATTAGCATTCTTTAATACTGAATTTGGCATTTACCATAGACAGAACATACCAGAGTTTCTGTATCATATAGGTAACATAAGATAATAATGGTTGTTCTATACTTATACATTATCATTACATTCATCTATATACTTCTATAGTTACAATTGTCTCTGACATTAAAAACCAGCCCTTACTTTCCGTAGCTCAAAGGAACTCAAACCTTATCTCCGCAAGTCATTTCCGCTTAGGTAAGGTAATCTCCCCTAAACGCCTTCCTTAACCAAACCAACAACCTATGATAAACAACATGATTCCCATTATGGTAACTAATAGAATGATCACTATCAGGATAAACCATAAAATCGAAATTCTCTACCGATTCCAAATTGAAATCATCAATCAATTTCAAACTATTTTGGAAGTGAACATTGTCATCCCCAGATCCATGCATTAACAAGAATCTTGTGACATTATGAAAATTGGTCATATTATGAATTGATGCAATCTCATAACCTTCAGGGTTCTCTTGTGGAGTTCTCATATACCGTTCAGTATAAATTGAATCATAGAATTTCCATTTGGTTACAGGGGCCACTGAGCACCCGTAAGTAAATACATGATCTGTATCAGTTTCTAAAGTCTTTAAAGTCATAAACCCTCCATAAGACCATCCCCAAATAGCTATACGTTTAGGATCAACGTAAGATTTTTGACTCCACAATTTAGCTGATGCTATTTGATCAATTGGTTCGTATTTTCCTAATTGGTCCCTTACAATATACTTGAAATTAGCACCATTAGTGTTGAAACCCGTACCACGACCATCAACTGTAACAACTATACAGTTCAATTCAGCAGCTGCAATGGCGCTGAAATCAACTTTGAAGTTTTTCTTGACTAATTGTGATCCTGGGCCTCCATATACAAAGAAAAGCACTGGGTACTTCTTGTTAGGATCAAAGTTTAGTGGCAAAGTCTCTACTGCGTTGACAACTATGTCCTCACCATTATCATCTTTACCAATCGTTACCATAGAATGCTGGACTTTTGGTATATCGTATTGGCCAAGAGTCTCCTTTAATTTATCATTAGTCTCAAGGGTTTTGACAATTTCATTATTATTTAAATCAATCAATTGCTGATATGGAACTTCTGGGCCTGTGTATGTTAACAACAAGTACCGTGACCCTGAAGAAAATGATGCTCTAAAGTAACCTTCTTTAGATGTATCGGTTATGTTGTTTATTTGTGGCAATTGTTTGGTTTTTATAGCATCTAAAAGGTTGACGGAATGAACATGTCTTTCAGTAGCAGACTTTAAGGTTGAAATAAAATAAAGATCTTTGGTTACATAATCGAACGAAACCTGACCATCCTCAATTTCCCATTGCCCTTTAGTCAAAATCAATCCTTCAGGGTTAGAGGGTGGGGAAAAATATGCTAGATGATTGTATCCGTCAATAACTACGGTATCGATATAACCGTCATCTTTAATATCATTGCTTTTGGGAATGTAGAATGTATCAAAAGTGACTTCAAACCATCCATTCTCAATAGTCTCACTTCTGATCAACTTATACTCAAAAGTACCATTTATAAGATAATATTCCAATAAATCACTAGCCCTAGTACTCAATCTAACCATTATATCAGTTGGAGATACCCATACAACTTGAGTTATCAACTTATCAGTGATTTTGTCCGACTTTATATCCAATAAATGGTTCTCATTTTGTTCAACATCATAAACTCCAACATCAATAGGGGCATTTGGGTACCCAGCTTTAGGATACTTCAATTCTAACAATTTAGGATAATCTTCATATCCTTCTTGAACATAATATGGAATAGTAAACTTTGGAACATTAGTATCGTCCATTCTTAAGTATGCTAACTTATCACCATTAGGTGACCACCATAATGTCTTATCACTAGCGAAAACCTCTTCTTCATAGACCCAGTCAGGTCTTCCATAGAAAATTTGATCAGATCCATCAAATGTGACTTGAACCGTTTCACCATCGATTTCTTTGATATAAATATTATTGTTTAAAACATATGCGATTTTAGTCGATGTAGGTGACCATAAGACCGTCCCCAATTTATCATCCACACCCCTAATAGGTTCGATTCTGTTCCCTTTGACATCTAATATCCAATAAACTGAAAACGTCGAGTGTCTATAATTATGAGTGGAATTTGTCTTGATAATTGCTTTAGTTAAATCTGGTGATGCTATTAATTGTTCTATATCGTATTCGACTTTGTTATACCTGAAAGATGATCCATTGAATAACAAGTACTCATAACTTTCATCCACGACCGATTTGACTGAATATATTGTATCATATTCATCATCTTCACCGAGAACTTCTTCTCTGACCACATATGTCCCTTTGTCATTGGTTAACGATTGTGGTTCTTTAATCCACTGTAGTTCCAAATACTCTGGTGAAAATGTTCCTTCTCTAACTGTTGAAAAGTTTAAAGGAAGTTTATCACCAACATACGCTTGTCCAGGAAAGGCATACTGTTCAAATTCAGGATTGAAATGGAACTGCTGGCTTATCTTAAGACTGTTTATAGATTGAACTAAAAACCCTGACCCCCATACTAAAATGGATATAAGTATTCCCAGGAAGAAAAAGTTCCGGAATATTCTATTGTTGTTACTATACATCATGGGTTGTCTCCCATATTGAAGTTTCTCCATGGTGTATGATTGTATTTGTGAGTGAGCTAAATTTAGAAGGCTGGCTGCGCGAGTAATTAATATTCCTATTTTGGAAACCCGAGCCTACCAAGGTTGACCGCGATAATACATCTCAGTATAGAGTCTGTAATGGTCACATTACAGAAAGCTTATTTGATTCTACTTTACGATCATCTTTATCAGCCACTAGTACATATGTCTGTTTCATCAGATACCAACTCTGGTATCTGCGGATTAAGATAGATTATATGTGTTTGAGCTTACACACTGATACATTTAAAGATAATGATTACTCTATTTATTCCTATTCATCTATATATTAGTTTACATGGTTTTTGATTATATCTCACTTCGCTCAAATAGATTAGTACCCCAACCTCTTCTCATCTCCCTGAGTATTTGGTGTCCCTACTACATCACTCAACAACACCGGAGAAAACTCCGTTATAATCTTCCTCAAATTCGTCCTTCTAATAGGCTTACTTAAGAATCCCGACATTCCACTATTCAAACATTCCTTAACATTTGATTCATCAGCAAATGCTGTTAATGCGATAATTGGCTTATCGTAATTCAAATTATTTCTGATCATTCTCGTAGCTAAAAGCCCGTCAATTTTTGGCATTTGAACATCCATAAAGATCAAATCATAGCTTTGGTTTTGCTCAATACATTCCTTAACATGGTCAACCGCTTCAGCTCCATTAGATGCCATAGTCACATTAGTGAATCCTTCAAGTGACAACATTCTCTTAATGACTTCTTGATTGACTAAATTATCTTCAGCTACTAAGATTCTAAGATGTGATAATTCATCCAATAGATGACCAGTCTCTGACTTGTCACCACTAACATTAGACGAGGTGGCGGTAGCTGTAGACGATCTTGTGACTAATGAAGGTTTCTCTAAGTACAACTTATCAAGGAATTGTTTTGGTTTGTCCTTCTTTGGTGATTTCACTTGGTCAACGGCAAAAACAGGGTATGGAGGCTTCATATCTTTTGTGTCTCTGATACCTGGAGTTTCTGACGTTCCATTAGACGTAGATGCTACGGGTGATGTGGTAGGATAAGGTGGAGTATTACCACCGATGACCTCATTTCTATCAAGTGTAAATGCAACCTTCCTATTGGCTTTTGCTTTAGGATTGAACTCATCTTCACAGAAATCATCCATATCATGTTCAGGCACTAAAATCTCTCCAACTTGGGGTAAAGGTACAGTGAACACAAACGTAGAACCAACACCTAAAGTTGATTTTAACGTCATAGTACCTTTCATCATTTTGGCCAATTGTCGACAAATTGCTAACCCTAAACCAGTACCACCATAACTTCTTGATAAAGTTTGATCACCTTGAATAAATGGCTCGAACACTTTATCTTGTAACGCAGGTTCAATCCCTGGTCCTGTATCAGACACTTCAATTTGTAATACCCAAGTCTTTGGTCTATACAAATTCTTAATCTTATAAACTTTATCGTTTTTAACAAGCTCATTAGAATTAAGGGAGTCCATAGAATTAATACTGGGTCTTTTCGTGGTGTCGGTACCGGACGTATTGAAGTTGTCTCTCATGTTTGGAGGTGGTAGGAGTTTAGGTAAAGGCTTTTCGGAAGTCGTGGAAGATTCCATTGCTTCTTTTGTAAGGTTAGAAAGTTCATAACTTTCTGGAAATTTAGGATCTCTTTTAACTTCAGCATTATCTTGGAATGGTGAGTTATTAGTTGGGTCTTTGAATGGAGACTGGGGATGACTATGTGGATCATTATCAAGGTTAATCAATGGTTCGTCTTCATCATTATCGGTTTCGTTGTCATACTCTTGAGGAGCTGGAAGTTTAGGTAACGGTTTTGCGTTTTGGGCAAATTGTGATTGGAACAATACATTATCATATTCTTGAGTTGTGAGCGTAGTCAACGAGTTCACATCGTCATTTGCAGTTGATGGTTCTTCGACAACTTGAGAGCGTTCTCTATTCAACGATTCAGGAGCATCTTTAAATTCTTCATCGTAATGCATAACATGGACCGATTCGTAATTATCGTTCTTAGACCGTTGGTGATCATATTCCCCAAGTAATTTGAAATTCACATCGACTCTTCCTTCAACTGGGGTGAACTTTAATGCATTAGAAACTAAATTCATCACCACTTGAATGATTCTATTAGAGTCTCCGTATAAGATAAGTTTTCTAAAACTGTTAGGTTTAATTAAGATCTTGAAGTAAACTCTTTGATCCGTAGCCAACTTATTGAAAATCGATTGGACTTGGTAGACGATTTCAAGGATCTGGAACGACGATTTTTCCAATTTGGATCTGTTCAACGTGTTCTTGGAATACGTCAATAATTCAGTTAAAATGTGTAACAACAATTCTCCTGATCTGTTGATCAATTTCAAACTGTCTTTGATCGTTCCAATATCATTTTCTTCCATGGCTATAGAAGTCATACCTAAAATACCATTCAAAGGAGTTCTTAATTCATGAGAAATATTGGCAATGAAAACGGTTTTGGCTTCATTTGCAGCTTCTGCTTCTATTTTAGATGCTTCTAATTCCTTTGTACGTAACTTGACTCTATCTTCCAAATGAACGTATTGCTTTTCCAATTCTTCTCTCATGATATTGAATGCTTCAGTTAATTCTGTCAACTCATCTTTGAAGAAACTCTTATCCTGAGTGATTTTTGATGGCAATCTGATCCCAGTAGAATAGAGGGAGTTGGATCCACCTGTACCAGCAGATAGAACACTATTTCTATTCGGTTCGAGTTTATTCTTGAGACGAGTTTTACTTGCCTCGTGTCTTTCCTCGCTTCTGTCGCTTATTCCTATTGATTTATCACCTCTATCACTTCTACCAATAGACTTATCACCCCTATCAGCTTTTCGTTCGGGGTTAATTCTTCTGATCAATGTGGAATAGTATGGAGGAGGTGGTGAATTAACCGAGGTAACTCCTTCATAATCACTGTATGCTCTTTCCTTTTCTCTTTTAGATCTAGTAATAGCTTCAGTGGCATCTTTCAATCTGGTGATTGGTCGTATAAATAACACGGCCAATGGAAAGGTAATCAAACACACAAACACCCCAATCCCAATGGAAACTCCGATGATAATTTTCTTGAATTTCGTCAAAGGACCATTAAACTTGGATTTCTTTTGGGAAATACAAATACTCCAATATCTCGAAGAATCAATATCAACTCTGCTATACCCTATAGCCACAGTATTTCCATTAACATCTTTGGTATTAGTTGAAGATCCATAGCTATTACTTAAAGCTTCTTTTGCAGCAGTTGATTCGTTGATATTATATACAGTATTACTCTCGATCGAACCATCAGATACGGGAAAGACCACTTGGAACCCCACAAGTTGTTGATTACTTTCATCAGCAGTGTTATCGGTATTATTTGATTCGAATATTGGCTCATACGCTATCACCGTATAGTCATCAGTTGAGTTAGTTTTCCCACTGATATTGGAATTACTATTATTCACCGCTTGTTGGATGTTGTCACCGCTAGTTATCACCGACAAGTACCCGGCAATAGACGGCGTCAGTAGAATAATCGACGTATTAGCATACACGGCATATGTTATACCAATAAAATACGTTGAATATGGATCACTGGTATTACTTACAGGACCACTAAAGTAGAACGAATCGATCTCATTGGACAACTGATTAATGTCACTTGGTATGGAAACATTTTGTTGTAAAGGATAAAGATAATCCAATGCTGGAGTCGACACTTTGGTAGCATTATTAACACTTTCCGCCACTACTTTCAAATCAAGATTATATAATCTGGCTCCAGCAAATGATTCTGAATTAGTGACAAATTGATCTAAACTCGATTGGGCATCATTAAACACCGACTCTGAATTATTTCCAGCCCTATAACTTGTTAAAGGATCGGTGATGGTATCTCTGGTAGTAAGATAGTATATTTGATAGAATAAATAATCAATAGACTGGGTGACTTGACTACTCTTCAATTGACTGATGACTTCTAATCTTTCGGCTCGTAAGTTACTTAAGTTCGCCGAAAAGTATACTCCACACACTATGGCCAAGATAAGAAGGGAAAATAAACATGCAAACGTTACTAATACAATTAATTGAGTTCTAATCCCAATCTTCAATCTTCTCATGTCATATATTTGTTTATGGATTAATTTTGGATGAAATTAGTTATTATGGATTAATTAATATGAATAAAATAAACTCGGCTTGACCTGAGTACGAAAAACGATGTACGGTACTGATGTACGTACTTTTAATATATGTTATTTGTGTACTTGTGTACGACTAACTTCTATTGTTTATTGGATAAAAACTTCAGTTATATGAGATGTTGAGATTTGAGATCTCACTTATTGTTGACAAGATGTCTTAACTATGTTAAGATGAATGTCGGATGGTGTAACTATCCACAATAACGAACTACTAGTTAGGAGTAGTATGGATGTATATGCTATAAAAAGAAAATTTTTCTTCGCATTATTTTTAGATATGAGGTAAGGGTTAACCAGCGGTGAAGGTTTACGAAGGCCGATGCCGTACCATCTTTGGCAGGATCTGATTTTAGAGTCTTATCGGTTACTAATCAGAGATGATCGCTTAGTAAACATCGATCAAACATAATTCCTCTATCGACGTACTAAAAAGGGTAGTCAGTTAAATAAACAGCCGACCATCACAAACAAGGCGACCATTGAATCCATGGCATTGTTTATTGTTATAATTTCCATTGTACGAAGTAGTGTGCGGCCTAAAACTATACGGTTAGCCGATCATGTCTAAACAAATCACCAACATCTATAAACATCCACTCATAACTACCACCATTCAAATCTCAACCCATATCTCGATCTATGCTATGGTAAGTCCGATATGTTTGAGCCTTGGGCGGATCTTGAGTGGTTAGGTCTACTACGCACTACGCACTTCTCTAAAACATCTACGAAAAAAACGTCTAAAAATAACATCATGTTGATATTACTTCTTTTAACGTTAGAAGTCATATTGGCAGCTGATACCACAACACCTTCACAGACGTTGTCGCAAATTACAAATTCAAATTTGGGGACGGATTTTTCTATAAATACAGACTCAACTACCTCCAAGAAAACTTCATCTTCATCATCTTCTAAGTCATCATACACTTTATCAGTACCATCGGCATACACCACAGAAGACTCGAATGATAAAAGTTTGTTCAAATTAATATTCACAGGGGGTACGGAACTGTATTATGATATGCCTGTAACGTTGGGAGGTCAAAAACTTGATTTAAGAATGGATCTATTACAAAATAATGTATGGGCTTTAGATGGTAATGAGATTTTAGATTGTGATGATGTGGATAGATGGTGGAGTCTGGAAGAAGATATCTATGGAACTCGATCATCATCATTGCCTGAAAGTGTTACTACTCAACTGGAATATTGGGTAACAGTTTGTGCAGAATCTGGTAGTTTTGTTACTGATGATGTCATAATGGAAGATAGTCAAGTTGATTTAACTAACGGCCAAAGAATAAGATTACCTTATGTGGATGCTATTAATGTCACGGGGTCAGTAATAACTTCCAACTTGACAGTTGTTGACGGGTTACAGCAGTCTTTAGAGTTTAATAATTTTTCATTTATAAATGCAAACTTATCTTCAGTTTATGTTGGAGGATTTGGATTAGCTGGAAACACTGAAAGTAATAGTGGGTTCTTAAACATGTTGGATGACCAATTTGATATCATGAAATCCAATAGTTATTCTCTTTATTTCAATGACTTTACTGACACCAATAAAAAGTTTGTTCAATTATTACCAGGGGTTGTTGACCAAAAGTATTATATAGGAGATTTTTATCAATTTGACATGTTACCAAATACTGGGTACAGATTTAGTCGATCATCGATGGATTTCGAAAACACTTTGGCTACTTATATGTTGGTACCGTCAGCTATATTAGATGATATAATTCTTAAGAATGAAGCTACCAATAACGAAATAAGTTTGAAAGGTGATAGCACTGATATGTACCCTATTGTCTTTGATTCAAGAACAAACTTCAATTACGTACCATTAGATGTGGTAGTTAACATCGCCATACAAACCAATGCATTTTATAATCAAGACATTAACCGATGGTTAGTTCAATGTGATACTATACGAAACACCCGAGCCGTAGTATCTTTCAAATTAGGAGATTTAGAAATTGATGTGCCAATCCAAGATTTACTTGTTAACTCAACTGTGTCCGGTAATCAGTTGACATTCAGTAATGGTGAAGCTGTATGTTTCCTTAACTTTTTACCCACCAATGAAGCATATGGAACATTGGGATTATCGTTCTTAAGAAACGTTTATTTGGCCGTTGATAACGTAGGGGGTAAAATTGGATTGGGAGTTTCTAATCGTGATTTACAAGTCAAAGCTGATGATTATTCTTCATCCCATAAACCAAGTTCCTTCAATTCAAGTTCTTATTTGAATGAACATCTTTCCAGTACTTCAATCGATTCCATTGATTATATCACCTCAGGATCAATCCCCTTTGCAACCACTCATAATTATAGCACTTCATTGACATTAACATATTCACCTTATGATCCAGATGCTAATACATTAACTATTCCTGCAAGGTTCTCAGGAGCTTTAATTGTTTCTGACGAAGTTTATATCACAGGGTATAGTGGTTCAGTAACTCCTACTACTACTAGTACCGGTACGGGGATATTTTCGGCTGCTAGTACCACTAAACATTCGGGAGAGCAAAGATTACTGGGATTGTTGTGGGTATTGATAGTACCATTGAGTATTTTCTTACTCTAGTTGCATAGTTTATGATATATACGATAGATAGAATGTTAATATAATTCAATAATTAAGGAACTCTGAGAATTTAAAAAGAGAAAGGTGGATATCTCGATAATAGTCAGAGAAAGAGTAACCACTGAGCAGTAGTTAAAAGTTTAACAACCATTACTAGCTTAGCACGTAATGGATCTATAAATTCCTCAACTCTACTGTACTTAAACTCTGATATCCCTTAGCTTCCCTATACCTAAACCAATTATACCATAATATATCACCGAAAGTTATTATCAATCCTATTATATTAATCCAACTTAAAGTATCACCAAAGATGATCGAACTTATTATAATCGTAAGCAACTCCTTAAAAATCCCAGCTATACTTAATGTTATAACTTGGGACACTCTTAATAATTTGAACTCACTTAATGTCATACAAAATGCTAAGATTCCCGGTACTATCATTAAACCTATAGTTTTTAAGACTCCCTTGGTTTGCCAAATCAGTGAGTTAACAAATTCAGTCCATCCTTCAACTAATATTCCAATAATAAATAACATTATGGACATGGCCGGTGATAAGTAGAAAATCGTAGCAATTGTGTTTGGAGTATGAATATTATTCTTTAGAAGTAACTGAGTGAACGACCATCTTAATCCGGACATAATACTTGCCACAAGCACTAAGAACACTCCAATTGAATTATAATGATCAGAATAATCGGATATACCTGAATAAGTGTCAGAATCATTAGTATCTTCGCCATCAGGATTAGTTACCATCATTATCACCGAAAATGTCATAACCACTACAATCACCACCAATCTCCAATTAAACTGTTCCAACTTGAATAATAATCCAAATATAAGTACAAACATCAAAGATGAAGTCTTGACCATAGTATAAACACTCAACGATATATAAATCATTGACACGTTAGAAAACCCAATATCACCAGCTGAAGCCATAGAACATGGTAGGATCTGTTTTATATACGTTAACCAATGTATTGTGAATAAATTTGAGAAGTCCAGTTGGACGGTTGAATCTGATTGGAGATTAGGCCTTAATGAAGGATTGAAGTAAAGAACGGTGGAACTTAAGATGAACAAACATAATTGATGGAACGACGTAATGATAATAGGAAATTTAAAATCCAATCCATCACCAAACATCCATTTATTGTATATCAGTATGGCCATTGAAAAGAAATACCAACCAAGGATATACAACACGATTTCGATCCGAATTTTGGAATTATGAAGTTTGGAGATTGGTGGATGGGATGGGATTGATTCTAAGTCGATGTCCTGGTTAGGTGTTGGGACCACTCGACTTGTTAATCTTGTCATTGTGTGAGGTGTTGGTGCGTAGTTGAAGACGAGACCGAGATTGAGAGTGGGGATTTCAGTGCAGATGATGTACATGAGTTTGTACTTTAAGTTTATACTTTGAGTTTGTGTTGGCGGGTTTGTGTACAGGTTTTATTTGTGTACAGGCTATGTTTGTGTAATCACTGTGTTTGTGTACAGATTGTGTTTGTGTAATCATCTACTGGTACTTGTTTATCGTATAATGGAGATAGGGTGTGTATATAGAGGAATAAATCCGAGAATGATCTTAAGCATACTTTCTTAAAATGAAGAAATTAACTAAGAAATAAGTGACCGAACTAATGTCACAAAAGCAAAAACCACAAACACAAGAAGCTCGAACCTCTAATTGTGTATTTAACAGCCATTGTTGGTGGACTCTTCTCGTACTGTATTAAATGGTGAGACTGAAATTCTGAGTCGCAACTACGCTCAGACTCACCATGTCAAAGGACCCAAGTTCCCTTATCAATCTACAAAAAAAGTATCTCCTAGATCAGATCAAGAACATTCAGATCTCAGGTAGTCTTTATACGCTTATCCTTGATGAGAAAACCGAGACCATTCTTTATGAAGTAGTCAAGAAGGATCAATTGTTAAGAATCGTTACTTCCATAGAACGCTTAGATGAAAAAAGGAAACAACAAACTTTTCTCGAAGCTATTTACTTTATTGAACCAACCGTGTATACTTTGAATTGTGTCATTGGTGATGTGATAAGTCATAGGTATAAAAAAGGCCATGGGTTGTTCTTACCGATCTTGGACACTGACACTAAGAATTATCAATTTTATAAATCATCCAAGTTTTTACAGAATCCTAAAGTTCAGAACTATTTTGATTTTGGTGAAAACATCCGGTTCATCCAATCGGTTTTGAATCCAATCGAACAGAGGGTTTTCTTGACAGATTCAACTAATTCTAATAGTATGCCCATATACTTTAATGAGAATTGTAAGGATTTGGTGTTAGTTCAAATTAGGAAAGTGGCAATGTCGTTAGTCAATTTAATGGTTATTACAGGAGAGTATCCATTAATTCGATTCTATTCACCTCAGAATAATTATTTCTATAAGGCCACCAGATTAAGTGAGTTAATTGCTGATGAGTTCCAAAACCAAATCGATGATTATGCTAGACAAAATCATGAGTTTCCTCCTATGCCAGAACCAGGTAAACCCAGATCGATTTTATTGATTGTGGATAGAACCATCGATTTATATGCTCCATTATTACATGAATTTAGTTACCAAGCTATGGCTATGGACATTGTTCCAAGTTTGGAACGTGAAGGGTTCTATAAATATGAAAAGGAGAATGAAAGAGGGGAGAAGGCCGAACAAATTAGTTACTTGAATAATGAAGATGACGAAGATTGGACTAATTTAAGACACTTGCATATCATTGAATCTAATGAATTGATTATCAATAAAATCAATCAATTCATCAAAGATAATCCTTTAATGGTTGATAGATCACAAGCAGTTACTACGAGTGATCTTATGCATATAGTTGCCAATTTGACTGGATTCGACAAAGAAAGAAGTCAAATGTCATTACACAAAAAGCTTATTGATGAATGTCTTGAATTGAATGATGAACGTAAATTAGCTGAATTTGCAGCTGATTTCGAGCAAACTTGTTGTGCTGAAGGGTTCAGTTTTGAAGGAGAGCGTAATAAACATTTACACGATGACTTGATTGTTCTTTTAGCAAGAGACGATTTACATGTTAATGATAAAATGAGATTAGTATTGATTTACGGGTTATATAGAGGCGGATTAATTGAAGACGATTTTGTAAAGTTGGCCAGGTTCATTGGGGTTAAAAATACTCAAATAATTTCTCTTATTTCAAGATGTTTTTACAACTTACACAAATTAGGGTTCCCCATAGTCAAGGAGAATATTAATGATCCTAAAGTCAAGAAGAAATTATTCCATACTATTAATAATGATGGGACTTATAATACGTCACGTTTTGGCCCAGGATTGAAATCAATTCTCCAGTACCTTATCAAGTATCAATTGGATGAAGATTGGTTCCCTTACTTCAGAGATAAACCCCTTGAAGATGATATTCCTGCTAACATTGATATCAACAATAACCCAACTCATAATAACACATCACTTAGAAATTCTCGTATAAAAGCATCATGGGCCCAATCCTCAAGAGTGAATGGTTCTGAAAAGTCTAAACAAAGAATTTTTTGTTTTATAGCTGGTGGTATGACCTATAGTGAGATGAGATCAATCTATGAATTATCATCGACGTTGCAAAAGGATTTCTTTATTGGATCAGAAACCATCTTGAAACCAAGAGACTTTTTAATTGGATTACAGGGTATTGACAATGCTAAACTGCTCAGTGAATTGAATTTACCATTATATAATGAAATGACTACTCAAAAGGAACCTCCATTGTATTTGTTTGAGACCAACGAAAAGCATTATTCTGCTACCAACGGAAGTTCTAGAACCGCCCTGGGTGCTTCAGTTGACTTCAATAAGAATTTGAATCAAGTAAATATTGATTTCAATACGTTTAATATGAATTCTCAGCCGGTTGGTACCAACGTTCCAAGTCATTATCAAAAGAGAAGTCTGGGAATCGGTGAGGTCAAGGAGAAGGAGAAGAAGACTCTGAAGTTGAAGAAACTTTTCAAGTAACCTGAGCGAAGCGAAGGGTACTTCAACTTCTACAGTTCGCTTAAGATATTTGAGTCTTCATAGTTTAGTGGGGGCACACTCAGTTCAAGCTTTATTGAATAACTAGTATTATAAGAACACTAATGAAAAATTATATGGATCTTTCTAGAGAATCTCTCTTTAACTTTTGTGCTTATTTAGTGCCATGGGCCCGTTTCGTGCCAATTGCCTACCGAATTACCCATTGTCCCTATCTATTGTTCTGGCTCGTATTGCGAAACAGGGAATTACACAGCCAACTGTTTCCGCTTCGGTATTACAATCACCGAGATGTGCCCCAGAGAAATCCACTTTCCTACTAGTGTTAAAAACCTTTACATATGAACCCACAACTCCATCAATTCCACCCTGGTAGTCATTTTATCCCTATTACTACCCCTCCGTCAATCTATGTGAGCGGAGGGTTCTTACTGCTTCCGCGCGCTTACATAATCCATCTCATAGTTAATAACTGAATTGCCATCATCATTAAGTCTAAACACACTCTGTAGCATTCAACTTGATCTGCACTATTATACAAACACAAAACCAAAACCTCTTAAACCAAATTAGAAAAAACTTTAGCGTACACAAACCCAACTAACTACTCGCCCGTGTGTTAATTACTAATCTCTGTTCACATATAATTAGTAAGATACGCGGCGCTGAAAAATCTACCCTGAACATGGAACACTTTCAATACCTAGAGTACCATAATTTACCACTATTGTACTTTTTTAGAAGTAATAGGTCGGTGGTTGGGGAACCTGAAGCTCCAACTCCACTAGAGCCACTAGTACAAGTACTCAATACCACAAAAACGGCATTTTATCAGTGTTCTGATAATGCTGGATGGTCTTTATTATCACCATATTACAATGATATATCACCTTGTTTAGTTCAAGGATTGTTCTTAGGACTTCTTGGGGTGTTTGCCATACTTTGTGGTCTTCAACAAATCTCCGTGCTTTACAATAAGAAAATATCAGTTTCCAATAGGATATCCCCATTTTTCTATGTTAAGTTATTACTTGTAGGTTTACAAATAATCTTTCAAATTGTGCTTGTAGCAAGTTCTCATGGCACTAACCTCATCAATTCCGTTTTGGCATTAAACTTGGTAGGGTTATTTGTGATATCAGGTTTACATTACTTGGAAAATTTCAAATCCACTATCCCTAATGGGATTCTTTTATTCTATTGGTTATTTTCTACTGTGTTTAACTTCTTAAAGGTCATTAACTTTTACGTCAGACACGATCTTCATTTAACTGAAGGAACATTGACGGTATTGACGGTTGTTAATTCGATTATAATTTTAGTAATTGAAACCGCTTTTCCTGTTAAATCGGTGTTGCCTTATACTGAGAATGTAAGTCCATATGATAAGGCTAATGTTTTTTCAAAGTTGACATTTGTATGGATGAGTGGATTGATGAAGACTGGGTATTATAAGTTCTTAACTGAGACCGATTTACCAAGGTTACCTCAAGAATTAAAAGCAAGTGAAACCACTGCAAAATTCTATGAGAATTGGTATAATCAAAATACTGCCAAACCATCAATTGTTATAGCATTGACCAAAGCTTTTGGGGCCAGGTTCATGTTAGGAGGATTATTTAAAGGGTTACAAGATGCATTGGCGTTTGTTCAGCCTTTCTTATTGAAACTTCTTATTCAATTCGTTAACGATTATTCCGAGTCTAGAAAACAAGGTGATCCTTTGCCACTCACCAAAGGGTTTATGATTGCTGGATCAATGTTTGTTGTATCGATCTGTCAAACCACCTTCTTACACCAGTATTTCCAAACCGCCTTTGATTTGGGTATGAAAATTAAATCTGCTTTAACCGCAGTTATCTATAATAAATCAATGGTTTTAAGTAATGATGCTAAACTGCAATCCAACACCGGTGATATTGTCAATTTAATGAGTGTAGATATCCAAAGGTTACAAGATTTAGTTCAATATGTTCAAATTGCATGGTCAGGACCTTTCCAGATCATTTTATGTCTTTTCTCATTATTCTCGTTAGTTGGTAATGCTATGTGGGCCGGGGTAGCCATTATGGTTATTATGATTCCAGTCAATAGTCTTATTGCCAGAGTCCAAAAAGGGTTACAAAAGACTCAAATGAAAAATAAAGATGAAAGATCAAGATTGACTTCAGAAATTTTGAATAACATTAAATCACTTAAGTTTTACGGCTGGGAAGTTCCGTACTTGAACAAGTTGAATTATGTTAGAAACAATAAGGAATTAAGTAACTTGAAACGTATTGGATCATTCAATGCGTTGATGGTGATGTTATGGAACTTTGCACCTATCTTAGTCAGTTGTTCAACATTTGCTCTTTTCATTGTTTTAGAAAAGAAGCCTCTTACAGTTGATATTGTTTTCCCAGCTTTGACGTTATTCAACTTGTTGTCGTTCCCATTGGCTATCATTCCTCAAGTTATCAGTAATTTAATTGAAGCTCAAGTATCGTTGGAAAGATTACACAAATTCTTGCACGGAGATGAATTACAAGCCGATGCTGTAATCAAATTACCACCAGCAACCAAAACCGGTGATGTTGCTGTTGAAATCAACAATGCTACATTCTTATGGTCTAAACCCAAATCCGATTCCAACCAAAAGACCGCTTTATCAAGCATCAATTTAATCAGTAGAAAAGGACAATTGGACTGTATAGTTGGAAAAGTTGGAAGTGGTAAGAGTTCTGTCATTCAAGCTATTTTAGGTGATTTATACAAACTCGAAGGAGAAGTTAAAGTCCATGGTAACATCGCTTATGTTGCCCAAGTTCCTTGGATCATGAATGGAAGTATCAAAGAAAACATTTTATTCGGACACAAGTATGACCCTGAATTCTATCAACATGTCATCAAAGCTTGTGCTTTAAGCGTAGATTTAAAGATCTTACCTAAGGGAGACCAAACCCAAGTTGGAGAAAAAGGTATTTCTCTTTCCGGAGGCCAAAAGGCTAGGTTATCATTAGCCAGAGCTGTTTATGCTAGAGCTGATGTTTACTTAATTGATGATGCATTATCTGCTGTAGATGAACATGTCGGAAGACACTTGATTGATCACGTTTTAGGACCTCATGGGTTGTTAAAGACCAAATGTAGAGTGTTAGCTACTAACAATATTGGAGTCTTAAGTATTGCTGACAACTTGCATATGGTTGATAATGGACAAATCATCGAACAAGGAACTTATGATGAGATCATCAAGCAATCAGAATCAAGATTGTATACTTTGATCAAAGAATTCGGTAGAGAAAGAGAAGAAAAGGAACAAGAACAAAAGGAAAAACAAGCTGAAGATAAACCTCAAACCATTGATGAACAACCTGAAACCACTATTGAACTTGAAAGTGAAGATGAACTTGATATCAAGTCACTCAGAAGAGCATCAACTATCACTTTAGATAATCGTCTTGAAGACCTTTTGGACCAAAAAGACACTGACGACGATGAAGAACTCAAGAAACGTAAAGAACATTTTGAACAAGGGAAAGTCAAATGGGACGTTTACCTTCAATATGCCAAAGCTTGTAATCCTGTGAATATTTGTATATGGTTAGGAGGATTATTGTTAGCACAAACCACTATTGTTAGTTCTGGTATTTGGTTGAAACATTGGTCAGAAGTTAATACTGAAAAAGGCTATAATCCAGATGTGGTTTTTTATCTTGGGATTTATTTACTATTAGGTTTAGCCACAGCCGTGTTACTTTTGATTCAAAACATTATTTGTTTGATTTTCTGTTCCATTAGAGGTTCAACTATCTTGCACAATAATATGGCCGTGAATGTGTTGAGAGCACCAATGTCATTCTTTGAAACCACTCCTATCGGTAGAATCTTAAACAGATTCTCAAATGATGTCTATAGAGTTGATGAGACTCTTATTAGAGTTTTCGGAATGTTCTTTGGTAATTCCATTAAAGTGTTATTTTCTGTTGCTGTTATTTGTTTCTCCACCTGGCAAGTTATCTTATTGATTATTCCATTGCTTGTGTTGTACTTATACTATCAACAATATTATATGAGAACTTCTAGAGAATTAAGAAGATTAGATTCAGTTTCCAGATCTCCTATTTATGCCGATTTCCAAGAATCCTTAAATGGAGTAACAACTATTAGAGCTTATGATCATTCCAAGATGTTCAAGTTTATGAACCATTTAAGAGTTGATAAGAATATGAGAGCCTACCATCCAGCTATTAATGCCAACAGATGGTTAGCTGTTAGATTAGAATTCTTAAGTGCTATTATCATTTTAGGAGCTGCTGGGTTTGCCATTTTATCATTAAAATCAGGAACCTTAAGTGCCGGGTTAGTAGGATTATCGGTATCATATTCCTTACAAATCACCCAATCATTGAATTGGATTGTCAGAATGACCGTTGAAGTTGAAACCAATATTGTTTCAGTTGAAAGAATCTTAGAGTACTCCAGATTGAAGTCAGAAGCTGCTGAAGTCGTTGAGGATAAACGTCCAGCTGAATCATGGCCTGACGCAGGTAATATCAAATTCAATAATTATTCCACCAAATACAGACCAGAATTAGAACTAGTTCTTAAAAACATTAATTTAGCTATTAATGCTAAGGAAAAGATTGGAATTGTTGGTAGAACTGGTGCAGGAAAATCCTCATTGACCTTAGCTTTATTCCGTATAATTGAAGCAGTTGAAGGTAATATCAATATTGACGACGTAAATACTAATGAAATTGGATTAAGAGATTTGAGACAAAAGTTATCAATCATCCCTCAAGATTCTCAAGTATTTGAAGGTACTATCAGATCAAACTTAGACCCATTCGATAGGTTCACCACTGCTGATATCTGGAAAGCTTTGGAATTATCCCATCTTAAAGATCATGTCCTCAAAATGTTCAAAGAAGCTAAGGAAGAGTATGATAATGCTGAAGATAAAACTGGATTAACTGAAGTTTTTGATGGATTAGACGTAAAATTAACCGAAGGTGGTTCTAATTTATCAGTTGGTCAAAGACAATTGATGTGTTTAGCCAGAGCTTTATTGATTCCTTCCCATATTTTAGTGTTGGATGAAGCTACTGCTGCTGTTGATGTTGAGACCGATAAGGTTTTACAAGAAACTATACGTCAAGAGTTCAAAGATAGAACTATCTTAACTATTGCTCATAGAATCAATACGATTTTGGATTCAGACAGAATTATTGTTTTGGAAAAGGGTGAAGTAGCCGAGTTTGATAGTCCTAAGAAGTTGTTGGAGAATAAGGAAAGTTTGTTTTATTCTTTGTGTAAACAAGGAGGTTTTGTAGAATAATTACTGAGGATAGTTCCCAGGCAGAGCGGATGGACTATTCGGTGATTATTAACTAATATCAATACTGTATGTAGACCCGTTGAATAGAAATAGATGTATGTATAATTGTAGTTCTCTTTTTATGTACGACATCTAACAGTATCGAGGTTGCCTGGAATAATTTGACCCATTGAAAAATACCCAAGAGTTTGGTTACAAAAGAGCTTTTATGAATTATAGACTGCCGCACAGTATTGTTTCCAAAGTGGTGAAGAATGATTGAAGCTATCTCAGCTTATACCAGGAACTTTAATGAGTATTTAAGTAATGAAGAGTTTCCAGCGACCAAAGCATTGGGTTGCAATTTGAGGGTATTAACGATGCCTCTTATTATTGTTGCAATTACCGTTATAACCCTAAAGGTTTGACCCTATGTTTAAGGGGATTACGAATTAACGTACAGTATGAATGTTTATTTCTATGTATAAGTTCTATTAGAATGACGACTAAGGACTCTCATGTCAATTAGTAGGTTTGTTGGTTAATGCTGCTGTTCACTCCTCTTTCTCAAAGTGTTCACAGTATATAATGGATAAAACTCATCCCTTCCCTTTACTTCACAAGGGTTATCCAATTCCACACCATCAACAGTCCTCAAACTCTCATCTAACTTATAAAACTCTACCAACTTTTCCCCATCAACTGCACCAATAATTACCTCACCGTTCCAGGCAAAATCTACTAAAGGATTTTCGAGTTCGAATAATTCAAGCAACTCAAATTTCAATTCTTCACTAATCCTCAAAACTACTAATACCTTGACATTCTCTAATAACACTATGACGGTTCTACCGATTTGTAACATCTTTTTTACCGTTAATTCCTTTACCGAAGTTTCAGTTAAAAACCTTTCTGGTGGCAAATGAAACTCAGTCAAATAAGGTAATACTAAATCTCTCATATTGAACGTATCAAGTAATTGATTGTTGTACCAATTCCATAAGAAGATTCTATCATCACCACCTCCACTGAGAAGAAGTTCTCTATCAAAGTCAAGTTGATGGACATACGATATGAACTGATCATGACCAAATAACCAATGACTCACTATATAAGTTTGTGGATAACGAGATACTTTAATGTGTTCATCTCTGTCACTACTTAATATGAATTGTTTGCCATTGATTTCAGTTATGAGTACATCAGTTAACATTGAAACATGACCTAAGATCGGTTTAAGATCTTTTTCAGCCACTGGTTCGCCATGCATTGGCATACTATAAACATCACCAAACTTATCACCAATGATCACCGTAGTATTATCGTCAGCAATAGAAATCGAACATGGTCTTTTTGGGAATGGTTGTCTTTTGATAAGTGTCAAACAGTTGGGTTGGTCAAACTCCAATTGGAACACTATAATTGACTTATCACTATCAGTAATTCCTATAACATATTGTTGGTCACTAGTTAATTCAAGTCCTCTTATATAGTTATAAATCACTGGAGCACCTGGACCTGGGGTTGGAATCTTAGGGATTTTGATTTTCTTATTGGTCTTTTGTTTCTTAGGCTGAGTTTCTTCTGGAGTTACGGATTCTTCAGTATCTTGAGGTTCACTAAGTTTTTCAATTTTTTCCAATTGTTGTTTCTTAAGGATATCCTCGATACCTATATGATCTTTCCAGTTACCTACAAGTTTTCCATCGAGTTGAAATACTTGGAGATGGTTCTTAACACTCACAATTATATGAGTCTTTGTGGTTATTATATTCTGATATGGATGTTTCATAGATGAGATGAGCCAAAAAAGATCGTGAGAAGTTTAACTACTGGTGCGGCTACCATACTTAAGAGGTTTGGTTATTATATATTCATATCCCATTAATCAATTCTCTTTCTTTTTCCCCCAATCTAAGAACCCCCACTTCTTTTCTTTCCCCTTATCCTTCTCTTTCTCCTTTTCCTTTTCCCGTTCACGCTCTTCCCCTCTTTCTACGTCAGCTCTATGGTTAATAAACTTATTAGGCTTGACCTCATTATCATCTTCATTGAACCCTTTGAGTTTCAAATTCAAATTACTGAAGAAACTCGTAAATGACAGTTCACCGGTTAAATCAACTTGAACGTGCCTGGGGTTAATAAAGTTGAAAATAAACTCATCACATGTTAAATCCCATATTTCAAAATTACTCGTACTCATCCAATGCTTGACGAAACTGGTGTTGAAACAGCCAAAGTCCCCGTTATGGTTATTATTGTCTTCATTAACATTCGAGGAGGAGGATGACGAGAATCCTGGCGGTAATTGTTGGAATTTTTCCAGGTACTGATTGAACCTTACAGTGGATAATAATGATAATAAATAATCCTCAAATTGGTACCGTATGTAATCATCATTACCAATATAATTTTCGTTTTCTGAAGTAATGATTTCATTTGAACAATTAGATATCAACGTTGATATAAAACCCTTATCATATGAACTAAGCGATAACTCATTGATGGCTCCATTAGGATAAGAAACCTCATATGTATCTAAATTTATAAGTATGTCCACACCCAAAGATTTCAGTTGATTAACAAATAATAAATTAGAACATCCGATCATGAAACTCTTTGTTTCAGGGAAGTTCAATTGATTTATCTGTTGAAGGGGAAGGTAAGGGTTCCAGAATGATCCTTTAGTATTGAATATCTTTAAAGGTAACCCGAAGAAATTCAACATGGAGTTTCTATTTTCTGTATTAAGTGATGTAGGCTTGTTCAATTTTCCATTGAAGTTTTCTTGGTAATCACTTAATTGACACCCAGAATAGACTAAATTGTCTACTAAATTGGGTATAAGACTTATGAGGTTATTTTGAAACTTTGTGAGTAATTCCAATTTATTATTGGAGTATATAAGGATTTTTTTCTCTAATAATAATGCTTTAAAGATCACCAAGAACTTAGAACCAAGCTTTAGAAGAGTTTGTTTCAAATTGAGGTTTATAAAGAACTCCTCATTGTCATTGAAATTCACTTCACTATTCAAGTTTTCGAATAAATTATCAAATATATCAAAGTTGTTTAAATTATCTTGAAGAAAGTATGATTTGGTTATGAGTGATAATTTATCTTTTATCTTAGTGAATATTGGTTTATCATTATTGACAATAACTAAAGCTTTCTGAACGATCGATCTCTTTATATCCTTATTACGTTTAAGTTCTTCTTCTGACAATTCGTTAATATTGATTTGCCTTATACAAGAACATCCGAAAAGTGTTTTCAAGTTCCTTGGATCTTCATTGAAATTTAACAAATCATTCAAATTGTCAAACGATTTATTGGTGGAGAAGTCATAGATCAAATTGAAATTGGAGAATGTTTCTTCAAATAAATGTGATCCATCAGGTAATGACTGAAACGGGAGATTCTTGAACAATTGGGGGTTGTTTTCCGGTACGTAATTGGATCTCCACCATTGTACTTCTGGTCCTCTGATATGATGGAAATCCACAAGACAAATGGCAAATATGAAATCTTTTGATTTAGGTTTGATGATTTGTTTAGTAGGAGACTCGATGATTGGAAGGTTCTTGATTTGTATTGACTTTCTTCTAGGACTGGTAACTTCATCTATTGAAGATCTATGTACAGTATCGACAGAATTTCTATTAGGAGTCCTACTAGGTGAATTTCTATTAGGTAAGTTTCTATTTGGAGAACTTCTATTAGGAGAATTCTTACTTGGAGAGGCCTTTGGTGAACCTATTACATCCCTTGTCTCATCTTCCAGGTTCCTTGGACTAACATCTTCGTTATCATATTGTTTACTACCAAGACGAATTGGTCTCATTTTGAATTCTTCATTATGTGACGATGTTCTTCGCTTAGCCAATTTAATGGGTTTAACATTGAATTCTTCATTCCATGGATTTTCATCTATTTCATCCATAGTAGTTTTGTGAGCTAAGACGAGATTGAGTATCGGTCTCAATTGAGGGTTGATCCAGCCATGATCCAGCCATCGACTCCTCTAACTAGACACAACTTTATTTTACCATAAAATGTAAACAAAGGGCTAATGTTTACATAACCTCTATAAGCCTTATCATGTTACACAAACACAAAGAAGTGTACTTACAAGTTTGACATTTATTTTCGGAAATATCCGATCCCCAGATTATCAGATGTGATTTTCACATTAATTACGCACATACTAATCAAAATGAAAGAAGGTGATTCATTTCCCAAAGACTTAGAGTTCTTATATATCCCAGTAAATCCCCAAGATGATGCACTCAGTTGTTCTAGACCAATCAAATTATCTTTTGATAAACTTTTAAGTCAAGGAAGTTTGTTGATAGTATCAATCCCTGCTGCGTTTTCTCCAATATGTACCGAACAACACTTACCTGATATTTTGACAAACCTTACCAAATTACGTCAATTAGATATCAAAAACATAGTTATTTATTCAGTCAATGATGCATTTGCCTTAAATGCTTGGGGGAAGTTGTTGTTGAACAAGTATAATGCTACACCTGAAATTCCGGTATTTTTTGCATCTGATCCTAACGGAAGTTTCACTGAAAAGAATGGATTAGGGACAGACAAGTCCAGTTTTGGAATGGGATTCAGAAGTGATAGATTTGCTATGGTTGTAAAGGATTATGAGGTTAAGTATTTGAAAAAGGATACTACTCAGGTCGAGAATTCTGGTATTAAAGGGATTTTGAGTGCCAAGTTATAGAGAATCTTACTTGTGATTGAATCAATGGTTCAAACTGAATGAACAATTAGACTGAATCAATGGTTGACCTAGACAACAAAAACCCCGATTGGATCTCTCTAACAGTCTTAAATGGACCTCTAGTATAGACTTGTATAAGAAACAAATACACAGTAATATATGGTGGCAAAAACATCAGGTGAGTACAAAACCCTTGAACCCTGGAACAATTGATCTAAATTCCCCTAATAACAGAACAAAGAGGAACAGGAATAGACAGAAAAACAATCATTCAACTATTTAACTAACTAAAGAGCACCAGATTCATCAATGGTGATTCTAGCTTTAGTAGCACCAGATGATGAACCATAAGATTCAATTTGTTTAACAATGTCATAACCATCAACAACTTCACCAAAGACAACGTGTTTACCATCTAACCATGGACATGGAACAGTAGTGATAAAGAATTGAGAACCGTTGGTGTTTGGACCAGCATTTGCCATTGATAATAAACCTGGTTTATCATGTCTTTTAGAAAAGTTTTCATCAGCAAATTTTTCACCATAGATTGATTTACCACCAGTTCCATTACCTCTAGTGAAATCACCACCTTGTAACATGAATTGAGGGATAACTCTGTGGAAACTTGAGTTAGCATATCCAAATCCTTTTTCCCCAGTACATAAGGCTCTGAAATTTTCAGCGGTCTTTGGAACTACATCGTTGTATAATTTGAAAGTAATTCTACCTAATTTAGAACCGTTGGCGGAGATATCGAAAAAGACTTTAGACATAATTGATTGATAATTTAGTTAATTGAGTTAATTGACTTAATTGGATTTAACTTCAACGTTGAAAATTTTGAGCATCCAGGTCGTCCAGAACTGGGTTTGGCACGTCTTCCAAAGAATTCGAGAAGACATTGTCGGGAGAATGATGTAATAGGAGATTGATCTGCCAGAAACTAGCTTTTGAAGAGGCATTGGAGAAGTGGTATGATCAAGAATTTGTGTAGTAGACATTAGAAGTAATTCATGGTCAGGTAATCTATTGGGTTATGGTGGAGTGTTGAACATAGAACATATTGAACTTACCACTTTACTCCGGTAAATTCACTCTAATTAGTAGTCCATTAATATTCATTTGTAGTGTACACAGTACATATGCTAAACACTTCTTTGCTTACTTGGATCAAATGGAAAGAATAATGCAATGATCCCTAATGCTCCAATACACGCCGCACAAACATAAATTGGGGCAGGTCCACTCAGACTAGTATAATAATTAATAACCGGCACAAAAATAGATGCAAATCTGTTAGTAACAAATGCTAAACCTGAACCAGTGGCTCTACAAAATGAAGGTAATACCTCGGGGGTATAAGCGTATAAACACCCATAATAAATATAGATCGTTATATAAGAAACCGTTGTAAAAGCTTGATTTTGGGGATGAGTTCTAACCGTAGTATAACACATTAAGAAAACCATACTTAATAATCCTCCAATACATAAGGCTCCCTTACGACCGACTTTTGGTACTAGAATTAATCCTGCTGCAATTACTGGTCCAAAGAATGATAATCCATTAGCTAACATAGCATCACCATAAATCCCTGCATTAGTTTTAGCAGAAGTGGTAGCACCTTGTTTCAGTAAATATTGAGGTAAGAAGATTCCATATAATGGATAAGCAATTCCTAATAAAAACCACGATACCAACAATAATCCAATATTTAAGCTCATTTTCTTGTTAGCAAAAAGTGACCTAATATTAGAACCAGCTGCTACAATAAAACTCTTCATTGATGGTTTATGAGTATCAAATTTATTCTTTTCAACTGTACCACAAGCCTTTAATTGTTCAACAGTTAAAGTAAATTTACGATTATATTTTGTAGCAATTTTATTCAATAGTTCAATTGCATCTTCATCTCTATTATTAGTGACTAAATATTTTGGAGTTTCATCTAGTTTTAAAATCAATCTAATTATAGCAAATACCAAAATGATGGCACTATCAACATACCAAACGTATCTCCAGCCTCTATTCTTACTCCCATCACAAGTATCCATTTCATCAGTACACTGATTCCACTTCTTTGGAACCATAAAAATATATGCAACAATATATGCAACCAATTGACCTAATGACCAAAAACATGCAAAAAATGTAACTAAATAAGTCTGTTTTGATGGTAAAGTTTCCAAGAATACTAAAGCATCAATACCCAAATTACCACCAATAAAGAATCCTGATAAACATAAAAATACACAATAAAATGCAATACTTGGTGATGCACCTACTAAGAAAGAAACTAATGCTGATAATAATAAGGAACTATTAAATACCAACTTTCTTCCAATTAAATCTGCAGTTACCCCAAAGAATATAGCACCAGTAAGTAACCCAACATAAACAATCTCAGTAGTTACAGGATAAGTCTGATTGAATTGAAGGTTAACCTGTAATTGTACAGTACTTTGAGTTAACCCTAATAAAGAATCAGCTAAATACCCATAACCTGCAATTATCATATATTTAACGTGAAACCAAGTGAACCCAATCTCATCTAATGCATTATTGATTAAGTGCATCTTCTTAGTTAATGGTAAATCCCCAATTTCCAACTCCGTCATATCTTGTTTAGAAGACATCTTTGATGATAACGATTCAACGTCATAATCGTTATCATATTTCGGTTCTTTGTCAGACATTTTCAATGAATATAAAAATTATTGAAAAGAATAAAACGAAAAGAATTTTCGTAACTAACGATTGGAATATTTCTGGTAAGAACTTTTCACACCTTAAATAGGAAATATGGTAATGCAACAAAAACGTTTTGGTAAGATTAGTTATAGTGAAAAATAAAAATGTCTCAGAGCTAACACGGTGTAAAATAACTTTAGAATAGAGGTGAAATTCGTGATTTAAACTCGTGTGTGCATACGATATAGATCGTTCGAGTCGATGGGGTTATTAGTTGATTATACGATAAATCACTGGTACTGCACTTAATTTTGATTTTTGGCAGATTAAACGTGTTACAGTTACCCTGTTCTGCCGTCTCACACGAGGATGTAAGGTCTTAGTAGTGCGGTCTTCAATTGACAGGTCGTGCACGCGTGTAGGTGGTACCAAAACCAGTAGCGTGCAACTGGCTTGATTGATGGGTAGTGCCTAATCAATAACGTGAGAGTGAGTCAAAATCAAACGGAATTCTGACCCGGTAATCAACCGGATGTGACTAATTATAACGTTGTTACGGATGTAATTTGACGTTCGGTTATGATTTCTTAGTCTAAAGTTAATTAATTAAATTAGCCATCGTGTGAGCCCATTTAATTTACCTCAGGTTAACGTTGTTGGCCATGAATGATTTTGAATTTGGGAGTGTCCATTTTTATATGTTGTCCATAGGGATCTTTACTTTTGAATGGTATAATCAGGATTATCTACAAGCTATAATCGTCTTCAAGTTTTGCTTTCTCTACTATGGTTGTTGCGAAATCCGTAAAAGTGTCGTGCGGTTACCGGTTAAACGTGGGTAATATTTTGATTGATAATGTACAGGACCTTGCAACTGTGATTTAAATACCACAGAAATAATCAATTGAATTTGTTATTAATATTGTATATATAGAGTTATAGAGTATACAACCATAAAACCACAGAACACAAACGGTAACAGGCTTACATATTTTTAAGAACTACAATCGCAGACAACCACAAACACATAAGATTAATTAGAGATGTCAGAATTCATAACTAAATCACTTTTAACTATTAATAACATTTATAATCCCCTTATAATTTCCAGCTTAATCATCGGGTTCAATGTTTACATACAATCACAAAGTTTCAACAGGTATCAAGACAAAATTGATTTTTCAACGATATTCAATATCATTTCCAATGTCATCAACTTGACATTCTTATTAAGGTATAAGCTTATATTCACAAATTATATTGTAAATGAAGTATTTCTTTTCGTGGCCCAACAAGGTATTGTTCTTTACTTACTTTATGATAATTTCACGTATGATACAAGCATTTTCATTTTACTTAACTTATTTCAACTTTGTTGTTCAATGTTAATTAACACCATTAATATTTACGACTATTTCGAAAAAGATCAAGACGTGGACGAGAAGAAAGAATCTTCAAAGAGTTTCATTAATTTATTAATCAACTTAAATAATAACTATTTACCAATCATGTTGACCAACTCATTTGCATTGATTTCATTCCCTGATTATCCTGTAAATGATAATATCATGATAGCATATAAAGTATTGATAATATCACTTAAATTTTATTGCTTGATTCAATATATCTTGATTGAATTGATCGATAATCAAGTTTTAGGTAAGGTTACAGTATTAAATGAAAATGGCAGATTAAACTTAAATAACAATAGTTATTTAGTAGTTTGTTGTATATTATTGATTGGTATAGATATTGGGTTATTAATTTAGGTATCGTATTCGGCATATGTATAATAAAAGTTTTCAAGCAATTCTTGATTGAGTTCGATGTTTTGTTCTGTATCTGATTCTAGTTCGCTGTCACTTTCACTATCGTCCGAGGGTTGGTTATGGTTCTCATTAGGGTCCTCATCGAGAGTGCCACTATTTTTTGCACCATCTCTCGCATTGGGGTCGGTATCGCTATCAGTCTCGCCCTCACTCTTATCGGTCTCAGTTCCAGTCTCAGTCCCAGTCCCAGTCCCAGTCCCCGTTCCACCAGTTCCAGTCTCAATATCACTATCTATTACATTACCCTCCTCGTCATATTCTAAATCACTATCGTCACTTAATGTCGCTTGTAACACTTCAACTTCTTGATCCGTATACATCGATACTTCCGTGCCTTGTCCTGCCGTTGATAAATAAACCAACATCACGTGTTCATCGCCTTTCAGTTCTTTCAAATCTTTGTCCTCCACAACTTTCAATTCTTTTTCATATAATTTCCATTCGTACCCTTCGTCATCAAATAAATTGATCATTTTCGGCATATTGTCTACCCGTAGAACTTCTTCCTCTTTCTTATTAAACCCGACTCCATCATAATATCCTCGGTTGTCAAACACAGTAGTAGTTCCTAAGATCTCTCGTTGTTTGATTCCTAACTTTCTGAATCCTCCTACATGATAAAAGTAACTGTCACGAAAGTTCTTAGGTACAGGATAATATTTTGAGACCATACTCCTATTAACTACATTCTCTCGATTATATACGGTTATAAGATGCAACATCATTTCTCGTAACTTAAGTATTATTAAACTTTCCAATAAAGCCATGGCATGATTGTTATAGTTGGTGATTTTGGGGGTTAGCCCTATTGTTTCATATAATTTCATTAGTTCGTTAGCATTATCTACATTTATATACTCCAGCTGAAGTCCTTTAACTTTATTCAACTTCTTATACTCAATCACAGCTAAATTGTCTCTAGCTGCAAGTCTTGCCAGTTGAATTTCTTCCATTCTGATCCAGTTCTTACTCATTTCAAATGCTATGGGCATCTCTAAGTACGATACTAATTGTCGATTCATAAACCTGTATCGTATCTGGGGGATATTTCTTTGTTTAGGGTGAATATTTCTATGCTTTTGTGGCACAGCTGTCAGTTTGACTTTACTTTTCATTTGTTTTACAGCTTTCTTTAGTACCCAATAATAATTTAAAACATCTATAGGTTTCTTATCACCGATTTCCTCAGCTATTAGATCAAACCTATGAATGGAATGGCGGGCTAAACTATGGAAAAATTGATTCTTATCCTCCAGAGTCCATTCAACTCCCCTATATCTACGATATCCATGTTGTCCTTCATACTTCAATGAACCGGCTCTGACTCTCGATGTTTGATAGTCTTCAGTTTCAGGATTGAAAAAGTCGTGCACGTGTCTATTATAAACATTTATATAATTCCTATTTCCCTTATACGTCCATTTTTCATCTCTTTTGTGCGTTCCATTATTCATTTACTTGGGATGGTAATGTCGATGAGATCAAGGTTAAAAAGTCGCGATGGTTTTGCAACTCGATTTCTCAATTTACACAAACCCATTTTGCAACCTCAGCGGCTGAATTCAATAATGATATTATTTACGTATTTGTGGTTCGTACCATTGGTGTTCCTGTTAAACACTCACATAAGAGAAGATGTTGTCTTTGATTCTAACATCACAGTAGAAAAAAGAGGGTATCATGAAGAATCTCCCTTGTTTTTTATTGAGGATAGACACCCTGGGCATTATTTTTATTCAGCTCCTTATTATCCTTCACCATTAGGAGGAAGATTGGATCATATTTGGCAGAAAGCGTATGACAAGGCAAGAAAGATTGTAGAGAAGATGACTATCACTGAGAAGGTGAACTTAACTACTGGCACTGGTTGGGGATCAGGACCTTGTATAGGTAATACAGGTAGCGTACCAAGGTTAGGTATTCCAAACCTTTGTTTACAAGATGGTCCCAATGGGGTTAGATATACTGATTTCGTTACTAATTTCCCTAGCGGGTTAGCTGCTGGTGCTACATTCAATAAAGATTTGATCTATTTAAGGGGTAAAGCAATTGGTAAAGAACACAAAACCAAAGGAGTTCATATGGTATTGGGACCTGTAATTGGTCCAATTGGTTTGAAAGGTGCTGGTGGCAGGAACTGGGAAAGTTTTGGTGCTGATCCTTATTTACAAGGAATTGCCGGTGCTGCTACAATTGAAGGTTTACAAGATGAAGGTGTCATGGCAATCGTCAGACACTTTATCGGTAATGAACAAGAGCATTTCAGACAGGTAGGGGAATGGGATATTAATGGCTGGGATAAATTAGATGAATCTATTAGTTCTAATATTGGTGATAGAGCCATGCATGAAGTTTATTTATGGCCATTTGCGGATGCTATTAGAGCTGGAGCTGGTGGTGTTATGTGTTCATATAATCAAGTTAATAACACTTATGCTTGTGAGAATTCCTATTTAATAAATCATTTATTGAAAGAAGAATTAGGGTTCCAAGGGTTTGTTGTATCTGATTGGGGAGCTCAACATACTGGAGTTTATTCTGCATTATCAGGCTTAGATATGACAATGCCAGGTGATGTGTTTGATGATTGGTTAGCAGGTAAATCATACTGGGGTCCTTTATTAACTAGAGCCATTTATAATTCTACTATTCCTCAACAAAGGTTGAATGATATGGTTACAAGAATCTTGGCTCCTTGGTTTGCAATTGAAACTTTGAAATTACCAAGTGAAAATGATATCCCCAATTTTAGTAGTTGGACCTATCATACTTATTCCCAAAAATATCCCTATCAACATTTTGGACCCATTGTAGAAGTTAATTTCCATCAAGAATCCAGAACTGAATTACTGGATTCTACTGCTTTGAAAGTAGCAAGGGAAGCAATAGTGTTGTTAAAGAATGATGGTCATCATTTACCTGTTGGTGAAGAAGATGGTATTAGAAAAATACTAATCGCAGGAGTTGGGGCCGGAGTTGATCCGAATGGATTCAATTGTAAGGATCAAAGATGTGCAGATGGTGTATTAACATCAGGATGGGGATCATCAGCTGTAAATAATCCTTATGTGATTACCCCTTATGAAGCTATTAGTCAAAGGGCAAGAAAGATGGGGATGCTGGTTGATTACTCTAATAATGTATGGGATTTAGATCATATTGATGAATTATCAGAATATGCAGATTTATCAATTTTAGTAGTTAATGCTGACAGTGGTGAAGGATTTATTGAAGTAGATGATAATTATGGCGACCGTTCTAATTTCTCAGTTTGGCATAATGGTGATAATTTAATCAAGCATGTTTCTGAAAGATGTCACAAAACCATTGTAGTTGTGAATTCAGTTGGTCCCGTTAACATGGAAAAATGGATTGAAAATGAAAATGTTGTTGGTGTAATTTATATGCCACCACTAGGCCAATATGTTGGCAAAGCCCTAGCTGATGTTATATTTGGAGAAGTCAATCCTTCAGGAAAGTTACCATTTACTATAGCTAAGAAGAAACTGCATTACGTACCAATCATTGATAGTCTAAGTAAATCAAATGATCCTCAAGATACATTTGATAGAGATATTTATTTAGATTACAGGTTCTTTGACAAACATAACATTAAACCTAGATTTGAATTTGGGTTTGGTTTAACATATACAAAATTCGAATTATCAGATCTAAAAATTGAAGAAATCAATTCACCAACTGAGTATTTACCATATCCTGAAGATTATTTACCAATTTATAAAACTGTTGAAGATGATATTTGTGATCCTGAAGATGCCTTATTTCCTCATGATGAAATGGATCCTGTTCCTGGTTACATTTATCCATATTTATATAATGATGATGTCAGAAGTGTACCTGATGAAGATGATTTTGATTATCCAAAAGGGTACAACACATATTTCAAATCAAGTCCGCCGTTAAGTGGAGGATTTGGTGGTAATCAACAATTATGGGAAACATTATTTACTGTCAAGGCAATGGTTAAAAACATTGGTAAATATAAAGGAGGATATGTTGGTCAATTATATATTGAATTCCCAAGCACGGTTGTTGCATCGCCTCCAAAGGTGTTAAGAGGATTTGATAAAGTGTTTGTTGACCCTGGTAAGCAAGGTAAACTTCATTTTAATATCTTACATAGAGATTTATCTATTTGGGATGTTGAATCTCAACAATGGATTATTCAAACTGGTACCTATAAGGTCTATATTTCATCCTCCAGTAGAAGAATTGAATTATGCGGTGAAATTGATATTGGGGTCTGAATTTAGTGGGAAAAGAATTAACCAATGATAATGAAGTCATTACCCCTAAAGTTCATTAATAATTCCTTTGTCCCGTAAGAAATTTAAGTTTACAATATTTTTGCTTATGTTTATTTGTTCATGTCATAATCACTGACATAAACCTCAGTTTGATTCGGTAATACAATTATGTCAGAAAATCTTGTTTAAAGTTGCAAAAAAGAGATAAAAAGAAAATAAAAAAAGTGAATAACAACCGTTAATGAATGGGATCGAATCAATTGCTATTAGAACCAATAAGGTAAGAATAAAAGGTTTAGCAAAGGTCTACTTTGTTATAATTATAAATATAGAAATTGTTTAAGTGAAATGCCAAGTTTTTAGAGGTTTTTGCGCTCTTTATCATAGAACTACATGCAGTACAGAACCACCAAAATAGCCAATAAGCCATAATTGAGCCAAAGATTCGAGGGCTTTTATGGAGGCTTAACACAGAAGTTTATTGGTTCTATACACAACCGATTGTTTCCGAATAAACTTCAAATTTGTTCCATGGCACTTCTGGTCCTTTCTGAGGCATAACTTGATTAACCCTTTTTAAAAGGATGTCGTTTAGTTATTCGGTAGTTTTAATGAATCTACTCTACTATTATATCGCAACTTTATAAGTATAGTGACACCAATGAAGCCGTCAGTGGTTGCGTTGGCACAATTTTTGAAGTTAAAGAGCCAATAAGCCGATAAATTTATGGTACTTTACGAGAAATGGCACAGTTATTTATGTTAATGGTGGTTGCAAGAACGGAAGTAGAATCAAGCACCTATAGTCACCACACATGCGTGAGTTCCTGGGTGTAATCAACAAATATTTTCACAAGTTCTATAATTGTAACGGATCATTCAGGATTACTTAGAGTCGTTTAAGTCTCGATGAGCCAGGGTTTCAGAACTTTTTCTAATGTAAATTCTTTTAAAAACAAAAGGAGGGACTGAAAGGTACAGCCTAATCCCCTTACATGACATTATAAGGGAAACTAGCGTTGAAAAGTGATGCTGGTATCTGAAATAGGGGAAATGTCGTAATCCAAATCAGACAGGTGTGATATATTCTGTTGCAGTTGATCTGCACAAATACTGCACAAGTCAGGGCCAGTGGGGCAATTTTACTGGACTAATTAACCGTTTGGAATTCCCACCCCTCCTTTCTGTATCAAGGGTTCATTGACCGTTAAGCGAGGGTTTACCTTACATGAACATACTATAGGGTAAAATACCTCGTGGGTTATACCTAAACTCACATCAATTTGAATCTTGGCGAGGCTATGATCGAGTATGGGCTTCACACATAAACTTCCAAGCCAAGGTACACCTACGCAATCTTAGATCACAACATGGCCTTGTAAGTTTATGGCTCAAAATAATGGTAGTGGTAAATCCACATTATTCCAACTTTAATTTGACAATGAATAAACTTCAGATGTATAGCAGATAAAAATTCTTGAGCCATTGGTTAATAATAAATTTGTGAAAGATAAGCCAACTTGTTTTATTGTTAAAGGAGTTAAAGTTTTTAACGCTCTGAAACTTTTAATTTAAAAATAAAAAAAAAAACTAGACGAACTGCATAATTACCACAGTTGTCAATTAAAGGGTTGATTCTACTGCATAAAACTCGTAGAAATTTGGATAAAATTGACAACAATAGCCTAAATTTGACAGGTTTACCGGGAAATTGACTCTAGATTCCTAAAACACCCTACTATTGCTTAAGTGATAGCCTTGACTAACCCTTTAATAACGCAAAATTTAGGTTTGGTAGGTAATTGTTCTAAATTCTCTCTAGGCACCATATGAAACTAATCTAGGCACTTGGGACCTGATGAAATATAAAAATAACAACGAATCTCTTGAGCTGAGTTGTTAAGCCTTTAGTAAGCCTTATTTGTTAACTATGGGGAAAGAAGAAAAAGAGCTGCAAGTAAAAATTCATGAAGTCAAAAGACAAGGAAGTGACAGTACTATAGACAATAGTAAAATGCAACTTTCCAATAAGTTAGGTGATGCACATATGAATGTGTTACCGCTTAGGAAATTATTAATTCTGTTGGCTGCATTATCATTGGCATGTTTATTGTCATTTGCAGACCAGACTGGAGTGACTGTTGCATTAACTAAGATCGGTGAAGATTTGCATTGTGAGTCTACCATTAACTGGGCTGGTACCGCTTCCCTATTGGCAAACTGTGTGTGTCAAATCTTATTTGGAAGATTGTCAGATATCTTCGGAAGAAAGACAGTAATGTTAACATGTTTGATAATCTTAGCCATCGCCGATTTGTGTTGTGGGTTTGCACAAACTGGTATTCAATTCTTCATATTCAGAGCATTTGCCGGTGTAGGTAACGGAGCAGTAAGTTCTTTAACTATGGTAATCTTAAGTGATATTGTAACCTTAGAACAAAGAGGAAAGTTCCAAGGTATTTTGGGTGCAAGTGTAGGAATAGGTAATTGTGTAGGACCTTTCTTAATGGCTGCGTTTGTCAAACATCAAAGCTGGAGAGACTTCTATTACATGTTATCACCTTTGACTATTGTAGTGGCTATAGTCATATACATTCTTATTGATAATAAGAAGAAACAATTGAATAGTGTATTAACCACTAAAGAAAAGTTCCTCAGAATTGACTATTTGGGGATTTTTGCAGCCACTGCGAGTTTGACATTACTTTTAATTCCTATTTCAGGAGGTGGGTCCACTTATGCTTGGAACAGTCCTTTGGTCATAGCTATGCTTTGTGTAGGAGGAGTAACATTTATTGGGTTTTTGATCATCGAATGGAAGATTCCAGAATTGCCAATGATTCCTTTACATTTGTTCAAGACCCCTTCTTTGTGTCTCCTCTTGCTGTCAAATTTCTTTTTTGGCATGTCCTACTTTGGGTTCCTTTATTATCTCCCATATCATTTAAGTATTGTCAAACAAAAGGACATTATCCACACATCGGCATTCCTTGTCCCTTTGGTCATAATGCAGGCATTAGGATCAGTTATCTCCGGACAAATCATTTCCAGAACCGGTCATTATATTTTAGTTATCATTAGTGGTTATTCCTTATGGGTTATAAGTTGTGGACTTTTATGTATATGGGATAGGGACATCACAGATGCTGTTAATGTCATCACATTATTGGTCATGGGACTAGGTGTTGGGTTCACATTCCAACCTAATATGGTAGCATGTCAAGCACAATCTTATAAATGTGATAGAGCTGTTGTTATTTCTACTAGAAACGTCATAAGATCATTTGGTGGAGCTGTTGGGGTGGCCATTGGCTCAATGATTGTAGCCAATTCATTGATGAATGAACTTAATAGTCCCAAAATTAAATCCCAATTGCCTTCATCCTACGTCCATTATTTGAAAACTCATGTGTTTAGTTCTATTAAAACTGAGGGCTTGGATCCTAAGCAACTTAAACTTGTGGGTGAGATCTATACTAAAGCTATTAGAAATTACTTCTATGTATTGATTCCATTCATTGGAGTCTGTTTGGTTTCTTCATTCTTTATCAGGGATAGAGGGTTGCAATCAATTGATGAAGTTCGTAAAGAAACAGAGTCGTCTAATCAATCGTTTTCTGGTTCAACCCTTCATTCTTCAGCTTCATCAAAAGTTTAACGTTGAAGTGGTGAAGAAAAGTCTGTTTGTTTTGTTAGGTTTATAGATCAATAGAGGTATAGTTTTTTATTACCTGAGCGAAGTGAACGATGGGTGCTCTTTGTGTTGGTTATCTCAGTTTCAACTTTGAAAGAAGTGAAAAGTAATGCTTTAAGTGTTGAAATACTATATTAAAAAATCTCTGTCTCTACAGATCTTCCCTTCCTTTAGAAACTCTGCTTACTTGGAGTTACTGTTGATAGTTTCCAAAAAATATCAAGGAAAACTTTGTTCAGCAGATCGACTTAGGGCTGAGGATCTTTATATTTAACCTCCAGTCGTTTTGTGATGATCAAATGTGATACACCTTTAGTTTCAAATAACGCTTATTGAGATAACAAGGGTGGTGTAGATGAACGTTCTGAAAAGTGGACTAATAATTTCATAATCAGATCAATTCCTATTTCCCCAGAAATGGCCATTGACAATTCTTGAGAGGCAATCCAAGGGAATGGAATCTGGTTCGTATTAATAGTAAATGGTAGTCGTGGATGGTAAATCATAGAGTTGGTTCCATGGTATTTATGTTGCTTCCATCATCAGAGATCTTCGACTCTATACTTTGTATTAGGAAGATTTATCAATAACCAACTAGCTTTTATAGTCAATTTTCAAACAAATAGGAGCATTGTGAAATCCGAAAAATCACGAAGGAACATAGAATAGATATGTAAGACTGAAGGAATTCTACGGATATTTATACTTCAAAAGTCGTGGATTGTAAATATGATAGATCATTCTGTAAGACCAAATTAATCGCGACCACAGTATGAGACCATATACAGGTCATAAACCCTTTGATTCACCTATAAGGACGTTGCCTCGAACTTATAAGGACGGAGGGATATTAAAGCCTAAACGATTGACTTATAAAAATGGTGTTACTAAGAACAAACCAAATAATGGGATATTGAGTAAATTCAGTGAGTTTTTTAATAAGTATTCGATAAGTAATTATGAGAATGATATTGATGTTAGTGAGTTGGAGAATCTGTATATTAAGAAGAATGAAGGCATTGGGCTGTTTAAACATACCAGGTTTGAAGAAGGGTTAGGTGGAAGAGTTAATGACAAGTTTCTGGAGAGAGGAAGGGATGAGACTAGGCATTCTATTAATGAGAGGTATAGGAGGTTACAGGAGTATCAGAGTAGTCCCATCAGGGAAATTTCAGAAGTACAGAGAGAAGCTCCAAGCACAGCTAGAGAACAAGTGTTAGATCACACAATTCATGAAGCGCAAATCGACGAATTGAAAATCGAAATTCAACGATTAAAAGATCAAATCAAACACCTTGAAAGTGCAAATAGTCAAATCCAAAATGAAAAAGATAAACAAACCAATCAATTCATACGACAAATACAAACCCTTGAAGCGGAAATCACCGAACTAAACACCAAATTAGATAACAAAACCAAAGAGTTTAATCACATAAATGAAAGGAACTATTCATTGATCAAACAATCGGTTGATTTAACTAAGGAATTAGAACTTGTGCATAAAACCAACAAATCTATCATCGAAGAAAACAAGTTACTTAAGCAAGATACTCTCGATAGGAATGAGTTAAGGTTAAAGTTAAATTCTACTAATTTCTTATTGGCTAGTAAATCTTTAGAACTTGAGTTTATCAAGTACAGACTTCTAAAAGATCCGACGTTCGATGTGAAGTATTATAGAGCTGCCAATGACAAGCTAACAAGTTGTGAGAGTGAGTTTGGCAATTATAAGTTATTCAAACAAGATAAATTGTATATAGAGAATCATTATAATTATGAGAAATTAGTGGGATTAAAAATTGCATTGAATAAGTTGAATTCCGATTTAAATCTAAGGTTTGATAAGAGGGTTGAAAAGTGTATATATAAAGGGTATGATGTGGGGTTATTACCTGCTAAGATGGTCAATCATTTGAGTTGTATTCATAAGTTAAAGGTGAAAATTGTTAATATGTTGTATACAATTGACGAGATCATCATCATTTTGAATGCTTGATTTGCTAACTAGCTTTTCATTAGGGAGAGATCGGTTCTGGCTTAGACTCAGCTGTTGGCTAGTACCTTGTATAAATATGTATAGTAATATAACGATGCGATCCACGCGATCGCGTAAAGATAAACCGCGTACTACATACATGTCACAGAGAACCACATTACCGGTTAAACTACAACCATCCAACTTACGTCCAATAGCCTATAGGATTCTATCCAAGAAGCATGGTCTCAACATTCAAACTGACGGGTTAAAACAGTTGACAGACATCATTAGTTATAAATTTGGGAGTGATTGGAAAGGACCAAACTCTCAGAATTATCTTGAAGACATCGCCAGAACATGGAAGAATAACGATAAAGGATTGTTCATAGATGGTGAAGGATTGAAGGAGATTGTCAAGCAGTTGGATTCAGATGATAAAGGGAGGTCTAAAGAGAGAAGTAGTGAAAAAGGTGGAGACAGAAGTAAAGAAGGCAGCGAACGAGAAAGTGAAGAACCTGAAGTTATAGATGAATATGAAGAAAATAAAGAGAACGAGGATGAAATCAACTGGAGGGAATATTTCCGGATACTTAACCCTGATAATTTACCAAATTATAAGTTTGAAAAATCACGTAAGCAGTTTGGACTTAAACCATTACCCAAGAATGGGTCTAGACTTCAAGGGTTTTTAGAGTCTAACATCGACACTTTCAACCACAGGTACAGTTTAATCAAAGATAGGTTATCTAGGAACGATATGTTCAAAAAAAGAAACTACCAGAGTATTTCAACGATTATGGAAAAACAATTAAATAATGAGATAACGTTGATTAAGAATGTTATTGGTAGAGACAAAGGGAAGTTTATTTTGTTTGGATTATTGCTGCAAAATTCCCAAGGCAACTTTGTCCTTGAGGATTCTAGTGATTCTATTGAATTGAATTTGGAACAAGCCGAAAAAGCTGATAATTCGTTTCTTAACTTAGGAATGTTTGTGACTTTAGAAGGAATTTATTCTCAATTTAATGAAGGTTCTACTAATGGGATTTTCTACGTCAGTTCCATAGGTCAACCACCCAGTGAAAAACGTGACTTGGCCATGGATACTTATGGAGAAATTGATTTCTTGAATATCAATCAAGAAAACTTAGCTACCCTTAATCACGTGAGTAAATTAAGTAAACCATTCAAGAGGAAATTATCAAAATTAGAGAGAAAATTAGCTGGTCATAAAATAATGGTGGTGGGCTCGAACCTTTACCTTGACAATTTGCTGATTTTGAAGAATATCAAGAAATTTTTAACTAAATTAGAAGCTGACATTGTTAATGAAGAACCTGAAATTCCCATCTGTTTGGTTCTTATCGGGTCTTTTGTATCTACACCTATCAACCCAGTCAACTCGTCAATATCTAATATCAGTAATAGTGAATCGTATAAGAACAACTTCAATAACTTTGTGAATATTCTTTCGTCCTTCCCAGCAGTCACGTCCAAAGTTAAACTTGTATTAGTTCCAGGCCCTAACGATCCTTGGCAGAGTACTTATGCGTTAGGAGGATCGAATTTGAATTATTACCCTCAAGCTCCTGTTCCAGAAATTTTCTTGAATCGTCTTGAAAGACTTTTGCCTAAAGGCAATTTAATTCTCGGTTGGAACCCAATTCGTATCAATTACCTTAGTCAGGAAATTGTTATCTTCAACGACGATATAATCACTAAGTTCAAGCGTAATGAGATCTTATTAGAATCAGATTTATCTCAAATGGACCATGTGGACATTAACACCAATGTCAGCGACATTGTTAGTGATACTCATGTGGATAATATCCCACCAAAAGTCAAACAGGCAAGAAAGTTGGTTAAAACATTACTTGATCAAGGGAATTTGCAGCCATTTTCTAAGGACTTGAAGTTGATAAACCCGGTGTATGATAACAGTTTGAGGATTGATCCGTTGCCACATGTGATAATATTGAATGATGATACTTACGAAAATTTCGAGGTGCTTTATTGTGGGTGTAGAGTGATAAATTTAAGGGGTGTAGGTGATAGGTTTAATTATTTGGAGTACTTTCCTGGGAATAAGCTGTATAAATTCCAGTCTTTTTGAACCTAGTCTACATGGGTGGAAAGAGTGGATTTCTTTGCTTGGGGGTATGCACAAATAGAAATGGTAATCACAAAGACAAAACCAATACCGAAGTATTTGTGGATCTGTATAATAATGTAGTAATATAAATTATTCGAATATCGCGAGTTAGTGAGGATGGAGGTGGTAATGGTGCGGGATCTTAGGCTAGCGCCATTCGCATTTCTCGCTATCGCTTGAAGGATGATCAAAAGAAAAGAACACATCCAATACGTACAACACCTCAACGACAAAATATCCCAGCAAAACTATGAACATTGGTTAAGCGAGCATCTTCGGATGAATGGTCTTTACTGGGCCATTATGACATTATCCACCCTTAAATCCCTCGATAGTCTTCCTAAACCAGACATAATAGAATTCATCAAACTGTGTTACGATTCCAAATCAGGTGGGTTTGGAGCTTACCCCGAACACGATGGGCACATATTAAGCACTCTTAGTGCCATCCAAATCCTAGCGATTTATGGTGCATTGGATGAAATAGCTGATCTAAAACCAAATATTATAAAGTTCATAGTTAGCCTACAATTACCTAATGGAAGTTTCCAAGGTGATGGCTATGGGGAAACTGATACTCGTTTCGTATACAGTTCACTAAATGCTTTGAGTATCTTAGGAGAATTGGACAAAGTCGATATTGATAAAGCAGTCGATTACCTTAAACAATGTGAAAACTTCGATGGTGCATTTGGAATGAGACCAGGAGCTGAAAGTCATGCAGCTCAAGTGTTTACAGTAGTAGCAGCATTAAAGATCGTTGGCAGATTAGATGTGTTGAACCAGGATAAGTTAGGTCGGTGGTTAAGTGAACGACAAGTCAAGTCAGGTGGACTAAACGGAAGACCTGAAAAATTACCTGATGTATGTTATAGTTGGTGGATCTTGTCGCCCTTATCAATTCTCGGCCATAAGAACTGGGTTGATTTAGAAAAGTTGGAGTCGTTCATTTTCGATTGTCAAGACGACAACGGAGGAATCAGCGATAGAAATGGCAATGAGACTGATATTTACCATACGTGTTTTGGGTTAACAGCCTTGAGTTTAATTGATGATAAGAAATGGGATTTGGATCACGTTGACCCGGTCTATTGCATGCCATCGAGTGTCACTAAAGGGTTCAAACAATGGCCCTACAATGCCTAATTTGAGGTGTAGCATTAGGACATGTAAATAAACAAATTGAAACTATTTGCGTTCTAGGTCTGAGGATCCATTCGTGTTTGTGGCACTGTGTGTGTGATGTTTGTGTTAATCTCTTTGTGTCGCTAAATTGGCATTGCTTACTTCCCTTTATGGTCAATTGGGTGATTGTGTTGGCGTCAAATAACTCTGTTTGTAAGTCTAAAGTTTATTTGTTTGGGTTTATGCCATTTGGGTTTATGCCATTTGGGTTTAAGCCGTTTGGGTGTGTGCCGTTTCAGTTTGTGCCATTCGGGTTTGCGTTAACTGGGTTTGTATCGCTTTTCATCGTGTCGATTTGTGTGTACCTGTGTATCCCTGTGTCCCTGTAATCTCGTTGCCTTGCTTATGAACATGTCTTTCGTTGCCACCCCTCACTACTTGCTTATACGTTGAACGAAAATAGATACAAACTCAATTGACTACCGATAATCTACAATCAGGGTATTGCTTAATTAACCCCAAATAAGTATCCTTGAGCCAAAGTCCAGGCTTAAAACAATTCAATCTAAATAAGGGTTGGCATCGGTTGGTTCACTACCTTCGCTATCGTTGAAGTAGTAATAAGTCCGTAGTTTTAGGAAACTATGTCGTGAGATCTAACCAAAGTTCATATGCCATCACGTATATGCAAATTTACGTTAATTTGCAAATCTGCCCAAATCTGTAAGTCCAAACTTAACCAGTAATGATATTACAGATATGGACATATGTAGACGTACACCCTTAACTAGTTAGGTTAAGTCTCCGCTCAAATTTAATTTTAACTCACCTAATTTAACCGGTCGTACATTTACATTTGCTTAAGGTTTACTTGTTTACATGTATGTTTACCTTTACATATTTACCAGGCGGAAACGGATATATTACGGATACTTTATAACTGATGTTTCAAGTTATAGTTTAAGTTTAATCTGAAATACCAACCTAAAACATTTAGTACGTAACAATACAATAGAATGCTTATAATTAATGAAATTTAATTTGAATACAATAATAATGACGAATCTAATGCAATTAACAATAATAGTCAACATCATATAAACTATTTCACTCGTATTGTTTGGGGTGACATTGTCGTGCATTGTTTTATTTTTGTTGGTCTTTTTTTCGACCCTCATTTCAATATTAACGGTTCGATGATGACCATAAGGAGTAACCCCTGCTCAAAACAATTCATCATGAAATTAAATCCCTGCTAGTCCCTGTTGATCGAATTTTGGGGTTTCAATTCAAGAAATTATTTTATTTAAAATCAATTTTGTTATTTTATAATTAAGTTAGATTATATATCGATTATCATAGATTATAAAGTTGTAGATTACCATCTTAAATGTAAGTTATTTATTAAATTAGATAAACAAATAAATAAATAAATCCGTTTCAATTGCTTGGTTGACGATAAAAAGGGCTATAATTGACGAGAAACCCAAAATAATCCACACAATATTTATGCGCGTGTACTAATTAGTCAGTGAATATCCCAATAAGGAAATTTTCATGTAAATTAATGTAAATAATTTATAAGGTTTTGATGATCTTATAAATATATTCCTGCAAGATGTTTCAAATAATAATTTATAAACTTTATGTGAGTGATGCTAATTATTTTAAGTTAAGATTCCCTAGGAATTTCAATTGATTTGATTGGAGCTAATGATAATTCTAGGTTGTCGATCATTATATCATTATTATAGTAAACCCCTATTGATCAATACAATACAATGCCGCTTTATTATATGTAAGAGAAGTTTTCATAGCAACTAAATGTTTGAATTGTTAAATAAAGTATCACGACATTCTTAATTTCTCAATTTTTTTTTATTTTTCTACTTTAGGACTGTGGGTACCTTTTTCAAAAAAAATAAATTTAAATCTTACTATGCAACCGATTGTAGATTAGGGAGATTATCATAAGAGATTTACAGTTTTAAATAATAGTCAATAACGATACAATGTTTTGGACTGTATAATATAATTTTTTATTTAAATTGTTACATATTTATCAATAAAATCATCCTATGTAAATCTTGAAAGAATTTACTTTAATTTACGACGCCATCACTCATTCTCACTACCCAAGGCTTATCTCTTTCCATATTTTCCAATTATAGTAACAGAAGCACTAGCAAGGCTAGCGTTACAAAAGGCATGGACAAGGCAGAGTGTTTACAGTAATAACTAAATTATATATTTCCCCATGCTATAAAAAAAATTAACCCAAGAATTGAATATGCTATTAATATTTGATTAAGTCGACTTAATTCAAAATATAATTCAATGAATGATGTGATTTCTTATTAATTGACCCAATACTAGAAATACTAGAAATACTACTTGACCTACTAGCATTTGGACTGGTTGGTGCTGTTTTTAACGAACTAATAATTCTTCTCCATCTGAATTGACAAGCATTTGGTGTACGATCATGAAAAAAGGTTGATATTTCTCTCCAACCTAATTTTTGATTCTCTTTTAATTCTCTTAATAATTTGTCTTCATTGGACGTCCAAGTCGTTGAAGATTTCAATTTTTTTTCATTATAATAGTAGAATGGTAATTGCATTGGTACCATATTAGTTGGTTGAGGTTTTGGTGATGTAAATTGTGGTTGGTGTTGTTTTTGTGGACTCAATTGGTAAGGTATTGGTTGTTGAACTTGTCCATTTTGGTAGTAATAAGGATATTGGTAAAGGTAATGATATTGGTAAGGATATTGATATTGATATACACTCATATTATTTAAAATATTATAATTCTAATCGTAGATTGATAAAGATTAGTGTTTGTGTACTGTAATTCTATTTATACCGTTTAGTTTTACTTGTTGAGTAATAAACGGGTGATACTTTGTACTGTGATAATACTAGATAGATCCAAATCTAAAAGGATTTTCAATTTAATTTATACGAATCATAAGCATTTAAAAAACTTATTTAAAAAAAATAAAAAAAAAATTAATATAGAATCATAAAAATAAAATAAAAAATAAAAAATAATAATTAAGTTTAAATTCTTTCGTTATACAAGAATGTCTCATTTTATAAAAAATTTTCTTGACATTTTATCAACTATGTAGGTAGCGTAAAGTGCCGTACTATTATAAAACAATTATAATTAGAGTCAATCGAGTTTCAAAATTGAATCAATACGACATTTCAATGACTTCAATAACTTTAATTACTATTGTTTTGATTTGTTTCATGTCATTATGTATCAACAGATAAATTTAGTTCGTAAATTACATTGCAAAAGACCCGCTGCGAATTCTAGACCATTACTCTATAGGAAATTGTCTAAGGTTTTGCATATGGTTGAATCGAGGTATAGATGCATCTCAAGTTAATGGTTAATGGTGATCAATGCTGGTTGTACCTTACATGACTTTACATTCAATATTTTTGACCATATTATCTAAGATTCACAAGTTTCATAATAATATTCGCTCCTTAATAATAATTCCTATTTGGGGTATATAATGAACAAAGTTAGAATGTAAATAGAGATGTAAAGAAGCCTAGATTTTACCCTGTATGTGGTTGAATGTTCGATGATGTCTACATACTTATAATGCTTACATACTATGTCTAAATGCTTATAAGCGCTTAATCTACGTACGAGGTGTTCCCAAGCATGAGAATGTGATGAGACGATGGTGATCTAAGAAAAACTCTATTCGCGATTTACCTACGCCTCCAGAATAAGATCTACGTATTCTAGAAGTTTGACGTTAACGCCGACAGCGTAAGTTCATAGATTTACAAGGCGAGAGTTTGGATTGGAAACAAGTGACGAGGTATTAGACTACAGTGCGTACGATATAGAATTATCCAGCAGACATAAAATATTAAACAAGAGCTAATAGAGAGAAGAGAAGAGCAATAGAATACACAAACAGAATTCACAAATAGAACCACAAACATACCAATTTAAGTAACACAAACGCAATTGGCATAAAACTAAACAGACCATTTCAAGTGACACTGACGCAGTTTACACAAAACCAAACATATACTAAACATGGCAGTAATTAACCAACCAGCATCACAAATCAAACTCACAAACGTCTCCCTAGTGAGAATGAAAAGAGGTAAGAAAAGATTCGAAATCGCCTGTTACCAGAATAAAGTTCAAGATTGGAGACTGAGAGTGGAGAAGGATATCGATGAAGTTTTGCAAATTCCCCAAGTTTTTCTTAATGTTTCAAAAGGTCAAGTTGCCAGTAATGATGATCTTATAACAGCATTTGGTACTACCAATCAAGATTTAATCATTAGTGAAATGCTAGATAGAGGAGAAATCCAATTGAATGAAAAAGAAAGAGTCGCCAATTTAAGACAAAAACAGAACGAATTTTTGAATATCATTTCCACAAAGTGTATAAACCCAAAATCAAGAAAACGGTACCCTCCTAGCATGATTCAGAAAGCGTTATCGGAGTTGAAGTTTCATCTAAATCCTAACAAACCAACTAAATTGCAAGCATTGGAAGCCATCAAATTGTTGGTATCCAAACAGTTGTTCCCTATAGAGAGGGCATCTATGAAGATCAAGGTTATCTTAGTCAATCGAGTAAAGGATGACGTTTATGAGCAGTATATAAAGCCATTACTAGACCAAATAGAAGATGAGACTCTGAATGATAAGGTTTTCGAGAGTGTGAGTATAATAGATCCTACAAATTATAGAGCAATTGTGGAGATATTACAGGGAGATAACGCAAAGATAAATAGTGGAGAGGGGACGGTGGAAGTTTTGGATATGGCGATTTTGAGATCTGAGTAATTTACCTCAGCCATAGAGAGGTTAAGCATTCAAGTTACTTAGTACGTATGGACCATTTCCCCATAACTTATATATCTGGAGCCCCAGATAAAGCTTTGACGACTGAACTTATGTGGACATCACCCGTACACCTTCCATACATATTTCATAGCTAATACATCTTATTTTATAGCATAAAAAGCAATTCACATCGAACATTCCATGTCTCTGGCTCTTTTCAAATCTCTGACTCGTTTCAAATCTCTGACTGTATTTGCAATCAATTGTCTCTTGTAGTATTCCATTTCAAACACCAACCACCTTAACTAACACCAAAGAGGTAGAACTCATGTCCGGGTAACCCGCGCATATCTGAAAAATTTTTGAGATGGAAAATCAATACCATGTCTATCATATTACCAGCCGGACACTCTGAACCAATTGTCAAGTCCAAAGTTTCAACTCCAGCCCGTCGTCCAATTGAGCCTGTTGGACGTTATTTCTTATCACATGCTACCAGAACCCTTAGAGGTCACACCTGGTCAGAATACGAGAAATTAGAAGCTGAAAAGAACGTTAAACAAATTGAAACTAACGATGATGATGACATTGGCGACGAAGAACAAAGTGAAGAATTATTAGAACACGACCCAAGAGAATGGAAAACCGCTGATTTATACGCCGTTTTAGGATTATCCAAATTAAGATGGAGAGCTACTGAAGATCAAATCAGAAGAGCTCACAGAAAACAAGTCTTGAAGCATCATCCTGATAAAAAATCCGCTAGTGGGGGTTTAGATCAAGATGGGTTCTTTAAGATTATTCAAAAGGCTTTTGAAGTTATGTTGGATCCTGTCAAAAGACAACAATTTGATTCGGTTGATGAAGGAGCTGATGTTTTACCACCAACCCCAAAGACCAAATACGATTTCTTTGAAGCCTGGGGACCAGTATTTGAAAGTGAATCCAGATTCTCCAAGAAGCAACCAGTACCACAATTAGGTGACATAAATAGTTCTAAGGAAGAAGTTGATAACTTCTACGGATTCTGGGGTAAATTCGATTCTTGGAAAACTTTCGAATTCAAAGATGAAGATGTTCCTGATGATACTGCCAACAGAGACCACAAACGTTATATTGAACGTAAGAACATTGCTGCTAGAAAGAAGTTAAAACAAGAAGACAATAAGAGAGTCATCGATTTAGTTGAAAGAGCATACTCCGAAGATCCAAGAATCAAATTATTCAAAGATGCTGCTAAGAAAGAAAAGGAAAGAAAGAAATGGGAAAGAGAAGCTGGATCTAGAAAAGCTGCTGAAGAAGCCGCCGCTAAAAAGGCCGCTGAAGAAGAAGCTGCTAAGAAAGCTGCTGAAGAAGCTGCTGCTTCTAAAGCTTCAAGTAAAAAGGCTAAAGAAGCTGCAAAGAACGCCAAAAAGAAACAAAAGAGAGCTATCAGAAGTGCAGGTAAAGATGCCAGTTATTTCGGAGATGATGCCAAATCAGGTGATATTGATGCTGATTTAGATTTCATAGTTGACAAATTAGATGATGTTCAATTAGCTTCAGTTGCTTCTAAAGCTAGTGGTGATGCTGCTGCTGTTAAAGCTGCTATTCAAGAGACTGTTGAAGAGTTAGCTTCTGCTAATAAACTTGATAAATCTTTATTAAAATATTTTGCTTAATAGAACATATACAATAAATTATTGAACCTGTCGTTTCACCATGTCTTCAAATACTGCTCTCTACAACTAATTACACCTGAGATCTCTTTCTAAGCTCATACAAGACCTTCCAATACCACCGATTGTTACGATTTACCACCACCGTAAACTTCTTCAACAAAGCGAAAACCTTCTTCCACCTTGCTTAGTTCGGTTGGAGGAACACTCAACAAAACTACTCATCCTCTATATCAATCTTTTTGTGTAAAATATCCCCCTTCATATGATAATGTTGTTTCCTCTTCTCTTCAAACCTCTTATGTCTCTCTTCTGCGGTCAATGGCCTTTCCTTTGGCTCTTCTTCCTCTTCTTCTTCTTCCTCCTCATTCTTCAAAACTTCCCCACCATTAAGTGATTGAATACCTTCTTGCTTTACTTCCGACTCACCCAACTTCAAATCAGGAATATCTTCATCAATATCGTCCTGATAATATTCACCAGTTGGATCAAACCCCCCCTCATAAGGAGTCTTTGGTTCATCAATTTTCATGGTAGCACTTCTTTCTTGTTCAGACTTATACAAGTTCAATTCATCCCATTTAGCATGGCGGTCATCTACTTCATCAACTGCTACTCCTTTCTCAGGTGAATGAGTTTGGTGCTTAGCAGCTTGGATTTTTTTCCTAATCTCATCACCTTTACTACTTTCATTATTCATTTGGGCATTAAGTTCGGTGTTTCTGATGACTTCTTGACGATCTAATTGATCACCATAACTCTGATGATTTTCATGTTCGTCTCTATTTCTTAAGATCCCCTTTGGACTACCTGACATTTCGCACTTGCTTACTGTCAACTGTGAGCAATTAGTACTAGGTAGCGCAGTACGACGGTCATTTTCCCACCAGCCCTCGCCCCGGAATCAGATTTTTGGTGCACCACGGAAACGCGGCAACAGTACGGAACAGCCCAACTTGACCCTCACATCACCCTCAGATAAAAATATGCCCAGCTAAGGTTTGTCGTGGCCATTACAGTCGCGCGAATCGGTGAATATAACGGCAATAACTAAGCCAACTGTAAATATATCATGGGACAAACATTTAGTTTTGCTAACATATTTGGGAAATTATTCGGAGCCCAAAAAGAAATCCGTATTCTTATCTTAGGGTTAGATGGGGCTGGAAAAACCACTATCTTATATAGGTTGCAATTAGGAGAAGTTGTAACCACAAAACCAACTATTGGATTTAATGTTGAAACTTTAAAATATAAAAACTTGACCCTTAATATATGGGATTTGGGTGGTCAAACTTCTATAAGACCTTATTGGAGATGTTATTATAATAATACGGCAGCAGTCATATTTGTGGTTGATTCAACTGATAAAGATAGAATTGATATAGCTAGTAAAGAGTTACATTTAATGTTAAAAGAAGAAGAGTTATTGGATAGTGCATTATTGGTATTTGCTAATAAACAAGATCAACCTGGTGCATTAACAGCAGCTGAAGTTAGTCAAGCGTTGAACTTGACGGAGTTAAAGGATAGAAGTTGGAGTATAGTTGCATCAAGTGCTTTAAAGGGTGAAGGTTTAACTGAGGGGTTGGATTGGTTGATGGATGTTATAAAGGATGAACAGTTGTAATATATGGCGCCATTGCATACGCTCTATGCCTATACGCCACTTGGCCTCTACCTCTTCTCTTTTCATCTCTCTCTTCTTCCTTCTTCTTTGCCTGTCTTCTTCCCTCTTCGTTACCTTCTAATTCTTTCTAACTCCCACGTAACTATACTTCCTCCGACTCCTAAAAATCTCTTGCTCTCTACGTACTCTAAGTCTAATCAGTAAATACATCTACAAGGAAAGCTTCGTACTCATCTAACTTCGCTTCTACTCACCCAACTTCACTAAGGTCATCGCTTCACTCAACTAGACTCATACTCCCTAACTCTTTGTAAAATAATCCTTATCATCTCATTACCCACCTTGTTAGCCTCCAAAAATTTAGGTGCAAAGAACTCCTGAATATCCTGAAACTTATTCTTGTAAATCTCATAATTCTCAGCTGTAACAATATCTGACCATGATCTAGCTGCTATAACAAACTCTAAATCATCATGTCTAAATGTTGGATCTTTACAAGCGACCTCAACTATCTCCTCTAAGAACCCCGGTGTACAGAAAACATATTCAGTAACCCCAAGAAATATTCTAAATAATGGTGTTGAACAAATTATATGATCATATGGCACAACCCCTAATTCGTACCATGTATCAGCAATAGCCAATAATGATAAGTGACTATTGGGTTGCCTACCACCAGGAGGTTCTTTGCTAAGAGAGTACTTTTCTAAAAGTTCGTCATTCAATAATAATTCCTTGTCTGTATCACGGAACTGGTGAAACAAGTAGTCTCTCGCTTTGAATAAACGATCCTTCAACTCGTCCACCTTTCCCTGAATCATCAAAGTGAAAAGATCACTAGTAGACTTGGCATATTGTAGAATTTGAATGTGGGCTGACGGATTGGTTATAGCCAATCCGGCGTAAACATGCCATTTATTAGAGAAGATTCTCATGGATATATTCATCTTAGCATTTTCCAATCCTCCGGCCCATTTAGGTGTTTCCCATGGATACTGGTTAATTTGCTTCCATGCAGTTCCCATTGACAAGAACGCAGCATGAGTAACTGCTTGAGTATCTGCAGTTATTTGGTCATGTTGCTTGGCTGTTAAATAAACATGCTTTGAATGCAAACACGATACAACACTTTCTATGAAGTTGAAATCGCAATCACTGGCTCTGTGTTTGATTAATACCAATGGCTGACCTACAGTATTAACACTAGGTCCATGTAAAGAATGTACAGAGACTATTTTAATATCTGAAGGTAAATGTTTTTCGAATGCTGCAATTTCAGGCTCTTTACATGATGTTTGACCTCCAACTATGCTACCAATCTTAGTAGATGGTCCATATGTTGCTATTATCTTATCAATTAACTTTGCTTCCACACTGTAAATAACGAAGTCACTTGTTCTACTTACAAAATGGCCATTGGGTAATACTTCAAACTTATCATTAGCGAACTTTTGTTTGGTTTGTTCATACATATCTTCTCTATCACATCCAACGACTTTCCATCCAGCTGAACTGAACCTTCTGGCGTATAAAGCCCCCATATCACCTAATCCTATAATACCTATGGTTTTAGATTTTTGAAGGGTTTCAATTTGTGATTGATCGAGGATCATATTTTGGTGTCCTGTGTATGTAGTTTTGCTTTTGTGGTTTCTATTTGCGTCCTCTGTGACTTCTTCTTTTGTAACTGTATGTGTCTCTTGTGATGTATCACTGGGATGTGTCACTAAAGCTAAACCGCGCTAACTGAACTTCTGCTCAGTAAATGTCAAGAGTATTCAGCGCTCCAGGAAAAGCGTTAATAGCTGGTGGGTACTTGGTTCTAGACCCCACTTATGATAGTTATATCACTGCATTATCATCTCGTACCTACGCATTAGTTAACTCCACATCAAGCCGTTCTTCCAGTACCACTGTCACTGTTAAATCACCTCAGTTCAAACAAGCAGAATGGACTTATCAGATCAATTCTGCCCCAGAAGGCGTTGAAGTCAAAGAAATCAACAATAGAGTAAATCCTTTCTTATTTTCCACTATGGAGGTCGTTTTCCAATACTTGCAAAACTTCGAAAAAGATCTTAACATCACGATCTATTCCGATCCTGGGTTCCACACCCAAGACTCCACTACGGTAAAGTCATCGTCAAATAACAAGAAAAGATTCTTATACCATGAATATGAGATCACTAAGGTTCCTAAGACTGGTTTAGGATCATCTGCCAGTTTGGTATCGGTGGTGGTAATGGCCATTGTTTCCCAATATCGTTCTGAGCCCATCACCGATTTGAAGAATTTAGTCCATAATTTAGCTCAAATCGCCCATTGTAAAGCCCAAGGAAAGATTGGGTCAGGATTTGATGTAGCTACGGCGGTGTATGGGTCTATAAAGTACCGCAGGTTCAAGCCAGACTTGATAAACCAATATATAGGGGAAGTTTCCAATGACCAAGGGTTTAAAGATTTAGTCAATAGTTCATGGGATTTCGTTCATGAACCATGTGCTTTACCGCCAAGAATCAAATTGCTTATGGGAGACATCAAGGGAGGATCGGAAACTCCGAAGTTAGTTTCAATTGTGTTAAAATGGAGAAAAGAGAATCCACAAAGTGAAATTTATACGGACTTAAATGCTGCAAATTTAAGGCTTATAGACGCATTGGCTGACTTGCATAAATTATATGCACAGAATAAAGATAAGTACTTAAAGGGGATTGAATATTTTGCTACTGCCAATGCTAACACTGCATTTACTACGAATTTCCCTCAGTTCACTGAACTTATTGAGTCAATCAAAGCCATTAGAGTCAATTTAAAGAAACTTACAATTGCAACTACTGCAGATATTGAACCTGATTCTCAAACCCTACTTCTTGATGCTTGCAGTAACATAGCAGGAGTTTTAGGTGGTGTAGTGCCAGGAGCTGGTGGATACGATGCTATTAGTTTATTAGTGATAGATTCAGCAATTGATGGAATTATCACCAGAACTGAAAATAATCTTCAACAAGTTAAATGGTTGGACTTGCAAGAAGAAGCTGAGGGGTTAATTGAAGATGATGTTAATGATTATTTAGGTTTATAGAATTAATACTTAAGTAGTGTCTGTACTATTGTGGTATTGTCTCTTGATACGTGATGCATATCATTTAATAGGTGTAGGCTGTATAGTCACTCGCCAAGCGTAACCTCCGCTACTCGTTCATAATTGATATAACCCTCCAGGTCACATGGAATCATCAGTCACTTCTCGGTGTAAATCAACAAGGCTGTGATGTCATCGCGACTCGGATATATCAATTACGACAAAGCCTCAGAAAATGATTTAAAGTCATCGTGAATCCGTGAATCCAAGTACACAAATGGAAGACACACAAACAGAAATCACAAAAACAGAAAGTACCCCGACACAGAATGCTCGTACCCAATTGACACAGACCCAACCACCCAAATTGAATATCAGTACGGATAATCTATCTCAAGAAAATTTCTTTAACTATTCGAGAGTCGGCGGTAGTGAGGTTTCCAGCAGATTTGATCCAACTCAAGACCGAGGCAATGATCAAAGTAGTAACGTGAGTTACGACGAAAAGAGTCCATATACTTTACCTAACAGTCCACAAAACCCTAATTTGTCGGTCTACAAAAACTACAAGATCATTTCAACGGTTTTCCTTATGATATCTATCATTTCCGCACTTCTTATACTAACGTTGGAAGTGTATGTATATGCGGTTATTAACATCCACAAAACGGATATAAGAAACGCCAAGTATCAAGAATTATCCATTTACTTGGCGTTATTCATTTTTGCATCTTTGTTCCAAGTTTTCATCACGGTTATTGGGTTAAAAACCAGGAATATCGTATTACTTTTAACCCTTTGTTTGTTCTATGCTTGTATGTTGATCTATACTGGGATCCAATACAAGGAGGTCAACAATGTAGTCAGCATAGTGTTGGAAGGGAATTGGAAAACTGCCACAAAAGGGACGAATATCGCTACAATTGGAGTTTTAGCATTGACTATGGTTCTACAAGTCTACTTGATTTTATTCCATTTAAACGATAAAGTAAAATGGTTTAGTTTCAAAACCATTGGAGGGGATATACATTTCAAAAGAGTCAACCAGGTGTTCCAAATCTACAGAAGTTTATTAATTTTTGGGTTTTTCTTCTTTTTAGGATTTACTATTCAGTTCATTATCATTATGGTTAATAACAAAAAGTCAGTAGAGTTCATACTTACGGTTATAGTATTGCCATTAACTATTGGTCTTTTAGTATTAAGTGATTATGCGGTTAGAAAGGAGAATTTAATCCTCTCCACAGCATGTTTGGTGTGTTATCTCGGGGGTATCGCTTATGTGTTGTTTAAGATTATCAGATTATTTACAAAGTACACATCAGCCTTTGGTTTAAGTTTAAGACCAGGAGATTATTTTCCGGGTAGAAGTTCATTGGTTACTTTCGGAGTCATAAGCGTGGTATTTTTATTAGGGATAATTGCTAGTGGGATTTATTTAGTGATGAATTTTGGTGCAAAGGTAGAGAGAGATGATGAGGAACTTGTCATCGACTAAACCTTTCTAAAAGAAGTTTTCTTTCAGGTAAGTAGATGATTTAGAATGTAATTTGGTGATAATACCAGACAATAATACGGCTAGAGGCCTTAATGTTTAATGATATATGACGTAATATTCCCTTACAATATCCCTTAGTATATTCTCTTAATTGGTTATTCTTTTAACTGGTCATTCCTAAACTATTCTCTTAACTTGGTATATTCTCTTAGTCACCAACGGATATTATGCGGTTAACAAAGTATGCGCTTAACTAGAAAAAGATGATGGTCGTTCGCGGAACAATTATTCTCTTAAAGAAAACGTCCGATTTATTCCAAGGCGAGTGGTCTTATTGTGAATACTGGTGAAGGTGGCCGTGGGGGCCATATTATAGGTTCGATGCTATGATAAATTTATACCATACCACCACCATGGCACCACCGAATGGTACCAATATTGTATTTTATACCAATAAACCTAAGAAGTCTGTATAACTTAGTATATAACTCCTAAAGCCATTGACTATAACCATTGACCAATTGACCCATTAAACTCATCAAATCAATTCTAGTCCTACCCCTAAGGTCTTTAATACCCCCTACATTCTTACATTCCCACCTTCTCCACCAGCAATCTAATAATATCTCGACCTATCGGAATTGAACCCCCATTGAAAAATCAACTGATGCGTCAAATGATCAACTGATTTTATGCGGTTAAATCGACCCTGACAAAAGAAATCGGAAAAATCATAAGGTCTAAAATCAGTTGAGACATTTTCCGATATTATTATCGGAGTATAAAAGTCCACAAAGATCCCCATAATTTCATCAAGTTACACAAATACAATTTACATTAACATGTCAGATATTACATTAGGAAGATATCTTTTCGAAAGATTAAAGCAATTAGAGGTCAATACCATTTTCGGATTACCAGGTGATTTCAATTTGAGTTTATTAGATAAAATTTATGAAGTCGACGGTATGAGATGGGCCGGTAATGCCAATGAATTGAATGCTGCTTACGCTGCTGATGGTTATAGTAGAATTAAGAGATTAGGTTGTTTAGTTACCACATTCGGTGTAGGAGAATTAAGTGCTCTTAACGGGGTCGGTGGTGCTTATGCTGAACATGTTGGTTTATTACATGTTGTAGGTGTTCCATCAATTAGTTCTCAAGCTAAACAATTATTATTACACCATACCTTAGGTAATGGAGATTTCACTGTTTTCCACAGAATGTCTAACAATATCAGTCAAACCAGTGCTTTTATTAGTGACATTAACTCAGCTCCTTATGAATTAGATAGATGTATCAGAGACGCTTACATTTACCAAAGACCAGTTTACATTGGATTACCAGCTAACTTAGTTGACTTAAAAGTCCCAGCTAGTTTATTAAACACTCCAATTGATTTATCATTAAAACCAAATGACCCAGATGCAGAAAACGAAGTCATCGAAACCGTCTTACAATTAATCAAACAAGCTTCAAACCCAATCATTTTAGTTGATGCTTGTGCTTCAAGACACGACTGTAAACAAGAAGTTAAGAGATTAGTTGAATTAACTCAATTCCCTGTCTTTACTACTCCAATGGGTAAAGGTACTATTGATGAAGGTGGAGTCAGTGGAGAATTATACGATAATGATCCAAACTTAATCAAGAAAATGACTGCTAAATTAAACGGTACTCATTCTGCTGCTGCTAGATTTGGTGGTGTTTATGTTGGTACTTTAAGTGAACCAGAAGTTAAAGAAGCCGTTGAAGGTTCAGATTTAATCTTATCAGTTGGTGCACTTTTATCAGATTTCAACACTGGTTCATTCTCCTACAGTTACAGAACTAAAAACGTTGTTGAATTCCATTCAGATTACACAAAAATTAAACAAGCTACATTCCCAGGTGTACAAATGAAAGAATGTTTAACCCACTTATTACAACAAGTTGGTGAAGCTGCTGCTAATTACGTTCCAGTTGCTGTTCCAAGAGTTAAATTAGTTAACACTCCAGCTCCAAGAGAAAAAGCTTTAAGTCAAGAATGGTTATGGACCAGAGTATCTTCTTGGTTCAGAGAAGGTGATATTGTTATCACTGAAACCGGTACTTCAGCTTTCGGTATTGTCCAAAGTAAATTCCCAAACAACACCATTGGTATTTCTCAAGTTTTATGGGGTTCTATTGGTTATACTGTTGGTGCTACTTTAGGTGCAGTAATGGCTGCTGAAGAAATCGATCCAAACAAAAGAGTTATCTTATTCGTTGGTGATGGTTCCTTACAATTAACCGTTCAAGAAATCAGTACCATGGTTAAATGGAATACCAAGCCATACCTTTTCGTATTGAACAACGATGGTTATACTATTGAAAGATTAATTCATGGTGTCAATGCTACCTATAATGATATTCAACCATGGAATAACTTAAGTTTATTACCATTATTCAATGCTAAGAACTATGAAGCCATTAGAGTTTCAACTATTGGTGAAGCTGAAGATTTGTTCACCAGTAAAGCATTTAGTACTAATGATAAGATCAGAATGATTGAAGTTATGTTACCAAGAATGGATGCTAGTAGCAATTTAGTCTTACAAGCTCAATATTCTGCTCAAACTAATGCTGAATCATAAACTACTGAATGAAGTGAGGTACCTCATAACCAAAATAAACTGTTATAGAATATATGTCATTAATGAATTACTCATGTCTCTGAACTTCTGAAGTTCCCGTTTGCATTACTTCTCTTTGTGTTACACTCTCTTTTTGTCATATATCTTTCAGCCATGTCCTCGGAGAATATTCTCGATCGCCGATTTGGCTGCTGACATATCCAACTATCCACCTCTAAGCCTACCCTAATAATACCCCCCATGTGAAAATTACCTCAAACACTAAACCCAACACCTATACTAAACATGCCAATCTTACTAATGGCTTATTATCGGGCAACTGAAATGAATTCCAGTGATTCACCTATGAACTCATTTCATGGTATACATCTCATCGGTTTTTTCTCCTATAACCAAATCAATATATCTCTGCCCCAAATATATAAACTTCCTTCCAATCATGTTATCCATACTCAACCATTCTTCCCATTGACAAGTCTTCATACATCAATCTTCAACTTGTAGTGCCTCTACCATATGCAAAAGATTATAAATCCACTCGCGAGTGCTTGTCGTGCTTCTACCACTCGCTAAAGATTATAAATAATCTCATAATTCTGCCAATTCACACTGCAATCTGCAATGGCATCTAATCCTCCAGGAGCTTGTTGTTTAACTAAATCAATTCACAATGGTAAACCAATTGGTTCATTCAAAACCATTGGCGGCCTTGACACTTATGAAGTAGGTACTGATAACGGTAGTGATAAAGTTATCGTTATCGTTGTCGATGTCTATGGTCACGATTTCAAGAACGTCAATTTGATTGCCGATCAATTGGCCAAGTCTGGATTCCATGTTTTCATTCCTGATATCTTGAAAGGTGAACCAATTAAACCAACTGATGATTTTCCATCCTGGCTTGCTCGTCATGCACCTGAAATTACCGGTCCAATTGTTACAGGTTTCCTTACCCATGTTAAAAAGGAATACAATCCAAAATTTTTGGGTGGAATTGGTTACTGTTTCGGTGGTAAATATGTCATTCAACACCTTGCCAAAGATGGATTATTGGATGCTGGTGCAGGAGCTCATCCATCATTTGTAAGTGAAGAAGATGTTGAAAATGTCACTAAACCTCTTACCATCGCTGCATGTTATGACGATAGTATTTTCACTCCAGAATTGAGATACAAGACTGAAGAAATCTTAAGTAAGAAAGAAGGTTTGATCTGGGATATCAATCTTTTTTCAAACATTGGTCATGGTTTTGCAGTCAGAGGTGATATTACAAATGTTAGAGTCAAATATGCCATGGAAAGAACTTTAGAAGATCAAGTTAGATTCTTTGATTATGTTAAGAATCAATCATGAACCGAACGGGGTTATGGCTCTCTCAATCAAAGACTCTAATTCCAAGGTCTGAGATGAGTAATAGAATTTCTTAGAACTTTGCGACTGAATGAATAAATGTTTTTGTTTCTGTATTTGTGTTTGTGTCAATGATTTACTGGTGTGTTTGTGTCATTTCTCTTTGTGTTTCTGTCTTTGTACCATGTCCTGAAAATCCTATTTGTGTACACTTCTTTGCCAATGTTAGTGCAATGATCATCGCTCTACTACATCGCTGCGCTCTTACTAAATCGCAAAATTTTCATGCCTACAGAACTTGAAGAATTAGTAACATTCTTACACTCCCCTCAACCGGCAGTTGTCCAAATCGCCTTGGATAACCTTGTAGGGTACTCCCAAGCCCAACCACAAATTTTCAGCTATAATGATTACGAGTCCATCACTGATTTAAAGAAATTAGTTCAAAGTGATGGTAAAACCACTGTAACTCAATCAACTACCATTTTAGCCAATTTATGTGGAGATTTAAAAGTAAGAGATTTAATAGTTGAAGATATTGAATTCCTTAAGTTCCTTGTCAAATCCATTATTTCCATCACTAACTTTAATGCTGATTTAATGTGCATTTTGTTAACGAACTTAGCCAAAAATGATACCATAACCAAAGTATTGGAATTCGATATAGAACATAATGAGGAACAGAAGAAAGTATTCAAGAGTTCTAAAGTCATGGACTGTTTAATGGACTGCTTTGTTAAAGGATACGACAGAGCTTTGAACAAATATGCTACTTATGATTATTTAGCCTATTTCTTTGCAGATATTTCCAGGTTCCAAATCGGGAGACAATACTTTATAACCGAACAGGCATATGACGAGATTGTTCCTATTTCAAAGTTACTTGTTTTCACCGAAAAATACGATTCTAAAATCAGAAGAGAAGGTGTAGCATCTACTATTAAGAATTCGCTTTTTGATAGTACAAAACATTTGGAATTATTGACCAATGAAAAAATCAATTTGTTGCCTTATATACTTTTACCTATAGCAGGACCTGAAGAAATTGATGAAGATTATATGTTTGACTTACCTGAGGAATTGCAATTACTTCCAAGTGACAAAAAGAGAGATCCTTTATTAGGAATCATCGAGATTCATTTAGAGAGTTTGTTATTGTTGACTACCACTAAAGAGGTCAGACAGTATTTAAGGGACAAAGCTGTTTATGCCATAATACGTGAACTTCATAAGGCAGTAGAAGAGGAGAAGGTTGTAGAGTTAGTTGATAAGCTAGTACAGATGTTAATGAGAGATGAAGCTGAGGGTGATGAGATGGAGATTGAAGAAGAGGAAGAGGATGATGATGACGAGGTTATCGAAGTACTTTGATGAGTGAACAAGTGGAGCGAGTTAAAGAATTGAGTAGATAAAAACAAACTATTTAAGTATATAGTAATAGAGGATATAGGATTAGTACCAGTGTAGTAGCATTATGGCCCTGTAAATAGCAGGACTAGAGATGGCTCTACGATATTAGACAATGTCGCATTCAGACCATAAATTCTACTTCAGAACTCCTTGAAAATATATTTTCATATATCAAGGCACTAAGAAACTCGAATATCAACTTTTAAGCTCGATAGAACAGAAATTGATGAAGTGGGTTCCTCTCAAAAATCCCATAGTTAAGCCATACTAAACTGCGAAATATTTTATATTAATCGTTTATATAAAGTCAGATAACTAAGTGGGTTTAAAATAAGATGGTTGAAGGTACCGTAAGCTTAGAATAGTGATCAATAGAAAAGGGCAACCAGACTTTGCCCGATTACTCTTTTAAGACAAGCTTTCCCTCACTCAACCTCAAATACCTCTTAACTATACTAATAATCCTTCCCTTATTCTCCTTATTAGCATTAACTCTTCCTCTCAAACTTATCAAAAGTTCCTTAGTAGTCAAAGGATTATTTCTAAGTAAATCTAAAACCTCCCCAACTGTTACTAACGTTCCATCACCCGGGTCTTTCAAATCTCCGATAGGTGGTGGTGAACTCGTACCTTCCTTAGATTGAGGAGTCTCTACCTTTATTTTCTTATTAGGAGAATCCTCTTGTTTCAAAGGTCTCTTACGTCCATTAGGTACCCAATCACCCTTTGGAAATTGTTGTAAGAATTGATTTGGTGCTTTAATGACCACAAACCCATCTCCGTAGTTATATCCAAAGAATTGTCTTTTTGTGGTGAACGGTGAATTTACATCATATTCTTGTTTAACTACAATTTCATCATCATCTCCATCGTCTTCACCACTTTCTAAATCGGACTTCGATAAGTATGGGTTCAATTTATCATCTTCATCATCACTATCATAGACTCCACCTTCTGTCTTGTTCAACACTTTACGTAACTTCTTACCTTCTTTATCGATCTTACGAGATTTTTCAGTTTCGAATAAATCATCTAAATCATCTTCATCGGGATCTTCTTCACCTCCTCCGTCGAAATGTGCAGCTTTCAACATTTCTCTTTTAATCTTCTGCTCAGATAACTTATTCTCTTCTTCGTCTCCATCAATAATAGGGGCTTCTTCATCATCAGCAAACTCTTCATCAAAATCAATATCATCATGATCAGAGTCTCTATCGTTATTACTTGATGATCCTCCAGTAACGGTTCTTAATGATCTACTAGCAAATTTAGAGTTTCCTGTTGGATTATGAATCTTAGCTCTATTGGGTGATGCACCTGGTTCATTGTTCTTATACCTGTAATCAGTACCATTACTATTTTCATCTTCCATATGTTTCATTAACCATCTTGGAACGGCAGATTTCTTCTCCATTTTGGCTTCGGCTTCTTCCAATGTCAATGTGGCATATTTGTTTCTTGGGTTGAACTTGTACACTTTTTCAACAGGCACCATTTTGAACCCAATGCTATCGAACACAAAAAGAACTTGGGTGGTTTCTGTGGCTCCAGCTTCATAGTTTCCAACATAAACATTCTTTCCATCATAATCTTCCATAACCCAAGGATAATACTCTTCATAACGTAATTTCCTTTGTTCATCGTTCATTAAATTGATTCTTCTAGTCTTACGTTTGAACATACTTTTCCTTATATTCCTGGCACCACCTTCTGGGGCTATTTGTGATAGATCTACCTGGTCAGGATCCTTTTTCTCTATATCGCTTGTATTTTCCGTTTTTATCTCTTCGTCTTCGTCATCGTCATCTATGGGAATCCCAGATAACCTCTGTAATCGTCTTCTTTCCTTTTCGGCGGCTTTCTCTTGATCTTCTCTCTTCTTGATTTCAATCTCTTTACGGGATAAATGAAACTGAAGATTCCTTGGATCCTTTCTGTGTAATCTAACCGGTTTGGTAAAGTCCTTGAGTATATCAACGTTGTTCTTATTGTTAAACCTGGCTATATGATACTTCTTGTCTTTTAAGTCATTTTCATTATAACAATATAATCCAATCTCTTGCCATCCTTCATTGTTTGTTTTCGATTGAGGTTGGGGAGTTCTGGATTGTGGGGTCCGTGATTGTGATGATGGGGTTGAACCTGTTGTTGAGTTCGTTAGGGAGTTCAAGTTTGAATTGATTGGTTCTTTCTCTGACATAGTGAATGTCTATGAACCAGCGATGTATGAGTGAGTGAGACTGAGAGTTGAGATCGCGGTGTTCCTAAGAATAGTAGGGAATATAATACCAGGCGGTTTGAATGAATTGTAGTCTGAAAAAGACACAACTAAGAACTGTGGTTATACAGACACGTTAATTGAAATCATTAACGACTTAGTTGACGTGTTTGTGTTTTAGTCAAAATTACGGAGTTTTTGCCGATACCGGTGGATCGCACTGAAAATTTCCCCAATGTCAGTTGCAGTTCTGGATGAAGAAGATCATGTTCTAAACCAATATTTAGAAGCTAAGAAGCATGGTAGTTCCGAACCGGTGAAAGGTCCACCTCCACAGTATGTGGGATTTATAGCTGGAATGTGTTCTGGGGTAATGAAGAATGTGGTAGGACATCCGTTCGATACTGTCAAAGTGAGACTTCAAACTGCACCACCAGGTCAATTTAAAGGGCCTATGGATTGTGTGATGAAAACTGTCAGAAATGAAGGGTTAAGAGGTTTTTATAAAGGGTTTACTCCACCATTGATTGGATGGGTTCTTATGGATTCGGTCATGTTGGGTTCTTTGCACGTATATAGACGATACGTCAAAGATTACTTATACCCTGATGAAGCCAAATTACCCTTATTGGGACATGTGATTGCTGGTTTAGGAAGTGGATGGACTGTTTCATTTGTAGCTGCCCCAATTGAACAATTCAAGGCCCGTTTACAAGTCCAGTACGATGCTAAGACTAAAATTTATTCAGGTCCTGTGGACGTCGTACAGAAACTATTTAAAACCAGCGGTATAAGAGGAATTTATAGTGGGTTGATTTCCACTATGATTTTCAGAACCAACTTCATATTTTGGTGGGGGTCATATGAATTGTTTACCCAATATTTTGAACAGAATACAAAGTTATCGAAACCATCCATCAACTTTTGGTCAGGTGGGTTGTCAGCCACGGTGTTTTGGATTTTTGCATACCCTGTAGACGTGGTAAAACAGACAATTATGATTGATAGTCCGATCCGGGCGGAAAAGAAATTCCCTAGATGGATTGATGCAGTTAAACATATTTATAGGACGAATGGAGTAAGAGGATTCACTAAGGGATTTGGCCCTTCGATTTTGAGATCATTCCCTGCAAATGCTGCTGCTTTGGCAGCTTTTGAGGCTGCTATGAGGTTCTTACACTAGACAGCGAAAGAAGTGGTGGTTGGGTAACGGGCTTAGCCGAAACATTCAAGCCTAAACTTTTCATTTATTCATTAACTAGATATATAGAGTATATAAACTATTTCTCCCATGGCTTTACTCTCTGTTGCGCCGTTGATGTAGACTTCTGTTCTGTCAACACCGTATCAGGGATCTGTTTAATACCAGGAACAGGTTTTCCTGAAAGAATCAATTCCACCAATTCTTGATAATTTGATGAATAAGGTGGTTGTTCGTTTTCGTTATTGTCTGAGGTAGGCCCAGCAGTTGTCTCTGCTGTACCAGTAATTGTCCCAGTAGTGCCGTCTGCTGGAGCGATTACTTGGTCATCACTGATCTCCTCAATCTTCTTTGGCTGATTATTCCTTACCCACTCCTGATAATCGTCTAAGTTCAATATATTCCCCGTCTTGTGACAATAAAAGAAACTCTTTGCCTGATTGATCAATTGCTGCTTATCTAGAGCTGGAATTGACGTAATTGAAGGATCTTGTTCCTTGAGATTCTGAAGATAATTGTCTAAGATTTCCTTGAGCCCTTCTTGGAACTCTTCAAACGTGTCCCAGTCGTAGGATTGATAGTCTTTATATACCGCTTCTTGGTCCATATGAAATCTCACTATCGATATCTTCAAGTCGCATTTTTCACCACCAAATTTAGGCCTGGTAGTGCCAATCCCGCACTATTTCGTGCTATTTTTCTCACCACCCTCGTTCTGATCCACAAGTTTCAGATCAACGCGATATCACTTTAGAAATACAAAACGATATTATCAAAGACTCAGTCATTGATAATAATGACACGAGCAAACACAAATCAAAAGCCACAAATGGAAACACGAACACAAAATGATACCCTCCTAACAAATGTCATAGTTACGCTTTCAATTGCATTGAGAATTGGATTCTTCATATTTGGTCTTTATCAAGATAAATATATGACAGTCAAATACACCGATATCGACTACCTAGTGTTTTCCGATGCTGCCAATTATGTGCACAACGGCCAGTCGCCGTATTTAAGAGAAACTTACAGGTATACGCCGTTGTTAGCATGGTGGTTAGTACCAAACTCGTGGGGTGGTGTCTGGTATAATTTCGGAAAGGTTTTGTTTATGGTTAGTGATTTGGTTACCGGATATTTGGTGGTTCAATTACTTAAATTTAAGACCACAAACACAAAGAAGATCCTAAGTTTGGGATCAATTTGGTTATTAAACCCAATGGTTATAACTATCAGTACCAGAGGTTCTTCCGAGAGCGTTTTGACGGTTTTGATCATGTTGGCAGTATACTTCTGTTACCGTAAGCAGTTTATGTTATCAGCTGTCTGGTTAGGTGTATCTATTCACTTTAAGATCTACCCCATCATATATTTACCTTCGGTATTGTTATACTTGACGAAATTCGATAAACCTATAATTAACAAACCAATCCTTAATCTAATCAACAAAACTAACATAATGTATTTGATTATAACGTTGGCAACCTTAACTGGGTTGAATCTTATCATGTACCATTACTATGGGTATGAATTCTTATACCATTCATATATTTATCACTTTAGAAGATTAGACCATAGACACAATTTTTCAGTCTATAATGTTCTACTTTACTATAAATCAAGTTTCACTGCTCAAAATGGATTTTTGAATAATATCGAACAATATGCATTCGTACCACAACTTCTTATTTCGGGAATTCTTTTACCTTTGAAATTTGCTTCATCAGACTTAGGATCTTGTTTGTTCTTACAAACATTTGCATTTGTGACATTTAATAAGGTCATTACATCTCAATACTTTATATGGTTTTTGATTTTCTTGCCCTACTTTTTAGTTAATTCGAGATTAATAGCTAAGAATTACTTGACGGGGGTTCTTTGTTTGATAATGTGGGTAGCTAGTCAGGGTATATGGCTTTTCTTTGCTTATAAATTGGAATTTTTGGGTGAGAGTACGTTTGATAATGGGTTACTAATGTCAGCCTGTTTCTTTTATTTATCAAATTGTTGGATATTGGGGGTTTTTATTGAGGATTTAAATCACTAACCTACTAATTTGACAGAATCAGTAGTGGTTGGTGGAGTACTTTGAAAGACGAAATTGGATACCAATCGCTCCCAAAGTGGGCCTAAAGTGAGCCTAAAGTGAATACAAAGTGCCATTCCACATCACATGATTATCAATTCCATAAGTCTTCAATAGTAATCTTAATAACATTCTCTTAGTTGTATCTCGAACTTAAGTAGTGGTGCACCGGCGCACTTACTAGCGATGCGAACTTCATCGCTTCTCTTTAAAGTTCGCTCCAAAGTTTGTTCTAAGTTGTGATGCCCAGATTAGAACTTTACTCCCCAGAAGGACTTCGTATAGACGGAAGAAGATGGAATGAACTTCGAAACTTTGAATGTAAAATCAACACCCACCCTAACTCCTCCGATGGGTCATCCTACATAGAACAAGGAAATTCTAAAATCATTTGTATGGTTAACGGACCCAATGAACCAAAGCTAAGATCACAAATCGATAGCAATAAAGCCAGAATTGAAGTCAATATCAACATAGCAAACTTTTCCAATTTCACCAGAAAGAAAAGATCCAAGAATGAAAGAAGAATCATTGAGTTAAAAACGGCTTTAGAGAATACAGTTGAACAAAGTATAATAACCAAACTCTACCCTAGGACGTTGATAGAGATTAATATTCAAGTGTTAGCACAAGATGGAGGACTATTATCATCGATAACTAACGCCATGACATTAGCATTAATCGATGCTGGTATAAACATGTACGATTATATTCTGTCTATATCCATAGGATTGTATGATCAGTATCCATTACTTGATTTGAACACTTTAGAAGAAAGAGAATTAAGTTATTTGACATTGGGGGTTATAGGAAAGTCCGACAAGTTGGTGATGTTGATGTTGGAGAACAAAATACCGATGGACAGGTTAGAGGATTTGATAAGTTTGGGAATAGCTGGGTGTCATAGGTTGAGAGAGTTGATGGACGAGGAAGTTAAGAGACATGGAAGATTAAGGCAACAGAGGAAATAACTTGGGTGAGAGAAAGTAACCCAACTGAACTGAAGGGTTAGTTTCTTGGTTCTTACTTCAACGCACTATACGCATAGTTTAAAACAGCAATAAAATATAATGATACATTAGAATTCTATTGTGTAGTCAAAGAGTCTCTATTTGTGTTCTTTGTGTTTGTGTACAATCATCTGTAGTCCTATTTGTGTACATTAAATTTTATCGATTATTTTCGTTTATTTTCCCAGGGATTATCGTAAGTTTATAAATAGACTGTGATTTCTGCACAATCATTGAAAATATCACAAGCCACCTTTAAACGAGTAACCTATTTTTAGACCTTATAAACCTACAGAACCAATACCCTATATATATCTAACAACCAACTCTAGAAGGCGGTTAACACAAAAACCACAAACTCAACTTCAATCCTACAATACTCCTCATTTAGTGTAAATAACAACTGTCGTTTCAGCGAGCACGAAAATTGCAGTGTGAGAATCGTTGATCTAACCAACACCTAAGAACCTTAACTCAATTGTAATTAAACGGTTTAATCAAATCACAAATTTGTACCTGAAGTAACACCAACAAAATGACTTACAGAGGTACTAATAATCAATTTAATAAACAATTTAATCAACCATATAACTCCCAAAACATCCCCATCAGCAATGGTGCTAATGCCAATTTTGGGCCAACTCACAGTTCTAAACCATTGAATGAAACATTTGAAGGTTATAGTCAAAGATTCGAAGAAGTTTTTGATCAATTCACCAAACCTTTAAGACCTTATGTTCCAGGAATTGGTAGATTCTTTATAGTTGCTACATTCTATGAAGACAGTTGGAGGATCTTGACTCAATGGAATGAACAAGTTTATTATTTACATAATTATAAACATTTTTGGAAATGGTTAACCATTGTATTCTTATTATGTAATGTTATAACCATGACGATTTCATCGAGTTTATTGATCTTAAGAAAGAAAAATGAAATTGCAACTGTTTCTTTAGTATCAGTGGTTTTATTACAAGGGATATTCTATGGATTGATCTTTGATGGTTTGTTCATCTTAAGAAACTTATCAGTTGTTGGAGGATTGATTTTAGCATTTAGTGATAGTTTAGTTAGAGACAAAAGAAGATTGTCAATGCCAGGGTTACCAATGATCAACAATCAAGACAATAAGAAATATTTCTTATTAGCTGGTAGATTATTATTGGTTTTATTATTCTTAGGATTTGTATTTAGTTCAACTTGGTCATTAACCAGAGTGTTTGTTATTTTGATTGGATTCGTCACTTGTGCTTCAATTATTGTCGGTTACAAAACCAAAATTGCTGCTTTCATTTTAACCCTTATGTTGTTCGTTTACAATGTGTTTGCTAATCAATTCTGGCAATACGGAGCTCATGATTCATCTCGTGATTTCTTGAAATATGAATTCTTTCAAACTTTATCGATTGTAGGGGGTTTATTGATTATTGTAAATGCTGGTGCCGGTGAATTTTCCATTGATGAGAAGAAGAAGATCTATTAGTCAATTTTGGGTCTGCTGACCCAAGTAGTGGGTTGGTTGAGAGTTATATATAGCCTAGTTATAGTTCTCTATACTTATAGGTTAATACATATATACTCAATATCGGTTGCTGACTTTGTGAAAAATTTTATGTGGTTATTACGTTCCTTCTGTGTACATTACTTTTGTGGTCACCTCTCCTTTTAGGACTTTGTTCCTTTGTGTCACAGAGTCCATTTGTGCACTTTCTCTTTACACTCAATATGCGGTGACTTTAGGCCCGCTAGCTATTCGTGATCTCATTGCGAAAATTTACCTTACGTAATGAGTGAATGTCCTATAGATCATACTAAACTTAATCAACCACAGACACAGATACCCCCAAACCACTCGAAACAACCCCCACAATCTCAAAGTTCATGGGGGTCATGGTTTTGGGCAAGTAAATCCTCAAGTCCTCAAACTCCAATTACTAAGTCAAATACAAATGATGTAACTGGCTGTCCTGTACCACATCAACAAATAGACACCCAAGCGTTAGAACAACCAAAGTGTCCCGTTGATCATGAAGCTAGATCAACGTGGTTCAACAACGTACAGATTACAACCCAAGCTCCTGAAGCTATTGAGGAATCTTGTTCTTCCGATAAGTTATCACCCACAACAATCTCATCTAAGGATGGTGTGTTACCCACAGACAGAGTTATAAGTTCTATACCAAGAACATCCGATGCCAACTGGATCTACCCATCGGAGAAGCAATTTTTCGAAGCTATGAAGAGGAAAAATTGGTCACCTGAGGCTCAAGATATGAAAACTGTTGTACCTATTCATAACTATGTCAATGAAGTTACATGGAGATATATTCTTAATTGGGAGAGAAATAATATAGAAGAGGCCAAAGCCAAATGTGGTGGTCCAGGTATCAAATTAATAAGTTTCAAGGGAGATAAACAAAATTTAACTCCAAGAGCTTGGATAAAGACTTTGACTGGAGGCGAAAAACCATTTGATCGTCATGATTGGAAAATCGATAGATGTGGTGTTGAGGTGGACTATGTAATAGATTACTACGGAAAGGGTGATGATGTTTTTATTGATGTCAGACCAAAGTTGAATACTTGGGAAGGTGTTAAGTTAAGAATCGGAAGAGCTATGGGGGTTTATTAATGTTCAAGTCCTTAATGGTTTAATCCTTAGGGTTTCCCTTTGTGTTTCAGTGATTTTGGGACCCTCTAGTGACTTTAATTTGAATAATGTGTCAAGACTATTTATTCTTGTATATATAATAGATAAGAAATAAACTATAACTATATTTTATGTACAGATATTTACTATATACGCTATGGGATGATTACCTTCTACCCATAAATTGACCATTTTGACCTAATTTTTGCATATGTTCACCAACTTGAACATTAGTTTCAAAGTATTTGGAAACACATCTGTCTAAGCAAATTGATTCATTCTTGTTGATGTCACCTTCACTGTAACTTTTATTTATACATTTGTTATGACATTGTTCAACTAAGGAATTGAACATTCCAGTGACCATATCTAATTCAGCTTCTGCAGCTTCTAATTTTTGTTTTGATGAAACAGTACTACCACCACCTAATCCAAACATTGTTGAAAATTTTTCGAGCAAGTGCGCTTCTGAACTGCTCTAAGTACTTAGTGCGAAGATCAGTGATGACCGACCCCTGAGGGACCGAGCGCTTTGATTTGGTACCGTTCTAGGGGCATATTATGAATATCTATTTAAATGTGTGTTTACATGTTGATTTCTACTCCCATATATCCTATGTACTGTGGTATCTTTCTCATCAAGTTTGAACATTGGCACTGAACATATGTTCTTCCGTTGTGATTTATCACATTTGCTGCTTATCAATACTAGCGCTTCCCCAGCTTTTACTCTCACAGGCTGAAGAGAAGATATCTAAAACTTCATACCTTTCATGAGAGAAATTTCCTGTGGCGCTTCCCCCTGACATCTTTCAGCCAATTTCTTCTTATATAAGAACTTCTTTCTCACTGTTCCCAGCTCCATAAAAGAGGCCATTGGCCAGATATCAAAACTATTAACCAACTTGATGTGGTTAAGAGTTTATCATTAGCTGAGAAATAGAGAACGTTACACAAACACAAGTTAAACAAACCAAGTTGCACAAACCAAGTTACACAAACCAAGCTACACAAACCAGCTACACAAACACAAAGCCAAGGGACTTGATGTAGGAATCACTTATACCAATCAAAGCCAAGTTTATCACCCCATCCGCTGACTATAAACCTCTTAGGATCCTTGACGCCTATTTCGTACAATTCCTCTAATTCTTGTGAGGTAAGTGGGGGTAACTTTATGTTATTCTTAATCCTATCCAAATTCGATGTTCTTGGTAAACATGCCCTACCTTGAAGGATGTGGTAGGCTATAGCCACCTCATTAGTACTAACTCCATATTTTTCGGCCAATTGCTTGACTAAGGGTAATTGTAAGATAGGGGCTCCTTTTGCACCTACAGGTGAGTAAGCTGTTATAACAATTTGACGATCTTTACAATACTCCACCAAATCATTCTGGGGTAAATGGGGGTGGTACTCAATTTGGTTAACTGCTGGTGTAATTTCTACTTTAGGTAATAATTTATTAAGGTTTTTGATGGAATAATTTGATACACCGATGGCTCTAATCTTGTGGGGGTTCTCTTTATACAACCGTTCGATTTCTTTGTACACATCAATGAACCCTGTACCATCTACTGTCTTATCGTTATACAAAGGCACACCATCCTTTTCAGGTGCAGGTGGGTGGCCATTACCATCGCCATTGACAAGCACTACTGGCCAATGTTGAAGGAATAAGTCGACGTAGTCCAAACGAAGGTCGGCCAATGATTGAGCTAACGATCCCTCTACATTATCTGACATGGTGGGCCATACTTTAGTAGTTATGAACAAGTCGGACCTGGATACTATGCCTTCGGCAAAACACTCTTCTAAGGCTTCCCCTATATATGGTTCTGTTCCATAGAACCAGGCGGTATCGATGTGTCTGTACCCAGCCTTAAGGGCAGTTCTAATCTGGGCTTTGATCTGTTGAGGGTCTGTAGACTGCATGGTGCCTAAGCCTAGGCCAAGAGCTGGCATTTTTGCACCAGTGTTTAGGTCTAAAAGTACTTCAGTGGCTAACATTGTGAGTTTGTTGAAATTGGTTGTTGTAGGTGGGGGTTTGAGAAATTAAATTTTGGTGGATCTGGGGGTACCGTCCCCCTACTGTCAAATCGGAAATTTAAAAACCCGCACCTCCATACCCCAGATTTATACTTCCAATTCTCTCGATGCCTTATAGACGTAAATAGCTCTGTCCCTTCACACACCGTGGCAAAGTGCTTCCTGTCGGAAAATTTGAATAGACATAGGGGAATTCATGACTTCTCTTAATGTTACCCCTGTAGTTTGAATAGCTACTATCGATCATTTCTACCTAAAATGTGTGCATCAAGCAACATAGTACACATGAGGTGAATGAAAGGAAGAGAATGAAGACGGGTGGTCGATTGCCGAGCCTATTGAATGTAAGTGACTATGGGTTTTGTGGGGCTGGTATAGACTGAAATTAATGCGATTAATAATATGGGGTATAATGTCGGTGAAACTAGGGGCGGTGAATTAACCCACCAGTGGAGGTAGTGGAGGTAGTGGAGGTAGTTTAATGGGGTTGAGCAAGGGAATGGATTGAACTCTACTAGGAGTCTATAAGAATTTAATTCTGAGACCCATATATAATGCACTTGGTCCTGAAACTCAATATGGAGTTGATCGTGGATTAGTTTGAAACTCATTGGAGTTGATAGCTTTGTCAATACCTCTTTGATAACGATTCTAGTGATACAAACCCAAATACTAAAAGAAAGAGAAAAAAAGTTCCAAGTCACTACCCACCGTTGAAATCAGCCATTACCCCGTGTATTTAAAAGACAATCACATCAACAGTAACACATAGGATTGTCGGCAGTATGTCAACTGACCATAAATTGTACCCAGGTGCTGTTGGGACAAGACGAAGCGATTTATAGTGAGATGTATGAGATGGGTTAATATTGAGAGTTAAATGAACATATTTCTGTTGATCATCAGCTCCTTGAAGTTGACCGAATACCATGCAATGCATAACACATGGCTAATATGAACGTTTGATCTGCTCAAGTGATGGTTCTTAATGATATCTTTGTCGTATGTTTAAGTTGTGTTCCTGTAAAATCTTCAAAATCGTACAGTGCCTTAAAAACTCTGATCACTTCAGAACATTCTCCTATTTTTGTGCATCTATTCATGTTCTACGTTCAGAACGCATGGGCCAATGGTATTATATTGTAACATGAATACTAGAGGTGGAAGTTTCAGTGTTTGCACTATTTGCACTTCTATCTGTGTTATGCTATGTTCAGTTTGTGTTTCACTCAAGTTACGTTCACAGTGGTGTCTGGGCTTTTTGTGTCTGAACTTATATTCACACTAATAAATGAGTCACATCACCACTCCATACCACAAGCGAACACATCCAGAATACACCGCTACATACCCAGAGTAAAATACCATTCACGAACTCACTACCCATAGTCTAGCCCATGACAAAAGCCTGAAATATGACTACAATTCGCTCCATACTCTAACTCCCTTAACTCCGCTAAATCCATAACTGACACTCACGTGGTTATGTCCGGTCAAATCCTGAAACATTCCAACTATTTCGCCACAACTCCATACCCAATTCAGGTGTTAGCTTCCTATTCAAGTAACCCAGCCGTTAAAGAATAATTGCCACTAAAAAATAATCCTAGAAATTTCCTAAAAATATCCTAAAAATTTCCTAAAAATATCTTAAAAATATCAGTACCATAGCAATGGTCATAATTTGGACAGCAAGATTTTCCGGTTACGGGACTTTGATACAACCGAGATCTTACATTCCACCGAAATTCTTACAATATGGGAACAATAATGAAGATGTAGGTAATATGTAATATGTGATCATGTGAAGATGTAATGCACAAGGGGATTGAAGGAATTAGAAAATATCTCTAAGGTTGCTAGTGGTAAATAATAAATAACACCGCATGACAAGACGTGACACGACCCAACCATAATAGCCTCAATCCAGAAACCATTAAGAACATGTACGTAAACTTAACCGTGAACTCGATAACCACAACTACAACAACTACATACACCCACAATCACAACACTCACCCTCACTCACCCACGTATTCCACCGTAACTCTCATCATTCGAGTAAAGTTTCCTCGCACACTGAAACGACATCAAAGTTGACAATGGGCTTGGGTTTGGTTTTTTTATTTTTTAAGCATTTACGAAAATAGATCGGAAATAACTGGTGCGATGTCGTAACTTTAAATCAGTATTTATTATCGTGCATGATTCGGGACAGGCGTCATAGTAAAGGAGGTGGACCAGGGTGTAATATAAGGCAGGAGACCCTATACACCTATAGATGTTGATGTTGAATGCAATTATAGTGGTGGTTAAACTATTGATCGCCTTAGAACCCTCGTAAAGTTTACGGTGAGATGACCACGTATAAGCTCGGACGAATCGAATTTCACCTTATTTTGCTATTGTAAATAAATCGGTACATTTCGCATAGGTGTTTACTTGTATATTTTTAGTCTATATTTATCCAACCTTCTTATCATATATGATTTGTTTCACTTACCTCCAGCTATAGAAAACTGAAAAAAAAAAATTATTAAAAAAATAAATCTACATTGCAGAAATCTGCACGGGCCTAATGTAGCGTGTCTAGTTCAAGGAACTTCATAGCCTGATGAATACGACGATTTTTCTGACAATACGGCAAAAGTTGTATGGAATATCCCCAATATAAATCAATCAAGATGTTTAATTAAACGAATATTATGTACATGATATCATGAACGGCACATAATACATAGACAAACTTGCCTAACGTTCAAAAATTTACGACTCAACCACAAAACCGATAATCTTTTGATATTATTTTATAATTAATATTGGAAATTACGGAATATCATTATTTGCTTTTTTGATAGGTCAGGATACGGAAAAATTATTAATTACAGTTCCAGTTTTTTGCGTATAATCTCCTTATATGTCCACGTATACGTTAAACTCTATCCGCTTTTACATACCGTAATTAATCACTGTTCATCATAACAATCATTAAAAAAGTCTCTCCAAAAAAATAAAAAAAAAAATTTTTCGACAATTTCGTAAAACCAGGAAAAACGAAATTTTCCTCCATTTCATTTTTAAGGTACAACAGCCTTTTTGTGCGAGAAAACTTAGACTCTGGCAAGGAAAAATCCAAAGGAAAAATTTCTTTTAGTTGTCAACAAATAATCAATAAAAGGATTTTATAGTTCATTCAAGATTTAAAAACATTACAAGTAATTATTTGTAGGATTACATTAGATTATTGTTTGGTGCATAAAGCTTAAAAAGGTGTCAAAAACTTAGACGAGGTACTTGTTTTTTATTTATTAAGGTGTTTACTAAGTATTTTAAGCTAAGGACAGTTTGGAAGTACAAGACCTGAAAATTTACACATTGTTATTAGTTGATATAGGTCAGATATAAAGAAGTTATAAATTTAATTGGACATAAATAGAAATCTGCTTGAGATATTTAGAATTTAATCACCCATCAATAAGATTATATCGATCATAAATAGAATCTAATAATCATAAACAAAAGTTTAGCGGACTTAACTAACCATAATATGAATCCCGAAATTGAAGAAGATGATTCTTCGCTTAAAAAAGCGTTGCAATCAAATCAATCATTTCAATTATCGAATAAAAAGAAAAATACTAGAAGAAAGCATAGAAATAGTCATTTAGGTTGTGGGACTTGTAAGAAAAGAAGAATTAAATGTGATGAAAATTTACCAAGCTGCTTAAACTGTTTGAAGGGAAAGTTACATTGTGCATATTTAAACTTGGATTCAAATGCTAGGAATGCATTACGAATGGCACAGTATAATCAGAATTTAAGAAATGATAAATATAGTGAAGATGGCACTCAGAATGATCCAAATTTGTTAAGTAACGCTATACCTTTACAGCCTTTACAGTTACAGCAACAAGCACAACAACAGGTGCAGCAACAGGTACAACAACAGGCACAGGCACAGGCACAGGCACAGGCACAAGCACAAGCTCAACGTAATAGAGTCCTACAAACATCACAAGGACAAAGTGCCCCATCACTGATTCCTTCCACTAGTAGTACTCCTAATCAGACAGGAACTCAAACCAGTCCTGAAAACCCCAAGGATCATCCACCTCCGTCAACTCTTCCAAGTGGACAACAAGTTAGTGGCGTACCTAATGTCAACGTAGGGCCAGTTCAAGGTATGACGATGAATAATGGCGTCGTTGGAGGAATGAGTGGGTCACCACAAAACTCTATAATTCAATCGCCTTATGGGCCTTTAGTACAAATTCAAAGTTATCCAATTTATCACAACGGAGTGCCAATGGTACAAACCGTACCACCTATGGTGCAAGTTCCACTACCATTATTACAGTCGCTTCAAGGCCAACAGGTTCAAGGTGTTCCTGGTGTACAAGGAGTTCCCGGAGTACAAAATGGAGTTGTTATGCAACAAGTACCAATTCAAATGGTAGGGCAGTCGCCAGTGGTTATGCAGAATTTACCACAACAAGTTCAACAACTACCACAAGGACCACCTCCACCACCTCCACAGTCCAATCAGCCACAGACCCAACCCCAACAGCTTCAAAAACCCGGTGGTATTCCTGTACCGATGGGCCATAATTTAGGCTTACCAGGTGTAACGACATCACCAACTGCACACTCCCACTCTTCAAGAGAAAGTCCTGTGGGATCATCCACTAACACACCTAATGCATCAGCTGCCACAAAACCAGCTACTTCTGGCTTGGGCCTTACCGTTCCCGGGTCAACCTCAGGTCCAGGATCAGCCAGTTTAGGCCCTAGTCCAATCCCTGGCGCTAGTCCTAACCCAGAGCCAAGTACATTGCATCATAGTGCAAGTACCACCAGCACCAGCAGTCAAGAGGCCAATGGTGATGTCAAAGAAGAAGAAAGGACGTCGAAGGAAGGATCTACTGAATTAGACAGAGTTTCGTCCCATACGAATTTGATTAAAAATATCAAAATTAAGTCTGAGAGCCCGGAAATAAAGCTACCGCCTATCAAGGTTGACGATGATAAAGTTCCAACTATTTCCAAGTTGCTTTCATAAGACTGCCCTCGCTCAATATGAGTTTGTATTATATAGGTTATGTATTGTTATGTACTGAAATAGACCTTTCTTAATTAAACTTCATGTTTTATCTAGAACACTGATACTATTAGGATCGTGTTACGCTGTAGAACACCTGTTTATTATTCATTCAGAGTGCAAGTTACGCCATCTCCTACTACAAGTAATCCTAAGGCAGGCTCGTATTTGGTCGTACTTGTCAGGCACCTCAGATTTACGGTCACGACACGGGCCGTCCGACATGATTTACATCGCCGTAATTTTCACCGTATTTCAAACTTAAATCCTAACTTAAATAACACCGTCGAGTAAATGGCCATAGTTAAGGTTTAACTTTTATGATGCATAGATTTTGAAATAATTATTTAATACATGAAATAACGCAATTAACGCAAGAAAAAATAAATATATCCATACAGCGACATTGAGAAATAATCGGGATTTTAGATTGTTTTCATTTTAACTATCGTCTAGGTAAAGAGTAAAAAAACTTAGGAACAAATGAAATTGTTTTTTTTTTATTATTATTTTGTCGTTTAACGACCCACAGGGAACATGACGCACATCAAGTTTTCATGCAGTGAAATTTTTTTCAAGAAAATGTCTGGCAGACACAAATTACGATGTTACAATGTTACAATCCATTTATCCGCGCGCCTAAGCGACACCGTACTTACGAACTATAATTCTTTACCTACCTTATCAGTAAGAAGCTGATGCTCCTAATATCAAGAGGTTTAATATGTGTCCATTCGGATCGATGTGGCTGAGCAGGATTAAGCTTATTTAACAATAGGCTTTATGTGCAGTAGCTTCTTACCTACCACGGAATTTATCGATGAGGTGTTACTATAATATACGCCTTTACGTGTTGATTGACGTGTGAAGGTTTACTTCGTAATTCGTAATTAGCGTAATTAAAAGCGACTGTTCCTAGAAACTACATGGAATTAGACATTGACAAGGATTTGTGTCTGCTTTTTCTGTCATGCGAGATCATACGAGTTGTTACGTGGCCACTAGTTCTCAGAGACCCCCGGCCAGATTTACAAATTCCGTACACTTACGAACTTCGTTAGGTCTAGGCCAATATATGGCTACTAAGACAAATTTGGGGCTACCAAGACCAATATAGTATTTCCAGGATTACCATAAGCCAGCCAAGAGTCGCCAAGCTAAACTAGGTTTTAGCCAAGACAACTGCAAAGGTCCGTAAATCTTTAGAAGTGGCCAACTCTAAATATCTGTTCTCTGACTTCACAAAAGTTTATCCGAGCTTAACCTTAATGTTAACTCTATGTAAATAGCGATGCACCTGTACATAAAACAGAGTATAATTATGTAGATTTACTTATCTAGGGTGGTATCAGAGCCCAAAACACAAATAACACGACCAAACACTCCCAAGACGTCTTCATGAAGGCAGGGCCCTCTGCTGGCGCTGTCTGTAAGATTCAATTTAGGACAAACTATCTAACCATTCTTATCTGAATGTCGCAACATCATTGCTAGTCTATTTCAGATGACTTTGAAATTTATAAGGTTAATTCCAGGGTAATGAGCCATAATTTCAGGCTATTCGAGGATTATTTCATGTATGGTGCAAATTCATTGATTATGTGGAAGGTTAGGAGTTGTGTACCTATGAAATTTTCGAAGGCGATAGATCATTTTTGACAGATCACATCGATCACGTCTCATTCTACAGAGTCAATTTGTTTCACGCCCCTGAATGAAATCGTAAAATTACTCTAAATCGCCACATATATGACTTTTGTCAATACTAGTCGAGTCTATCAACTTTAGATGCCAGTCATTCCTCAAGTATCGCCTAAATAATGACTCACAGATCATTCCAAATGAAAAAATAATCAGCTATTGTTGATACTGAAGAAGACCCAGTAGAGACCAAATTACATAACTATTTGTTTATTTTCTATCCAAACTTAGAACTAAAATTTAAAATTTAATGAAGAAGTAAAATTGATCAAAGTAATAAAGCACCAAAAGAAAGTGCTAATAAGAATGTGAAAGGTTTAAGGGAAACACCACCAGATACTTGTGATACTTCTGGAGCAGTTTCACCTTGTGAAGTTTGAGCAGCGGCAGCTGGAGCAGCTGATGAACCAGATTGTTCGGCAGCAGCTGGAGCAGCATTAGCTGGAGCACTACTTTCAGCAGCTGGAGCGGCACTGGCTGGAGCGGCACTGGCTGGGGCGGCACTAGCTGGAGCAGCAGCGGCTGGAGCAGCAGATTCAGCAGCAGCAGATTCAGGAGCAGCAGCACCTTCAGTAGCTGAAGCTAAAGTAACATATGAAGTGACTTGACTGACTGAAGTGCTTTCAACTTCTTGACATTTGTTTTCTGAACATGAAGTAACAGTGACAACAGTAGTTTGTGGTACGACAGTAGTGATTCCTGATTCTGGAGCTTTTTGAGCTGGAGTAGTAGCAGCACCAGTAGTAGCTGTGGTAGCAGCTGGTGCAACTGTTTCACCCGATAATGGACAGTAAGTAGTATAAACAGTATTAGCTTCAGTAACGGTAGTTACTCCTGTAGTAACAGCAACTTCGTTACATTTATCTTCAGCACATGAGGTAATGGTAACAACAGTGGTAGCAATATCAGTGGCAGTCTCAATGGCAGTATCGTTAGCATAAACAGCAGCAATAGTACCAGGGGTTGAAGCAGCACCAGAATTAGATGCACCGTTATCAGTAGAAGCAGCAGCTGATGAATCGGAAACAGTGATACAGTTACCGTAAATACAAATAGTAGTTTCACCAATGATTGAAGTTTCGGTAGTTAATGAACCGTCAGACAAAGTGGTGACAATGATATCTTCAGATCCTGAGATAATGTATCCAGAAGCTGATGGATCAGCAGTGGTAAAATCAGTGGTATATTCAGTACATTCTGGGCAACCTGGATCTGAGACAGCTGCAGACGAAGAAGCAGCAGTTGAGGAAGCTTCTGATGATGCTGCAGATGAACCGGTAGCAGATGAGCCAGTAGCAGAACTTCCAGCTGAAGTTTCGGTAGCAGATGATGAGGCAGGAGAACTTGCTGGAGCAGATGATGATTCTTGAGCAGATGAGGTTTGTTCAGCAGATGATGAGGCAGATGACGATGCTGGCTCAGAAGCTTGAACTTCAGTGGTTGATGAAGCTTCAGTTGATGAGGTTTGTGCGGTTGATGAGGTTTGTTCAGTTGATGAGGTTAAATCAGATGATGGAATTTCTTGAGATGATGAAGGAACTAAAGATGAACCACTAGTTGGAGTATCTGGAACATCTTCACAAGCAGGACAAGTTGATGGTCTTTCTGTGTTGACTGGATCACCACTATATTTAATACCACCATCAACAACTTTACCAATACCTTCACCAAAATCTGGAGTGTATTTAGTGAATTTGGAACTATCATATCCAGTACCAATGTTGAACTTGAAAGTTGAAACACCATCACTGATGGTTAAAACACCATCATCACCGTAACTGTATGAGCCAATTGGAACACTTAATCCAATAGTGTTGTCGTTACCGAAACCAACAACGTAATAAGTTTGATCTTTAGCCCAAGCATCAGCTCTGATGAAACCATTGTCAGCTGAGAAGATTAAAGTTTGAGTTTTGGCAACTTCGTAATCAGTGTAAGCTAACCAGACAGTGGAGTCAGTACCAATGTCAATACAACCAGTACCTTCGATATTGTTAGCTTGTCTATAGGCAACATTCTTTAAACAAATAGCACCATCGTTAGTGATATCTTGTAAATCATAACCTAAGTTTAACCAACCACCAGATCTGTAGTCTTGGTATACGTGGATTAAACCTTCGTTGTGCCAATCTTGAGAAGTAATAGCTAAGGTTGGGATACCGGCATCACCAGCATCAGCAAACCAAATTTTACCTTTGTTATCAAATGAAGAAGCACTGAAACTGTAGAAAGCAGTAAAGTCGGTACCTCTTGAGTCGATGACAACTTCACCATTTGACCCAACATCAAATTTGTTATTGGTAATAGCACCTTGACTGACAGTTAAACCATCGAAGTCTGGTTCGGCTTTGATGAATAATTGACCGTTGACAACAACATCTCCGTTGAAATAAGTGTGGTCATTGTTAATGATTGACCAGTATACACCTTCTTCAACAGTTACACCATCCCATTGGGTATTCTGTGATCCGGTAGTGATAGTATCAGAAGTGATATCAATTGTTAAGGCTCTAGCAATTAAAGCTAAAGTAGGTAATAAACTATTATATTTCATGTTCTATTAACTGTGTAAGGGATTGTATTTAGAACTGTGACTGTATTGATAAACGAGTGAATATAGTCTGATCTGATGGTCAAGAACAGGGAAAAACATGTCTATTTATACAAATTTTGGGCTACCAAACTACGAAACCAAAGTACTACGTGGATCACGAACCACTTCCCAACAATAAACCATTTCGATCCTTTTGTGCCGCTAACATTCGTTACTCTCTATTGTCAGTGATTTTGCAACAATGGAAGTGTGCGATTCGAATTTTCGCAACCGCTTGGGCTTGAGCCTGTTTCTTAATTCGGCAAAAATAACCTTTGCAGCTTATTGCCGGTTTGGGAATAAATCTTTAGTTTTGTTCCCAATTGAGAAATGGCGTTACTATTTTAACTAAATCGACTAAAATAAAGTTTAAAGCCTATTCCTAGATTTTCATCGTTTTAGGTAAATCTATTTATGTCACGATTTAGATTTGAGCTTAGTCGACAACCTTCATTATGGAGTTCCGCTGTCTTTGTGTTAACGTTGATCTATTTGTTGTTTAATATTCTTTATGTTGATCTATTTGTGTTTGTGGCTATTACAATTAATCTAAATATGGTCAATGTTTGTGTTTGTGTCAATTGTATCATGATGTTACGCTCGTATGTGTATCGTCTCATTTTTCTCGTAATGGAATCGTCAACTAATTCATACATAAAACTACGGAATATCCTGTACGCAACATGCATCACTAAACCCTAACCAAGCCTCTACTAAACCCAAATTCAACTCATCGCCTGACGTAAACTTTAACTATATGGGGTCAATTACATATCACTTTTATTTTATTTTAAACTTTTTTTAAACTTTTTTCTAAGCTGCTGTTTACTTTTCCTACGTTCACAACACCCTTAAAACACTAATAGTCTCAATTGCTGATTTACAGTTAATGTTTATTTCTCCTTTGCGCCACTAACAGAGTTTTTCGCTTCTAACGACTCGTCATCTCATGTCAATCATTTTTCCAAAAGAGGTAATCGCTAACTTACGCGTTCTTAATTATAGTCAATTTTAACCGCATTACATACAATAACTTGAAGGGTAATCACGACCTCAGGCTATTTTTGCCCCAATTCGGGGATAAATAGATCGCTGCTTGATTTCGTGTTGTGCATGCCGTAGTATAACGTGTTAATCGTGAACAATGGTTTCATTGTTATAGCTAATGGAACAATGATTTAGTAAGGGCTTGAAGATACTACGTGGTCTTCAATATTAATAGAGATTTACAGTTTACTATGGAATTTTTCCTTTTGTGTAATTTTGGGTTTGCTTTCAACTTTATTATTACATAGGTGACAATACTATATCTCCTCTTCTGTGTTTGGTTTTGGGTTCCATTTCTCTAAAGTCCTTTGTGATTTGTTAAATCCAGTTCTTGGCGGACCTCCTAAAGTGACTAAAACACTTTTGGACAAATAGTGTTCATCAGGTGTGACATGGCCGGAGATATTGGTGTGTTGCATTGTTAGTTGCCCATGCAAGAGAGAGCTTCATTCTGAGTTTTGGTAGTGCCAATATTAACTCCGTTCATTACTTACAATTGCTTGAGTTGTTTCATGAATTATGGTGGTAACAACACGTTTGAGCCTTTGGTTACTCGGTAAAACGCTCTTGGTTATATGCTTCAGGCCCCATACTTTTCACTCAGTGAGTTTACAGCTAAATGTACACAGAGATGACTTGTACAGACACCAATTCGATCTAGATTCAGAACAGCTAAATTCTACCAGAAGAAATCGCAAACCATTCAATCAAGTATGTGATGTTGTTGTGTTTGATGGGTATGGTTTTAGAACGGACGGACGAATACTTAGTAAAAAGAATGTCTTCCAGTATCCTGAAACCAAATGGTAGAGCTGTGGGGAGACGAAAACTAAGAGATTTGTTTCACAAGATAATCCATTCGAGCATTCCATTCCTATCTAAAGCGACTACTTTGAGTTCATTCAGTCTGAATGCATTACCGTCATTCACCATTCCCACTTCCTCAGGCAGCAGCTCCACCCGCAGCCCCAGCAGCTTTCTTCTTGATCTTCTTGTCATCGATTTGCTCAACTTTTACCTCATCTAAATTCTTCTCCTTCAATAAGTTCTCAATAAACTCTTTAGCTTCATCACTTAAATCACCTTGAACTAATACTTCATCTTTCTTATCAGCAGTCTTTGAGATCGAACATCCTGTAGCAAACTTCGATGAGAAAGTCTTACTCAACTTCTTCAATTCAATATCAAACACTTCCAATCCGGTAATTGATATTATATGTTTACGTTTATTTCTTTCGATTCTTTTAATGACAACTTTGGATTGTAATTTCTTAGCCAATTCCCTTTCAACCCTGGCTTCTTCTTTTTGTTGTTTCTTTAATAAATCTTTGGAAATCTTTTCTTCCTTCTCTAAACTCAAAGTAGATGTGGCATTGGCTAATGCTTCTTCACTATAAAGTTTATTGAAAAGATCTTGATGGTTTTCACTCAACCATTGTTTACATCTGTTGAATGATAATCCGAATTCACAGTATTCTGGTGGGAAACTGCAAACGTTACAGTATAAAACACTTTTTGGTTCCACACTCATCTTCTGATTTTATATTTGTATTTGTGCAATCTATCTATTTGTTGATGTGTAAATTTGTGTAAGTTGTGTTTGTGTCACTTGGGTTTGTGTCACTTGGGTTTGTGTCACTTGTACTTGCGTTGATCTACGTCGATTTGTGTACTTCGTTTGTGTACTATATATTAATATACGATCTATCACAAGAACAGAAAATTTTGATCGCAATTGTAAAACCCGCGAACCGGTCTCAAATTCTCCATCTCTATACACTTTTCCAAGGCCTTGGTCAACAATATTTTATCATCTAACTTTTCATAGATAATGCTTAAATAGTACCATACTTCAATAGAATTGGCACCAATTGGCCATATGTTTAATAACTTCTCCAACAAGTTCTTCAACCTGATGATTCCACTGTCTCTGTCTTTAACAGAGATGAAAAGACTATTGGTTGTGGTATCATCAATAAGGAACAATTTACTGATACCCAAAATGTTGTGTAAGTAATCGATTTGGTTGATTTGAACTTGTTGCTCTAACTGTTCTAATGACTTCTCGAACTCTTGTAACGATAAAAATTTGCTCTGTTTAGAACTGATGTATCCCAATTGAATGAACGTCTTGAGGTTGGGTTTGTAACAGTTTTCCGCTTCAATTATACACAGTTTACTTTCATCAACAAACCCAGATTTGAAATAAATGTTGGAGGTGAATAACCAGATCTTTTGAAGAATTTGTTTGGCTTCATCTCCAAGTGCAGTTTGGTTCAATTCCTTAAGTTCCGTATTACTTTGCACTTTACTGAGTTTTTTGATATCAGGAACTGCTTTATGGCCATTGGCTTTATACCCATTTGGTTTTTGTGCACCATTGATTTTAGGACCAGGAATTGGATCAATAAAACTTGGTCTATGACTCCATTTATCATCAAGTTCAAAGTTGCCTTTACCAATTTGTTCATCGTATTTAATATCAAACAACTCATAAAATAAGATAAATACATCACTTAGATGTTCCATGATATACTTAGCATCATAAACCGATTCTAGAATTGCCAATTGAGTTAATTTTAATTGAATGATTTGGTATTTGATTCTAAGGGGAATCACAAACTCATCGTTCTTAGATTTGACCATATAGATTCCGGCAATGTTAAGAGCATTATTGATGAATTTTTCAGCTTCTCTGGGGGTTTCTATACTCAATAATAAACATAATAAGTTCCAGGTTTCGAACAGTTCAGGGTACTTTTTAAGAATGAACTTTGATAACTTTAAACTCGAGCCTATGTGACCCAAATAAGCAAGAACTAATGCATAATTGAACAAGTAAGTGACATTACCGGTGGAATTCACTATAAGAGCATTCTTATAGTACTTTTCCAAAGCGTTTTTGGCCTTGAAGTTGGTCTCTGCATTAGGTGATTCGAATACAAGTTTATAATACTCAAAGTATCCCAAACTGAACCATGACTTTGATATCAATTCAATCAATTTGGACTTGTCACTAAGAAGGATGTTGATGTTGTATTTTTTATAAAGGAACGAGAGTTCTTTTTGTGTAACTTCTTGGGATTCTGAGGATTCCTGATCGTATGTTAAACTGCAATCGTTTTCAAGTACGTTTAGGTACTTGAATAATTTAGCGGAAAACTTCTCTAATACAGGCACCACATCACTGGCCTTCAAGAACTCAAACTTGGTGTTTCTAACAGAGTTCAATGGATTGAGTTTCGTCAAACAAATGGAATAAATCTCAATGATGTTGATAATATCATAAATAACTCCTTTATTGATAGCTTCTTCCTTCTCTTCGTACTCAATATAGGTCTTAAAGGCAGAAAAGGCTTCATCGTATTCACCCAATTCAAGTAAAACCTTTATATAATTAGAAAGAATGATTTGACTCTGGTAACTTCTTTCAAATAACAGAATAAGAAACTTCTTGCTGGTCTTCAAACTCACCAATTTTGTATTCATCGTCGAGTATAAGTTATTAACAAAATCGTCCAATTGAAAATTAGATTCTTCAGCATTTGGGAAGTGTTTTTGTGGATTGGACATTTCAGAAACAATGATATCATTTAAGTACTTTGCGTAATCCAATCTGAAATCTTTATTTACGATTTTATTCACATTGATATCAGGTTTGAAATTGACTAAAAAGTTACAGTACCTGATGAACGAATTCCTGTTATCTTTAAACTTGAGTTCCAAAACACTATGGAAGTCCAATTGACGTTCACCATTGCTGGCAATAGTCAAACTGAGGTATTTAAATAAAATCTCTAACCAGTAATTCCCAGCAATTTCACTGGTTCCAAATGGACGCTCTTTATTATACAAGTATTCAATCCATAACCGGTAATTTGTGTCGTCGTACCCATTACTGATCCCAATAAGGACATTATACCTACAAACCAAGTAATTCAAGAACAAATTACAATTATAACTCAATTTATCGCTTTCAACATGATTCGTATTAACGGTGACTGAATTTAAAGCATCAAACATTGGTTCTTTTTGGGAATTCAAATAGTACAAATGACTCAAGATAATACAACTATATAATTTTTCATGATACTGTTTACCCATATCATTATAATTGGTAGTGACATTCTCAGCATAACTGATCAATTCACTCAACTTATCACTAGTGGCTTCGTGGCCCCTGCTTAAGTAGATATTTGCAGGAACAAGTTCATTACCGTCGAATTCGTTCTGGATTAAAAGCTGAAGCTGATAATCAATGAATACTAACTGTTGGAAGAAATCCTGACTATCTTGGAATTCTAGAACATTCTTGGGGAAGCATCCAAGGTTAAGGGTTTTAAGAATTGAATCGTTATATTCTTCAATTTTCATAATGAATGGTTTGGGTTTGTGGTTGGGTTTTTCAACTATATGAGGTTTACACGTGAATTCGACAGTCGCAGTTAAAGCGGAGTGAGATCTTGTGAGAGTCTCTACTCTCTGCGGTCTCTGGCCTCACTCTCTCCACCTCTAGGCTCTATTCTAAGTGTTCAATCTCTCCCTTTTTAAGCCTCTTTATATCTCTACTTCTCTTCCCATCTTTCCTTCATTACTTTTTGTTCCCTGTTCACTCCACTCCGTGTTACCTATACGGCCACACTAACACCTAACACCCCATACATTTACTGTGGTCTCACCAGATAAACCCGAGATCTTGCAGATCGTCTCACTATCATATGTCATTTAGAGCATAAGTTTGTGTAAACACTCTTAGTGTTTGTGTACATAGACATATTTGTGTCCATTCTTTGTAGCTTCTTTGTATATTACTATCGTACATATCAACATCTTTCAAAGATCCTATACAATCCTGGCAAATCTGCTATCTGTTTAACACCCTTTCTAACTTCTCCATTGACTTCGCTTCCTCTTATCATAGGAAATATCCTTTCCTCCAAGTACTGGTTCATTTTATCTCTTTCTTCGTCTCCTTCAACCTTCTCTGGAACGTATAATAAAGCAATTTCTCTTATTATCCCACCAAGACACGTCTTCTCTTGACTATAATCAACTTGACCCAATCTACAGACAAATTGTGGTAGCTTGTTAACCACTGGTACGAGATCTCGTCCTATCATAGGGATAGACGTCAATAGAATGTTTCCGTCTTCTTCACTGATCTTTATTTGAAAATACTCCTCATACATTTCCTTCATCCCCACAAGTTTCTCCACCACCTCCTTAGGATTCTCAACCAATCCTTCCAATAAATCTTCCAAATGTAACCCATCAAACTCGTACTCTCCGTAATTACAAAATTCTTTGAGTGTCAAATCATAAAAGTACTCATACAACATCAATCCATAATCACAGAGATACAAATTCACATCGTACTGAAAACAGCAAAGTCGTTTGGTTTCATCCACAAGTCCAATGTATGAACAATTTTTGAATATGGCGGTAAGCTCTTGACTTATTGAGGTTTCACGGTCTTGCTTGAGTTGAACAATACTATCGAGGGACACTTCAACTCGTTTTTTGTCAGTAGTTCGAAGAGCGTAGTCTTTGGAAGTGGTGACTACTTCGGGAAGAATGGAGACGGTTGCAGTGGGCTTGGAAGGTGTTAGCGAGGATTGACTGAATCGTTGGAGACGCCCATTCTCTACGCCCTTCTCTCTCCCTTCTTCCTCTCCAGTTTCCTCTGCCTCTTCCGCCTCTTCCTCTTCTTCTACCTCTTCTTCTACCTCTTCTTCTACCTCTTTTTCTACCTCTTCTTCTACCTCTTCTTCTACCTCTTTTTTTACCTCTTTTTCTACCTCTTCTTCTACCTCTTCTTCTACCTCTTCTTCTACCTCTTCTTCTACCTCTTCTTCTACCTCTTCTTCTTCAATCACCTCCGAGGCTTCTTCTTCTACCTGCTCTTCTTCGATCATCTCCGAAGCTTCTTCTTCCACTGTTTCGATTTCCTCTTCATTTTCTTCTACTTCTGGTGCTTCTTCTTCTTCTTCGACTTCCACCTCAATTTCGTCTGCTTCAAGTTTACCTTCTCCTGATCTTTCTTCATTTTGCTCTGCTATGAAAGCATCCGAATATTTCTCTGGTTCTTCCTCATCTTTATACACCTCTGACTGAGAAGTCTCATCCACGTTCATATTCTCCTCATCTAGCTCCAAACTTCCCCCTAAATCCTCCTCCTTTATAGCCACTTCCACTACATCATCCCCTTTCACCAATCTCTGACTCTCTCTAGCTCTCGCCCTCCATAGTTCATTCAATTTGGGCTGACTGGCATCAACTCTTACCATCTTGTTCTCCTGTCTATACTTTTTGACGCCTCCCACATCATCTTCTCTTCCCCTCTTACTGATCAAACTTTGACTTTTAAACGTTCTGGAAGCATCTACGCTACTCAATAACGTATGAACTTGTGCGCAGATCAATTCGATGATTTCCTCTTCATTCAAAAAGCGAACTTCTCGTTTAGTAGGATGGACATTTACATCCACAATCCTAGGATCCAATTCTAGACTCAAGTATACAAACGACAGGTACCCTTTTGGTAGAAATATTTGATAAATCGAATTTATAGCACGTTTTAAAGGATCACAGGTCACTAATCGATGATTTATAAAAAAAATGGCCTGCATTTTCTTCCTATAGTTAAAGTTACAGTTGGTTATGGCACCGGTTACCCCGAAAAGGCCGAGATTCTTATGGTTGGGATCGTTGATTTCGATGTTAAGTAACTCATTGGCACAATCTGATCCGTAAATGATCCTAATTTTCTCTTTTAGAGGAAGATTAGGCCTTGTTATGAGCGAATATTGAGTCTCCCCGTGTTTTTTTAGGCTGAACCCAACATTTGTATGTATAGCATACTTCCCTACAATATCTAATATCTTGAGATACTCGTCATTCTTTGACTTTATCGACTTCAATCTACTGGGAATGTTATAGAACAAGTCTTCCACGACGATCTGAGTCCCATCTTTACCCGCAATTGGTTTAGGATCAATATTTCCTTCCTTGAAGTTAGCTCCAGTAAGCTTTCCATTTAGATAATACGCCTTATAAGCCAACGGCAGGTCATTATCTCTGACTTTGGTAATAACTGATAATCGTGAAATATGAGATATCAGGGCCAAAGCTTCACCTCTGAACCCATACGAGACAATAGTCTGTAAGTCTTCAAACACACGTAATTTGGAAGTAGTAAACCGTTCACAAAGTAATGGAAGATCGTCTTTATTTATACCTTTGCCGTTATCAGTGATCTGAAGTAACTTTAACCCTCCATCTTTTACAAGTATATCAATCATTGTTGACTCCGCGTCAATGGAATTTTCTAAAAGTTCTTTGAGTGCATTTGCCGGCTGGATAATGATTTCCCCTGCTGCTATTTTATTGACCACATTTTGATCTAGTCGTTTTATAGACATTATACGTGATGTGTAGCGCGTACTATGATGTGGGTAGTTTGGGAGTTAGGTCGACAAGTGAGAATTTAGCACTGCGAATGGTGGTAGAAATGTTCCCTAATGTTCCCTCAGTTGGTTCTGATAGTGTACGCGATTCGATGCATAGGGAAGCGCGATAAACTTAAAATCACACACAAATCCAGATCCACAAATCCATCTACAATCTTCGATGTCAGAAGTGGAACGATCAACAGATAACTCGAGTCCACCAGAAAGAGAACCTATAGTGGTTCCCAAGCATTTCAAAGAAGATGAATTAATTAGTAAATACGAAGACTATAGATCAGAATTAAAAGCTACCAGTCTTTTAGCATTAAAAGGGAAAGCATCAAAAGCATTAATAGAGAACTTAGAAGATCTCGATACCATATATTCAGGGATAAGTAGAAGTGCCGGGTCTAGAGTTCGTTTTTCAGATGCAAATGCCTTGAAGGATACGTCAACAGTAGCGTTTTTAAATGTACAAAATCAAGGTGCATCCTTTTCTGATTTATCATTGGAGTCAAATGATTTTATAAGTAATGTAAGTTTTTACCTTAGTGAAGGAAACTCATCACATCCACAAACTAGAAATGAAAATTTGAATAACACCATGCTTGAAGAGAAGTTCAATAACTTTAATTGGTTAAAATTGGGTGTATTGTTCCATAAAGTTAGTAATAAACCCATACCTATGGAATTCTTAAATGGGCCTATAGAAACGGAAAAAGTCGTTAGAACTAGAAGGAGAAACATTGATGATACCAAAGGTTTACAGTTAACAACAGCACAACAAGTTACAATGAATGATTTAGGAGCAGATGATCAAAATACTTCAAATATAGTAAGATCGATTTTCAAAACATTTAAAACCAAGCAATCCAGCAACCCTGAGTTGATAAATTTTTATAAATTCTTTATAGACCCACAGTCGTTTTCCCAGTCAGTTGAGAATCTTTTTTTCACCAGTTTCTTAGTAAGAGATTCAAGAGTTAAATTACTAGTAAGAAATAATATCCCCATGATAAGGATAGTCGATGATAATACTACCAGAAAAACATTGGAAGGAAATATAGACCAAGTACAGCATTATATAGCCACATTTGATTATGAGACGTGGCAGAATTTAATAACGGTACATAATATAACTGAGCTGTACTTGGGACATAGGAATGTTGAGGGAGAAACGTTTGTAATTGAGGAGAGTGAAAGTGAAGATGAAAGTGAAGATGAAGGAGAAGATGAAGGAGAAGATGAATCGTTTACTCAGGAACCTGAGACACATGAATCTGATTCTGATCAGGAGGTACTTGACCAGGATGATGAAGAAGATGATGAGGTACACCCAGCAAAGAGAAGAAGACTTTTTAGGTGATATGTAGTATTTGTATTATATTGTACACTATTTACACTTTACGCTCTACCCCCTAGGTTATCTCTCTCTCTCTGCTCCAGTCTAGTCTACTATACTCTTTCTCTATCATACTAGTATGCCTCTTATCTGACCAATTTTATGTATGGTCCTTGTTTGACACTATCTACCCCTCTTAGTCGGGTCAACTTCCTGCCAACCGTCGACCACCAATAAATCTCCCAATGGCCATTTCCTAATCGGTAATATTCCTAAATCACTCACTCTTCCCGTCTCAAAAATTTCAATCCCTGCAACTCCAATCATCACTGCATTATCAGTACAAAGGCCTACATCAGGAAAATGAAAGGTTACATCTCCTAACTTGGCAGTGTTCATTTCCAATTTAAGTAATTCTCGAAAATATTTATTGGAAGCAACACCTCCTGAAAGTATCACATCTTTAACTCCCGCAAACTTTTTATCTCCCGTAAGCCCATGCTTGGTTAATGCTACATTTACCCTATCAATTATATGTGTAAATATCAACTTTTGGATTTTATAAGCTAGAAATTGTTGAGATTTTGAGTCCATTCCATAGGTCGACTTATGGTGCTGAATACTACTCAAAAATGGTGCAAATGTGAATTGAATAGTATCAGGAATTGCAGGATTATGTGGTCCTACAAGAAGTTTTTTAAACTTAAATTTGAATTCATTATCTCTTGAATTTGTAGACACTTTGTCGAAGTCTTGTTTCAATTCTAAAGGTAATTCATTGACAAAGTTCTCTAATTCTTTACCTAAAAGATTTCCCTGAATTCCCAACTCTCGAGCACACTTATCGATAGAGTCTCCTACGGCGATATCCATAGTATCGATGATGATCTCGTGATCTGTGAGTGATTTTGATAGTACTAACATCGTGTGACCTCCGCTACAAAGAAGACTTAAAAACGGATACTGAGGTGGTATGGGACTCTGTTCTGATGGTAACTGACTGATAAGGATATGGCCTAACATATGATGAACCCCTACCAAAGGTTTATTCCATGCAACAGATAACCCCTTGGCTAATTGCAAACTGGCCGAAAGTGAACCAATCATTCCTGGACCTCTAGTAACGCAAATCAATTCTGGAGGCTGTTTGTTCAATTGGTGTTTATCGGTGAACTCCGCAACCATATGGGCCATATTCTGCTGATGGAAATGAACTGCATCTGGCGGTATGATACCACCGGATCTCATTGAATTTAGGGTCCGTTTACTCTGATCTATAATTGTAGGTGGACTATGGGGTTGTTTATCTAATAATGCCAAACAACTATCGTCACATGACGACTCAAGTGCCAATACTCTGTATAATCTTTTCAATTCTTTATACTTCTGTGGTATGAACCTTTCTAGACTGGAAAACCTCCCTGAATTCGTAAGGTTCCTGATTTGTAATTTCAACATATCATAACTGGTGCAAATCGATGCGCATCAAATTTTTCGTTGTTGATAGACACAGTACTACCATAAAAGTACAGCTTAAGAAGTACAAACACGGTCAACGTCCACAAACACGTTCAGTACACGGTTTATAGTACAAGGTCATCGTCGACAAACACGAGAAAGGACCTCAATAGGTAACATATTCGATAACTAAACGAGTTCGTCAATAACGAACTAGGCGTAGGCAGACGATGAATATATCACTAACTACCCCCACGGTACCTCTTGGATTCCCACCATTTCAAGATCCTGATCACACCCAGCCTCATACCAAAGTCAGCCCGGAATCCAATGGAGATTCTCCCGATAATTTATCTCCTATCTTACATTGTATGATAGCAGGAGGATTTGGAGGAATGATTGGTGATAGTTCAATGCATTCTTTGGATACCGTGAAAACTAGACAACAAGGGTTACTGCATAACATAAAGTACAAAAATATGATCCCGGCATATGTAACGATTTTCAAAGAAGAAGGATTTTTCCGAGGTCTTTACGGAGGTTATTCACCAGCGATCCTAGGATCAATTCCTTCGACTTCAGCATTTTTTGGAGTTTATGAATACACAAAAAGGAAATTAATCAACGATTACAATGTTAACGAGACCTTTTCTTATTTCATAGGGGGAATACTAGGAGATTTAGCATCGAGTATTTTTTATGTCCCGTCTGAAGTTTTGAAAACCAGATTACAATTACAAGGTAAGTATAATAATCCGTATACTAAAGATAGTGGATACAATTACCGAGGACTTGTTGATGCTGTCAAAACTATAAGTAAAGTTGAAGGTCCAAAAACGTTTGTGTTTGGATATAAAGAAACTCTATTTAGAGATTTACCATTCAGTGCATTACAATTTGCCTTTTATGAACGGTTTAGACAATTGGCAATTTTGTACCATAACACGGAGGATTTGCCAATCGGTTCAGAATTATTAACCGGGGCGTCAGCTGGTGGGTTAGCAGGGATTCTCACAACGCCATTAGATGTGATTAAAACAAGAATCCAAACTGCAACTGAATCTTCACCATCTAAACCTCACTTATCAACTTTCAAAGCCTTATCATTGATTTATAGAAACGAAGGGTTATTCGGGATGTTTAGTGGAGTTGGGCCAAGGTTCATTTGGACAGGTATTCAAAGTTCAATTATGCTTTTGTTGTATCAAATTTCATTAAAGGAAATTGATAATTTCTTAGGTAAGGATAAATTTTAGAAATCATTCTTGTATTATAGATGTAAATAGAATAAACATATTTATTAACTTTCTATGATTATGACTACTTACTTGTTAGGAATGTTTTGAAGATGACTTCGTTAGAGAGTCGTCAGTTTAAATTTTTTTTTAAACTGATAATTGTATATTGTTATAAGTGAACTATATACCTAGTTCTATAAAGGGAAACCTGTCATTGCTTACAAGAAAAACTTTTTTTTCATAAACTAATAACCGTGTATTGTTATGCTAAAACTATATACTTATTTATAGAGAGAAACCTGTAAAAACCGATTTTTTACGCACTGACATCAACTCATATACGAGAATTTTCTAAATTTTTGGTCAAAAAAGGTCTCGTAGTGTAGGGGTGATCACATCAGATTCTGAAGTTTCGTGAGAAGTTTCTGGGAACCTGGGTTCGACTCCCAGTGAGACCTACCTTTTCTTTTATGAGTGTCTTTTTTTTTACTTTCTCTTAACCAGGCATTAACCTTATTCTAGACAAAAGAGGACACAAAATAAACTTTTCTATTAACTAAGGATATCATAAATCATTACCTATAAACTGTATCATTTCTTTTGTAGGTGATGCAACACTGATATTCCTGGACTCGATTCGTCTAATAAATATCAGGGTTCATTGGTTGCTTAACTGCCTTTTCTGCTTTGACACCACCCTTTTTCCCTTTAATAATCAACTCTTCATCATTACCAACAATTGGAGCTTCATTAGCAATTCCACCCTTGGGAGCTTCGTTCAATCCTAAACCGACAGCCCCTTTAGAATTAGCAGCTAAATTATTAGCTAATTCAAGTTTATTATCATCATCATTAATATTACTGATTTTTCCAGCAATGTTATCAATATCATCTAATTTGGCCTTTAATTTTTGATTGACTGGATCTTTGTCAAGTTCATAATAAGGTTCAGGCTGAGCTCTCATACTTTGACCTAACCAATAGCAACTGAAACTAAATAATATCAACATTATGAAGTATCCGACAATCTTCCTTTTTGGACTGTTGAAGAAATTTCCTTGTAAGTTTTCATAAGGTGATCCCTTTTTAGTTTTGACTGGTTTCATATTATATGGTCTTGGTAATCCATAAGATCCTTGCATTTTTTTATTTGTGACTTTGACTTTGTGATTTTTGGTTTGTGGTTTATACTCTTGGAAAAGATTTATGAACGATTAGATGATGTCCTTCAACACTTCGGGGCTTCTATAATAAATATGTGTATAAATAATAGCGTGGTCTTATGTACCTGGAAGTTTTGAGATTTTTGGTGGGCCTCACAGGCGGATTTGTAGGCATAAAATATTTAGGTTCACACACTATCCAAGATCGACACATTTAATATGGCTTTGTCGATAATCTGGAAGATCGTGTGACTGTTAGATTATTTTTTAGAGTGACTAATAGGTGATAGATGTACGTGTTATGTGCTAGATGTAGATGATAGTTGAACGATGTTCTGTGTTTGTGACTCTGGGATCTACGGAGGTGGGGTACAGTGTTTATGGGTTTTATGAGGTTCATTCAAAGGAGCAGATTAGTAGGTGAACTGATGAAACTGTGTTTATATCTTCGACTTGTTGACATCATTGACGTAAGAAGCTAACCTTCTTTGACTTTCTGTTTGAACTACTGACGTACGTCTCCAACTTTAAATTCTTAAATCATGAAGTTTGCAACACTGCGACTGATTTTGCAACAACCACAAACTCAAAATTCTTAAATCTTTGGTGATAATTGTTTTACACAAAGCCAATTACACAAATAGAATAACACAAAACCAATCTGAGTTTTCACAAACAAAAATTGATAAAAATCCACAAACTTCTGAAGTTAACTTAAAAGAATCTACCAATTACACAAAAAAATATATTACTATACAATGAAGTATTCAGTTATCCTTCAATTAATCACCTTGGTAATTGCAACACCGCCGGCATGTTTCCTAAGTTGTATTAATGAAATCAGTAGATCATGTGAAAGAGGTCATGTTGATTTACCTTGCCTTTGTGATAGTCAAGATCAAGTATTAGGATGTTTAGTTGATATTTGTCCCTATGGAAACTTTGAAAGTTCAAGAGATCATTATTTTGGAACATGTTTAGAACATGGATTACCAACTTATGGACATTATCCCCCTGGGCATCCATCTGAATCGGAATGTTCTGAAGAACCTGAACACACTGAACCAACTACTCAACCAGCTCCTGAACCTACTAAACCAAAGGAACCAAGTACCGAACCCAATGAGCCATCTGAGCCTGCACCTGATTGTGAAGATGATTATGAAATCGCTAAATGGGAAGAGGTCGAGTATACTGATGAAGATGGTATCATTATTGCAATTAGAAAGCCATTAAATGTTCCTGAAAAGTACACCCAACCAATAGAATCTAAGAAAAGAATTCTTATCATCAAAACCCCAAAAAATCAAGACCAATTGAACCAAAAATCTTTGAATCCTTCAGGAAAGTTTAATTTGAATCAATTAGACTTAAAGAATCTAGGTAAAAAATTACAACAATTAAAGTCGAAAACCATTTCAAATCCTCGGAATTCCAATTTGGATTATAATTTACCCTATTAAGGGTTTATGGTTCTCATTTGATGCTATATTTTTCTATTTTAGTCGATTTTGACTCGTTGCACAGTTACTTGAACCAATTAGTACAATGATCCACCATTTGATGATTCAAAAAAGATTCGTACATGATTCGTACATGATTGGTACATGATTCATAGATACGTCGTACATAGGTCGTACATATATCTTACTTCAATATGCATCTTATACATGTAAAGCTTTAAAACTCTTTTCGTCCATATAAACTTTATCAATACTTTCCCTTGGTACACTAACTAAGCCAATTTCTCTTTTATCTTCAACCACGGTTTCATAAACATTTGACATTAATAAGTTCCCGAAAGGGTCAATAACGGTTAACACACCTTCGAGGATTCTTTCATCGTTTAATTTGACTGTTAATTGACTGCCAATAAATCTTTCAGGTTTTACTGACATAGAAGTGATAGATCGTTTAACGGTCTCAGAAACCGTGAAATGGTTGACAGTTACCCGGCCAATGCGCCGTATAAGTAGTTACAAAATTTTCACTGACATTAACATCAATCGCATATTCACCCTGCAAGATAGTAATTAGAAAGTTAATTATTATTGGGATTAACAAGTGAATGAAAGCGTAGATCAACCTTTGGAGTACGTTACTGGGCGCCCGATGTTGAATTGGTGAAATGTTGGGAATCAGTTGTGACTAAATCTTTCTTTTTTTTGTTGTACTCTTAAGTCTGACCTCACGAAAGAAAACTGTGAATGTAAGACAATAAGCTCTTTTGTATCAATTTAATGATCATATAATCCCCACTCGATGATCATCATTTAGGGCCATAACCTTTGACAGGTCCTGGTAGAACTTTTAGTGCGGATGGATACTAAACTACAACAGAATGAATTAACATCCTTATATAACGAATACAAAGAATACTTTCCCCAATCGAAATTGAAACTATCGTCATCACTACTTTCTAACCTCAATGATGATATATTCAGTAAACCAAATCATATAGTAATAACTACAGAAGAAGCTAACATCCTCAAAGTAAGTGTTGATTTATTAGGATGGTTTGTTATTGGAGAATCCCAACATTTCGAAACGTTTGAAATGTTACTTATGCACAAAAGTGAATCTTTTGAAAGAAAGTTTCATGAGAAATTGGTTGATAAATTACAAGTTCATCAAGACTTGGCAAATCAACCACCGTAAGTCCATCATTTACATGAACCGCAAGTGCATCATGTGATTAAGGGTAGTTCATACTACCTCATATTTAAGTAAAGACTAATTCATATTTACATTCATCTATATACATTCTAGCACCTTAATTCTTCTTTTGGTTATCTAAGAACACTTCAACATCTCCAACATCATATTTGGTGTTTCTAATATAAAATTGTTTCCTTCTAGGCATATATTTCTCTGGCTTGTACAAGATCTCGATATTCCTGATTTTTGGGTTATATAAAGGGATTCTGACTTCAACTCCCAACTTATTTATTTTGTTTCTGATTAAGATATTAGTTCCAACATTTTCAACTCCTCTTTTAATGGCAAGCACTCTACCAAGAACATTAGTTCTATCCATATAAGTGACTTTAATTATATCCCCAGCTCTTATACCTTTTGATTGGTCAACTAATGCAGACCTTTTACCGGTTGGATCGTATTTCTTTAACAATTTTTCATGAATATATGACATGACATTTTGTCCGTTTCTTTTCTTTGGTAATGGCTCAAACACCGTTGGAACGTTTACTGTTGTTAGTAAGGATTCTCAATAACATATTATATACTCTATCAATGATACGGCGTCATTACGGTTACATACCCTTCGACTTGACTGATGTTACAACAGTTCTTATACTTTGAAAGTTCATCATGGTCAAATTTTTCAGTGCGTGAAAGATTTCTTCCCTAAGACTAACGGCAGACGCTGCGAACTATAGACAGAGATCGTACTACGATAGAACTAGTAAACCTTCTATTATACAATGCACTAAAACCTGGGCCTTCTCTTTCTGGCAGTAAACTTACTATCATTAGCAACAATCCTTCCCCTCTTTCTCATGATATCCTTCTTTCTATTTATATACTGTTTCCTTGATTCTAACTTCTTCAAGCTCTTCTTATTCAATTTCCTATCATTTGGCGTATCCATTTCGGCCCCATTCAAGTTGACGGTTCTATCACTTATACCAGCAGTCAAGACTAAATAATATTTCTTATTACGTTTCAGTTCAGGCTCATCAATGATCAAACCTCCTCCAAACCCGGCAACTTTAGCGGCATCTAAAATCGATTTAGTTTGATCGTCATTTTTAGGATAAAATTGAGCAACAAATTTCCCTCCTCTAGTTAAGGAGGCATATAGCGTATTGAAAAATGTCGCCAATCTTTTCTTAGGGTCATTACCACTAGCGTCGGCATTACATAACCATTGAATAGCTGAAATTGATATAGCAGCATCAAAGGTCCCTGGTCTAAATGGTACACCAGTTCCTAAATCACTCAAGAACAAATCGCCCTCAACCGACCTGTCTAAGGCTGTGGCTAACATATTAGGTGATATATCCATCCCTATCCAATTATATCCTTCTTCGGTTAGAATTTCTCCACTTAATCCTGACCCACATCCTAAATCAATAATGAGATGAGGTTGTTGGACATCAAGATTTAATAACTCTAGAGCTCTAAGCGTCATTTTAGCTTGAATGTGTTGAACACGTGTTGATGCTGTATATTTGAATGACTCGGAGTCATTATAAAACACTTCAGGTGGTGCAAGTTCTTCAGGTCTTGACATGATGAGATGAAGTGTGTAGTGAATGAGATGAGATCCACACAATAAGGTGCGAACATTGTACGGGTGTACCGGTGTAGAGGTCGATGAGCATAACAAACGAATAAATTACATACATAAGTCGTAGATCTTAAACTAGTATAAGTAGAGACACACAAAAGTATCTCATACCTCTGCACCATTAATTGTTCTAACCGAGCGAAACATTCACCTTCTCTTGCTTGGCTTGATTAGAAGAATAAATAAAGGGTACAAATAATACTAGGACCCAGAATAAACCCAATCCAACAAATAACATTACCCAAAACCTTTCTACCCTTCATAAACTTCGTTTCACTCATCATCATTAAAGGAAGTTGCGACATTTGAAATAACAACAAGTATCCCCTAAGTGTTCTAAAAATACATAACATTACTAGTTCATGAACAAGACTTGATAAGATGAATGTGAATAAAGAAGCTTGACCTTTATTCAATTTCACAGTACTAATACTTGAATGATAAACATGACGTAATAAGAACTTATGAACCGGTCTATTCCAAATTCTGGCAAATTCTCCCCAATCTGTACAACTCCACCAAGGTCCGTAGAAATCTCTATCAGCAAATCTGCTTAGTTCAGCCACTACATTCAAAATGAACTCCCAAATAATGAAGAATGTGAAAAGATACTCAAGTAAAAAGTATGGAATCATATCGATCAATACTAAGAAATATTGTTGAGTCCTTTCCATCATTGGTAACTTCTTTGCAACTGTTGCTTTGACTATCAAAGGATACATACCATTTTGAGCTACTAATATCATAAGGAAGAAAATTCCAAAAACTGCACATACCCTTTCCCAAACATAGGTCCATCTGATTCTCTTAGTTCTTGGGAAGTTTAAGGTATAGACCACAGTTGGGTACATAGTAAAATCGAACCAATTCTTTAGAGTAATATTCTTTGGAAACTCGATTCTTGGCAAATCTTGAACGACGTTAGGATCGTCACAATGAAAATGACTAATTGATTGCTGTTCTAATTCAAATTCACAGAAATCAATTGAATTCTTCAAAATCTCTCGGGTATGTTTGATATCAGTAGTAGAAGGAATTCTGGGATTACCTTCATGGCATTTCTCGAGATTAGTTCTTGAGAATTCCAATTCTTCGCTAATATTCCAAAGGTATCCATTATAAAACGCATAACTATGCATTTTCATCAAAAATACAAGAGAATGTAATAACAAAAATACTCTTCCAATCCATGGGAATCCAAACATGTGTTCTGAAGCAAAGAGTGTCCAGAATACTAAGTATATAAAATCATAAGTTCCTTGAATAAGCCACCCAGTTGAATTCCAATGTAAGATTTTATTCTTACACAACACTTGTACAACATAAGCAAAATATGTAGATAAATACATCAACAAATCAGTAATGGCAATCTTGAACAAATCTTTTCTAAGAATACTAATAATCTCTAATTGATAGAATAACTTTCCCTCATTGTCAAGATAAGCATGAACCACATTGCTCAACATTAAGAACCCTGTAGCTAACCAAAATAACACATAAATCCCATAGAATTGAGATTTCTTAAACGCTTCAGAATCGATTATAGTGGTGGAAGTTTCTAAGAATTTGATATCACCAAATTGTGATCTATACACATTATCTTTTTGTAAACCATTATCATTTTGTGAATCGGCTTCATTTTGTGATTCTTCTTTGGAGACTGTACTTGTGGATTGTGTATCAATCCCTGTCGATTGGCTTTGTGCCCCTTTTTTCTTTGTACCACTGACATCCTTTTTCTTCTTACGAACTCTTAAAGTTCTATAGTTGTTATCAATGACTCTAATTCTGGCTTTAACGACCTCAATTGGCAAATCAAAATCCTCAAATTCATCTTCAACCTCATTGGCTATCAATGAAGATCTTTTGCCTTGGTTTCTATCAGTTATAACTGATAAGTTGTAATCAGTACCTGATCTTTGCATGGTGAATTTTGCAATTACCCGCTGATTGAAATCGCGGCCAGGACATGTCGGAAATAGGCTCGGTTTTAGGACAATTCGGTTAGACCCTGAGTGATATTGAACGTGGTAAGACTGGAGTAGGGGATAGGGGGTATATGACGGGAGTCTAAATTATTGCATCCATTTACATATGGATTTACCCTTGGGTGTAAATATGGACTTGAGAAAATTTCGGGTGATAAGTTAATTTGGCATCCGGAACTCTAAGCCATGCTCTGCTGGTTGAAACACATAAATAAAACAATATCCTAATGCAGCAAAAGAACCGTACACCTCGTACATATAAAGCCGGAAGTACATACCAAAAAGTTTGAAAGGTTTGGGTGTACTGTGGAACGCACAGTCCTAAAACTTCCGAAATCCTTTCCACCCTGAAACGACAAGTCGGTAAATTCAGGCGCTGAACCTGAGTCGCTTGAGTCTCGAACATAATAATCCGAACCTCGAGCTCAAACTAACCTCAGTTCACTAACGCTACGCACAGAGCATATTAGAGACTCACAAGACCATTAGTATTATCTATTAATCTATTAAATTACACCCATTAAGCTAGCTAGCTAACTTCTATACACATTAATCAACTAAATTTGAAAGGTTTAGTTGGCTCTGGTTGAAAAACCAAAGAATTGACCTAAGAAACTAGTTTCAAATTTTGGTTCGTATTTGACACTGTTTGATCTAATTTCAGTCATGATTTGAGCTTCTTTTTCTTGAGCAGTCATTGTAATTAATTGAATAAGTAAATGTGATTTATTAAACTTGAAAGTTGTAATGCAAAAAATTAGGCAAATTTCGATCTATTTATATGCTGTGGATCTTTGTTCGGACTCATCTGCGCTATTTTCAATTTTCTTTTTCTAGCGCCTTTTTACCAGGAAAAACAACCAGTTACATCCTTTAGCCCCTCTTTTTTTCCTTACCGTTTCTTTTGCTTAGTCTCGCGCTTACAGGTGAGTGGTCAGATTTTTCGGACTTCATTAATCCTGCCGCTAATTTCGCCACTTTGTTAATAGGTTGCCTTGAAATGATTTTTATCATTATCCATTAACTTGTTGTATTCCTTGGACATCTGAATTAAAGGTGATAATGAAAATGGAGTTAAGGATCAATGGAACTATGGGTATCTGGAACAAAGCCAATCGGAAAAACTGTGATGAGATATTTCTTCGGGTCAACGGGACTTTTTCTGTTTTGTGCGTTATTTTGGTTTTATTTTTCGTTGTCGCTAACATTCTTCCGTAGTGCTGTGACGCACATCGTACAACTTACTGACTCATCGTGTGAGGAATATGACTCAATTATTGAAAGAAGTCTCCTGTTAATTTCAGACAATTCGATTTGGGTTTGCGTAGGTTTGTATTTGTGTAATTCGGTTTATGTCCTTTCGGGTTTGTGTTTATTGAGGATCTAAACTCCTAATTGGAATTCTTGTTCCCCATTTCACTATTGGTTGCTTAACTCCAAGGACTTCGGACTTTTGGTTCATACCCCAATTGGTTAAGTTTATGATGCTCTTACAATGTCATTGCTTTAACAATGACATCGGTCTTATCGAGGCTTGACATTCGGACTTTAAGTCCCTACCTTCTTATCTGTCACTTTTTACGATCCATGGAGTTACGATTGACATCATTCTATTTTTATTTTCACATTCTCCTTAATGTTCTCCAATTCTTGGTTGGGTCTGTGTTACTCCTCCTTCGTTTCTGTTGTCAATACTTCTCCATTTGAATTGTTGGTTTGGGTTTTGTGGTTGTCGATTCGGAGTTTGAGTTGAAATATCTTCGGTGTTTGAGTTGAAACTTTCGGTGTTTGTGTCCGTGATCTTGTGACTTTGTAAACTTGTTTGGATTTGCAGACCTTGTGCTCCTTGTGGTATTTGTAGTCTTTGTAAATCTTTCTAGTCCTTGTTTTGTTTGTTTGAATCATTAGCATTTTGTGTTTGTTCAATAATTCATGGACAATCTGAGTGTTCATTCCCTTTGGGTTAGGGCCGTTTGTGTTTGTGTTTGTGTTTATGTCCTTACTCCTATTTGTACTATTCCCCAGAAGCTACACCAAATCTGTCTTATTTATTACTACGTAGTCCTATCATAATCACCACCTCCTGTGGCCATTTTCATGCCCCTGGCCATACTCCTGGCCATATCCATTACCCTGGTCAAAACCTGGAATCCCATTCCTACGAAAATAATTAGGCCCGTACCCAGGCCCACTAAGCCATCCATAACTTTGTTGAACGTTTGGAGCATTAGGGCCATAATTGATCTCACTATATTGATCCCTTCTAGACCTAGACCCAGACCTTGACCCACCAAATATACTCATTAATCCCATACTACGGTTACCAGTACTACTTCTACGAGAGCTAATCAATGATCCAATCATTGCTGACCCAACCAGCACCAACAATTGGTTAACAGTTCCATTATTTCTATGTTCTTCTTGTCTGTACTGGTCTTGCCTATGTTCTTCCCTATGTCTATGCTTCTTATGAAATAATCCCATATTCACTCTGTTGTACTACCAGCCTCATAGTCCAAGCTTTGCCCCCCATATATATCAAGTCATCTCGTATACTTCCTCATCACCTCATTCCAAACTTAATTTCCCTTATTCCAAAACAATCATCGGTATGTGTTCAAAATCGGTCTGTGTTGACGATTTATCCAAAATTGGACTTCTACCCCCATATCTATTAACAATTCTGGTGTCTTTAACTTTAAGTTTCGGTTTCAGTTGCAGTCCATCTTGTAGTTTAGCTTTTTTAAATTGTTTAAGTTTCGTTAATAATTTCATTTCGGTTTGAGTTCTGTGCCTTAGCTTTCTATGTCTTTGTGATTCTGTCTTGGTTTTGTGTTTCAAAGTTAGGGAATTGAGGTCTTTTATATTAGAGTTTCCTTATTATACGATGACCGTATAGACATGACGACTAAAGGGAGCGATTATGTAAGCGATCTTTTAGATTTAAAATTGAGGCTTATGAGGTACGGGTGAAAGACCTGATCAAGTGTACCTTGTTAGTACATTTTGTATTTTCTTTTGTGTTTGTACCATTCGTATTTGGGTTTCTGTTTGTGTGCCTTTACTTGTTTTTGCTACCTATTTTTGTATTTGCATACCTGTATTGTCAACCTGTATTGGTGGTAAACAACCCATACTCATTTGTGGGCATTCTTTTATGTCCTTTGTTTCTGTATTCTGTTATATCTTTGAATTACATTCTTGCGTCTTAGGTAATCCTAGTTATAGCCTTTCGTGTATATGGCCGTTTGAGTGGTCCCCTCCAATGCTTCGTACACTCCACCTGCTCGGTCACTAATCCGCAACTCCATCATCTGAACCTTATTGTTCGTGAGGCTGAGCTTATCTAAGCGTCCATTTTTGATCTTTTTCGGTGTTACTCTTTGAGGAAGGTCGCCGCTTATGTAAGCGTCGTAAATTTGGAAAATCGTCAAAAAAACGATAGTTGCAAAAACTATTTAAATGGTATGATAATCCCTTGATTGAAAACCATTACAAGTACAAACACAAAAGTACAAATTAAGAAGCAAAAAACAGAACACAAGTCACAAATACAAAGATGTTACCATTAATTGTTGTTATGATCATTTTAAAGAAAGTCAAAAAGAGTAAACAAAAGAAAGCTCTTAGAAAAGCAAAAGAAGCTGAAGCTAATGCCCAAAGTAATGTCCAAACCAATGAGTTTGCAGATCCATATGACTTACCACCACCTTATGTTAAAGTTTAAGTATTATAGAGCTTAAATAGATGAATTTACGTAAATATAACATTTCTATTCTAAGAGAATTTCTTAAAGAATTCCTTATAACTAACACATCTCAACTGTTCCGGAACACTATAATATTCTCCATTATAATTGAACCATTCTTCACTGGCTCCCCAATATCCCAAAGGATTTGGGCCCCAAGTAGGGACATAGCAAGCCTCATCCCAGCCACATTTTCTACTGCAATCTGTGAATATACTCCATTTAAGAGTACTCAAAAATTGATTTAAATCATCTGAAGCCTTTCTTATCTTATCTCCTAACTCCTCAAACCTTTCTTCTGTATCTTTTACATAAATCTCGTTTATAATTTCCTTACTTAAATCAAAAATATTAAAAATGGTATTTAAAACTTCATACTGGACTTTAAATATCGACGAGTAAATTAATACATCTGCATTATGTAATGGAAATGTATGATATACATAATCATACATTGAAGCATTGAATGCATTTTCTCTCTGTGCTTCACTAGAATTATCATTATACCTCCTAACAAAATTAAACGTAACTCTCGCTAAGTCGTCCCCTACACCTTTCACGTCAGCCCCATCAAACCCAGACAATGTTTGATTTAATAAACGTAACATAGGCCCAAACTTGTCAGTGATTACCTTGGTTATGACTTGCCAATCGGTCTTATCAAAAGGATTAATATCTCCTTCATAAACCTTTTCTATGTCATGAATAATCTCTTCACGTAAACTTACGGGGATGTAACTTATGTTCCTGGTGTAGGGGTTAGGATCTATATACGTCTTGTTCAAAGGAGTTACCATATTAGAGAAATCAAGCTTTATCCGTGGCTCTCCGTTATCTATCATGGATCCTGCTCGTATATGTTCATAACCTGTCATGGCCTGGAGTACATTTAATAATGCAGTTCTATTCTTGGAGAGTTCTGTGCTTGGTTCTTTTTCTTCTTCAGGTAATTCTAATGTATCTACTGCATTATCAAGGGTAATATTTGATATTAATTCTAAATCTCGCTCGAAATCACAGACAATGATTTCGTACCCAATTTCTAACCGGATTATACCTTGAAGCCCGAAAGGTTTTCCCCAATTACAGATTTTTTCCGAAGAAATCCGTTCATTAACTCTTTCGGTGGTGTTTTCTTGACGACTAAGGATCATTTGTTGATCCATTTCTGGGGAGATCTTAGCGGCGGATGCTCCATCGAGGAAGATCATCTTGTTGAGCGGTTTGTTGGTACGGAAGGCATAGAGGTAACTAGTTCCTGAGAATGGAAATTGTGGTCCCCCTGGTCCATGGTGTGGTCCTCCTGGCCCTCCTGGCCCTCCTGGTCCTCCTGGTCCTCCTGGTCCCCCTGGTCCCCCTGGTCCTTTGGATCCCAGATCCAGGGCCAGCCACCCATGAACATCCTTCTCCCTAGGAAACCTTGCAAAATCATAGCTAAACTCATAATCCATGGCGATCCATTCAAACAGGTCAGGAATCTCCTTCGATCTAGTCGAATGGTAAAACCTGGTGTTAGGTGGCACATAAGCTGGGATAAATGTAACCCCTACAGGGAATATGTTAGCGTCTTTCTGCTTCAATGCTCCATGTACAGAATTAAATACGGCACTGGCATTAACGAAATCAATTGGTCTTTGTTCATAAACCTCAAAGGGATTGACATTCTGGCCTTCAAATGATATAGAACGATGGTGGGGTTTAATAGGGGTTACCTCATAGTTAACCGATACCAACCAGAAGAAGAGGACCAAATTGCATATCATAAAAGCTGGTAAAGCTTTATAACAGTCTATCATTTTCGTTCTCGGTTTTGAGATCTGATAACGGATTTGTCGTTTTTTAAGTTTGAATTTGAGTTGATGAGTTTGTGATGTCTGTGTTTTTGTTCGTGTTTGTGTAAGATCTTTTTGTGTTTATGCAACTGTGTTGTGGTTGTCAAGATCTTTTTGTATCACTTAGATTTATGTTTGTGGTGTGTCACTGTGTTTGTGTAAATTTTTGGATGGTTTGCTGATAAAATTTGAGTGGAAGCAATGAGCGCGGGCGCAGTATAATAAGCCTTGATGAACGATTGGCTACAGGTAATGCAAGAATATGGACGGTTGTATGGGATATGAATGTATATGATATGTGGTACATATTACATTGAGTGCTGGTGAGTATATGGTACCTGAAGTATGGTGTGTGGATGGTTCATTCTGGTGTGGTTGGTACGATTTGGCTGCGAATTGTGGTACTGCTGAAAAGAAGAAGGTGGTGGTACTGATGGTGAGGCTACTAGTGCTGAAACGGCTTTTCCTACTAGATTAGTATTGGTGTTATTGGTTCTGCTTGCATGGTGTTATGGCACTACAAGACCCTACCTTAAATAGCTCTATCAATAATCACTATCATGGCATTAACTAACCCAGAAACCATCACACTACTCCCCTGAAATGACAAATGATTGATAAGCAAATGACAAGAACGGAAATTGTAAATCGTTAACAAATAAGCGGACAAAATCTCACAAGATCTAACCTTAGGTATGTAATTCCGCTATAATGGATTAAAACACCTGATTTTAGCCATTTAAGAGCATATACATAATGTAGATGTTAACCTATACATCCGAAAGTAATAATTCTGTTGTAAGAGAAAAAATAAGGTCATATAGTTCAGTACCAGAAGCATACAACCCTATACTAAGGCAGATTAAACAATAAGAATTCCATTGCATCGAAACTTCATCATTAATGAGATGGGCTTTCCTTTTTAAGCACCTAATAAGAGCCCAATGAACAAATTCATAAAGGCGATGGTAATAACTCCATTAATGCAAACCAACGTAAACTAATTGAATAACAATAAAACTATCAGGCGGTTAAATCTAAGTTTACGGCCCTTGAATCAAAAACGCCATTGAATTATGAAAAAGAAATCGTCCATTTACTAAAATCGTTAATCTGTCTTGTGATGATTAACTTAAATAGACCAACTTCCGCCGAAATAATGAAATTCATATCGTATACTTGCATGAGAAGTTTGGTATTGTTAGATTGTCACATTTTCTAACTCTAATTGCTTTATTACCGTAGTTATCACGGTATTGCCTTAATACGATTGTTCTTTACTTTACAACATTCAAACTAAAACTTTAGGTTTAGATTAATATCCGCTTAATTATGGAGAAATTGACCCCACGTTATCAATTGAATTTCAAATTGCAAATTCAAGAAAAGTCAAAATTATTTTTTGATGGATATCCCGTTAATGTAACCATTAACCGATTTAACGATGAATTCTATTACTTTTCCTAAATGATCTCTGCCATTACATTATTAACAAAGTAACATAATAAACTACATAAAAAAAAAATTAAAAAAAAAAACATGTCGTGTGCAGATTGGGAAACGTGGGTCCCTTGATTGTGCATAGTTTTTAATTAAAACGGTTCAAACGCAGCATTTTTCTCAGTATAATGTGTCGCCACCAGGAAACGTGGGAATCAATTTATGCGAGAAAAAAATAAATCCGCCGCATCAATGTCTAATCTGAACGTGGAATAAACTAGTTTAGTTAACAACAAGATGAATAATAACCATTCACAATGATGATGTACAACATAACAAATCATATGTACGATTTACATCATCTGTCTACACCTCCCACTCTTACCTGGGCTTGCGTTCTCCTGTAAAAGAAAATGGTTGCAAATTAATTAACAACAACGTTGAGACATCTAACCTAACTTTAAAAAATAAGATGCAAGTCAATGCCATTCAGCTATAAGTCCAAACCAGTAAGCACATTTGAATAGCGGTAAAACCACCTTAGAATTACCATAAAGGATTCTAACGTGGTGAATTACCCATAAATTCAGGCGATTTTAACCAGTTATTGGCATTAAAACTCAATGCATGATAAAACTACTATGAAAAACGAGGTATAGATGATTGGGGACGACATTTCGTATTAATGTAGTACGATAGTTATAGGCTTAATCCAAGACTTTAGGAAATGTGATCTTCCAAGAAACGTTTTTGATGTGAAGAATATGTCAATTATTCTTAGCCCACGTTATCAGTAGATCACAACTGTGACATGTCAAATTTACGTTTAGGGTAAGATCTAGTGATAGTTAACATCATTTGCAACCAATTACCATAATAAAGTCTCGTATCATCAGCGGCTCTTTCTCTTATTAACCAGTAGTAAAAGAAACTTTTTTTATTATTTTTTTAAATGTCTTTAATTTCCAAATGGAATTATTTTTTTTTTTAATTTTTTTTTTCTTTGCCTCATAACTTCCTACTAATTTAATTCCCCAATTATATAAAAGGAAACCTAATTCCTGAAATAATTTTTCAACAAAGTATTTGGACACTAATTAAATAAATCAAAAATGGTTCAAGGTGGTAAAACTGCATTCAAAGATTATACTGGGAAATTTGCCCATATTGAGGATCCAATTGAAAGAAGAAGATTAGCTTTAGAAGAAATTGATAAAGCTGGATTTGGATGGACTCAAATTAAAATGATTATGATTGCCGGGGTTGGGTTCATGACTGATTCCTATGATATTTTCGCTATTAATTTAGCTTCTTCAATGTTACCATACGTTTATTGGAATGGTACTATTCCAGCTTCAACTACTACATTGATTAAGGTTTCAACATCAGTTGGTACCGTTATTGGTCAAGTTGGTTTTGGTTTTATGGGAGATTACGTTGGTAGAAAACAAATTTACGGTTTAGAATTAATTGTTATGATTTGTGCTACTATTTTACAATGTTGTGTTGGACAATCTCCAGCTATCAATTTCACTGCTATTTTCGTATTTTTCAGAATCATCATGGGTATTGGTATCGGTGGAGATTATCCATTATCATCAATTATTTCATCAGAATTCTCAACTACCAAATGGAGAGGTGCTATCATGGCAGCTGTTTTCTCTAACCAAGGTATCGGTCAATTAACTGCCGGTATTGTTTCAATGGTTTTAGTTGCTGGTTATAAAGATGAAATCAATGTTAAAAATGCCGCCGCTTGTGATGAAAGATGTAAAAAAGCTTTAGATCAAATGTGGAGAGTTTTAATTGGTTTTGGTTGTGTTCCAGGTTCTATTGCTTTATACTATAGATTAACCATTGCTCAATCTCCAAGATATGAATTAGATGTTACTGAACATGATGACTTAGCTAAGGTTGCCGATGCTGAAGCTAACTTGGATGAACACATGAAAGATTTAGCTCCTCCAAAAGCTTCATTCCACGATTTCGTTAGACATTTCGGTCAATGGAAATATGGTAAAATCTTATTAGGTACTGCTGCTTCATGGTTCTTCTTAGATGTTGCTTTCTATGGTTTAGGTTTAAACACCGCTGTTATTTTACAAACCATTGGTTATGCTAGATCAGATTCTATTTACCACAAATTATATGATACCTCAGCTGGTAACTTAATTTTAATTTGTGCCGGTTCATTACCAGGTTATTGGGTTACAATTGCTACTGTAGATACTTTCGGTAGAAAATCCATTCAATTTGCTACCTTCCTTTTATTAACCATTATTTTCTGTGTTATTGGTTTTGCTTATCATAAATTACACGAAGGTGGTTTATTAGCTTTATATGTCTTGGCTCAATTTTTCCAAAATTTCGGTCCAAACACCACTACTTTTATTGTTCCAGGTGAATGTTTCCCAACTAGATATAGATCAACTGCTCATGGATTATCAGCTGCTGCAGGTAAAGTAGGTGCCATTGTTGCTCAAACTTGTATTGGAACTTTAGTCAACCACAATTGTTCTGCTTCTGAACCAAATTGTTTCTTACCACATGTTATGGAAATCTTTGCTTTATTCATGTTATTAGGAGTTTTCTCAACTTTATTAATCCCTGAAACTTCCAGAAAGACTTTAGAAGAAATTTCTGAAAAATACCATGATGAAATTGATACCACTAAACTTGGTAGAGATAGATATGTCGAAGAACATGTTGATGGTAATTCATCTGACAACAAAGATAAAGAAGTTTAAGTTTAAGTTTAAGTTTTAAGTTTAATTAGAGGTAATATAAGTAATAGGAATTTCTTACAACCTGATGAGTGAAGGTTAAGCTCTAAAATTATGCTCTGCCGTTACGATTTTGATTTACACTTCCCCCTTACATTAATTACTTGCATAAGTTCCGTATACGTTCCGTATAAGGTCCGTGTCCCGACTAACCAAAGATGAGGTCGTGACTATGGATTATAACTATTGACATTAACCTCAACTGGTGGCTAATCAATTACCTATCGCAAACACATGGCTAATAATGTTCTAATTAATTACTTAGAGCAAACCATGTACATATTGTCGATCCTGATATGAGCGTTATCATAAACAATATATGTCATTAAGTAATTGTACTTCAAACCTTATTGTATCTAACTCAAGATACTTCAGGTTTATAACGATGCGGTCAATTAAATTACTTCTTTAGGAACATATTGAACCCTTGGGAAGTATCTGTTGGGATCTATCTCTCCAATTCTTCTATGCATTTAGAATCTTCAACCTTTTGTCTGCACTCATCATTCTTTATGTAAAGCAAGAATTCTCAAATCTCACAATCAAGCCAAGAATGTCCCAAAAAGAAACCCAAATTAATGAAAACGTCATAGTTAACGGATCAGAGTATAAGGTGGTGATTAATTTAGGGCAATTTCCGAAGCCTATACAAATTTACATAACCAAGGAGGCAGATAATTCAAGATTTGGGGGGTATGTCTATAGTATTTCAAATCAGAAGAGGTTGAGTCCAGGACAAAAGGTGGTGGTGAATCAATTAGTACTTGCAAATGGTGATAACAATGACTTTAATAAGAGTATGGGGAATTTGATATTAAAGAAATTCGGTAATCCCAATTATGTAAGTATCAGTAATTTAGAGGAATTTGATTTTAAGCAGTTAGTAACTGAAGTTGTGGCCATAGTAGAGAAGAATTTGTCTCAGGAAGTAGGCATATAGAATATGGATGAAGATATAAAGGAGTAGATGGTATAGAATGGTATATAATGGTATATAATGGTATATAATGGTATATAATGGTATATAATGATATCTGACGATATAGAATATCAGACGGTGTATATATACATAATAACATAGAAATGTATATAGAACTAACCTCGTTTATTGTCTTATATACTAAATTGGTAACAGATTATTAGTCTCTAAAGGGAAATACTTTTTGAAAGTTAGCCAAGTAATTATGCCCCCTAAACTAAACCCCACTAAAATATCCTCTAAATGATGTCTATAATCAACTGATCTACTAATTGCAATGAAGATCCCAACCAACAAATAGCCATAACTTAATAACCATTTGTACAATACCAGTTGACGATTTACTTTGAATTCTTGAATCAACCACCAACATAAATATAATGACCCAGCAGAACTTAAACTTGAATGACCCGAAGGAAATGATTTTAATCCGTCAATTAATCTCCAATTAGTTACACCTTCAGTATATGTACTACAAAATTCAATAGTCACATAAGTATCTAACGGGGTCCCTGATTTTGGTAAACATCTTGATAAGAAATCGGGTCTTGGTCTACTTACCCATATTTTAAGTAAATCAGTAATGGTTCCAGTTAAAGCATAACTGAATGTGAATGAAAGTATAGTTACATGCAAGTAATGAATTGAATCGTATGTTGAACCATTTTTACTTAATATTATTCCAACCATTATAACTACTGGAATAATGTATGTTAAGAAATATAACATGAAATCATTGATGATTTGAACTTCAGCAAAATCATGTTGAATTGCCGAATTCGATAATTTGAATGGTCTGAAATATGGAAACGCCCATTCTAAGTACGTTGCAAAGATAAATACAATGGCAATGGTTGTTAACCAATCCGATACGTATTTCTTAAAATCTGAGTTATAGTATTGTTGGAACATAACGTCGCGTTTTTCACTACCAAAGGTTATGGCGGTTATAGTAGATGAAGTAATTGATTTGTTTTCGTGTGGAAGTAATTATCAAGAACAGGTCCAAGAACGTATAAAAAGCTTATTTTTTTGACATCGGTGATATTTTTAGGATTTTATATTTTTTTTGATTTTGCAAATTTCACAGTTTTATAAATTGTGTTTTGAGTACACGTATCTTTTTTCATTTTACTGGTGAACCAAATAGAATGAAAAAAATGAAAATCACAAGAAATTGTATGCAATTAAGGTATGGGAGTAAGTACTAGGTTTCCCCAGTTAAGGGTTAATTCTGCATACTAGCATCAAAGTAGACAGTTTACCTCATCGCTTTGTTTCTCGCTAACTTAATAGTATGATGTAAGTAGCACTAGTCGTTTACTTATATAATGCCCTAATCAAGACACTATTAAGCATTACGACACTATTAAGCATTACGACACTATTAAGTATTAACTTAGAGACCATTAGCTTAATAGATAACAAAGCCCCTCGTTAGTAAAGTTATACAGTACTTGAAAATTAACGAGGAGATCACCTAGAACAGAGACACCGAAGAGATACCCTCTAACCTCGCTATCGCTCAGCTAGATCAAGTGCAAATCTACTCTATATTCAATTAAAATACTCGTCCGTTGAGGAACCCAATTAATGCAAACTCTATCCAAATATACCAAACACCAAAACAATCGATGAAGTACAATATACAAATCATTATATCTATCTTTTTTTTTTACTTTTAAACTTTTAATCATGTCAATTAACCGGTTGAACGTTAATTGAGGAGTCATTACATTAATCATTAGTAATTCAACCAAAAAAAATCAAACAAAACAAACAAACAACAAACAAATAAACCCGAAGGTTAATAAATATCAAAACTTAATAAGTCTAATATTTTAATTTCTTTGGTTGTTCCCAAGGATTTTCTTGGTTAGTGAAATGACCATAACTAGCGGTTTTCAAGTAAATTGGTCTAGCTAAATCTAATTCTTTAACAATAACACCAGGTCTTAAATCGAAATTGTTTTTAATAATTTCAACTAATTGTTCACTAGTATAAGCTGAAGTACCATAAGTATCAACATGGATTGATAATGGTTCAGCAACACCAATAGCATAAGAGAATTGAACTAAAGCTCTTTGAGCTAACTTAGCGTTAACTAAAGATTTAGCAACCCATCTAGCAGCATAAGCAGCTGATCTATCAACTTTAGAGAAATCTTTACCTGAGAAAGCACCACCACCGTGAGCTCCCCATCCTCCATAAGTATCAACAATAATTTTTCTACCGGTTAAACCAGCATCACCTTGTGGTCCACCAATAACGAATCTACCTGATGGTTGGATGTGGTAAATGGTTTTATCGTCTAATAAGTTAGCTGGGATAACTTTTTTAACAATATGTTCAATGACTTCTCTTCTTAAATCACTGGTGGTAATTTCTTCAGCATGTTGAGTTGAAATAACAATGGTGTCAACTCTTACTGGAATAACAGCACCACCGTTTTTCTTATATTCAACAGTAACTTGAGTTTTGGTATCAGGTCTTAACCATGGTAAAGCTCCTGATCTTCTAGCACTAGCTAATTCAGCATTTAATTTATGAGCTAATAAAATAGTTAATGGTAATTTTTCATCGGTTTCATCAGTAGCATAACCAAACATAATACCTTGATCACCAGCACCTAATTCTTCTAAAGCTTTTTCATAATGTAAACCTTGAGCAATATCTGGAGATTGTTGTTCAATTGCAACCAAGACATTACAAGTTTTGTAATCGAAACCTTTTGATGAATCATCATAACCAATGTGTTTGATGGTATCTCTGATGATTTTTTGGTAATCTAAAGTAGCTTTGGTAGTAATTTCACCGAAAACCATGATCATACCAGTTTTAGCGGCGGTTTCACAAGCAACTTTGGATAATGGATCAGCTGCTAAACAAGCATCTAAAATAGCATCAGAAACTTGATCACAAATTTTATCAGGATGACCTTCACCAACAGATTCTGAAGTGAATAAGAATGTTTCAGCAGTCATTGTTTATATGAATTCAATTAATTGTTGTTTTTGTGGACTTTAATTTATAAAGATACAAAACCGTGAAAATTTTTTTAGTGGAAATGTCACAGTTTAAATATGTCTCGAAAATTTTCAGTGTCAAGATGAGTCGAGTAATTACACAGTTAGAGATGGGGTGTTTTAGTCGGGGAATTCGGCTGGACTGTTCTATACATAGACTGGCAGAGTTATAGAGTTATCAATTGAGCTGATTACCAGACAAAACTGATAATTTTAGAGTCTTTGTAAAAGGTGGTGTAGGACCCACGCACGTTATCACTGGAACGTTTTTCTCCTAAATCGGATTCAACAACATTGTGTACTTATTAGTCTGGGATGTTACGTTTCATATTTGCCATCGGGAGTTACAACTTAGGCTCATACTGGCATTTGCTTGTACCATATGTATACACGTATGTTGATACCCTACAGTATGAATCATTGATATCAACACTAAGATCTTGTGTTCGTTTAGTTAAACGAGATCGATAAGATGTACCCCTACATAAAATCGTTAAACACGTGTTTCAAGTTGAAACCTTATCAGCTTCCATAATCTTGAGTATGAACGTCTCTAGTAAGGCCCCCATCACCCATAAACCTTTCTATGCTTCCTGATACTTTAGTACATATCTAACCTCTAAGGTCCGTTTCAAACTGTGGCATTTTATACGACACCTCAACATGTCGTAAATTATACGAGTCAAAATTTGGGTCTAAACGATGGGATGATATCACGTGAACAAAGTTGAGTTAAGTGCATGTGAAGAAAATGAGATTGAGATCGAAAATTTTGGTGTACCGGTTAAAAGAGTACACGAAATTCAAAACGCGTTTTGCAACCTCTAACAAAACTACACAGAGGATCTGAAATAATACGAGTATTATGGATTTAATCGATGATATAGAGGATTTTGGGCCACAAATAGGATACAGGTCTGAGTCCATTCATAAGGATCATGTACGTGTTAGTCAGATTAGTAAATCAGGAAGTTCTGATGATGATAGTGGAGAGGAAAGATACAGTGAAAGGGTAGAAGAAGAAGGTGAGGTGAATGATTTACAAAAGAGATTGTTAGCTATTAAGAAGCGTCTTGAGACCAAGGGATCAGGAGATGATGTTGAAGACGAAAAGGAGGATACGTTTAATGACGATGCAAGCGAAGGAAGTGAATCAGAACAAGAGATTGTAACACAACGAATAAGACAAAAGGTTATTGATTCTGATGAGGATGAACCATCACCAGGACAAGAACAACCAGAAGAGTCACAAGTAGAAGAAGAGGAAGAACAACATCGCTTGAATATCGGAAGACTACCACAGTTGGATATTGATTTATCAGAAATTGTACCTAAAACCCAAATAGTTAATAATGAAACTCAAGTTATTGGTACACAAATAGAAACTCAAATCAGCACGCAGATGGAAAGTACTCAAATAAAAACACAAACACAACCAGAAAGCAAAATTAACCCTACTCAAGAAATTACTGAAGATGTTGCAACTAAGAAATTAAAAATCCTCGAACACAGAAAATTACAAAGACAACAATTGAATGAAGATATTTCTAATATAACTTTAACTGATGAAGAAGAAGACGAAATTGACTTATCCAAGTCATCGATCTTCCCAACCAGTAAAAATTTAAAAGAAGTTCAAAAGTTTATCGATATCAAAAAGCGTGATAATTTATTCAACTTGGCCAGTAATGTTACCAGGACCAATAAGTTCTCCAAGACCCAGTTTCTCAATGAATTTGAACTGGATAATGAACCTGAAGTCGAAGAGTTCGAAGATAACGAACCTGAACATAAAAAGACATCACCAGCTACTTCGCCTATACAGGCAACCCAACATCCAATAGAATTATACAAGGCCAATTTGAATAGTGTCATTGTATTAGATGGAGACGTCACTCCTGAATTGTCTAAAGACATAAAGTTGACATTACGTAAGAAGTTTGTCAAGAAGCCTGCACCTAAAGCTAGTACTCATAAGCAATTGTTTAGTAAACTTCTTCATTTGAATGTTAACCAATTGACTACTGCACAAGGCAATAGAATTGAACTTGATGATGATGAAGAGGAAGAGGAAGAAATGATGGGATCGTTATTGGAGAGAGAGATTGAGTATAATCAAAGGCTCAGGAAAAAGGAGAAGCTAAGAGAAAGAGCCAAGTTGGCATTGTTGGGAAAATTGGATGGAGAATTTGAGGGAGATGATAATGATAATGACAATGACAATCAGAGTGTTGTCGATAGTGATTATGGACTGGGGGAGGATGAAGAGAGTGGTAGTGGAGAAGAGAACGAGTTTATGGATGAACATGCTGAAGAGAGTGAGAATGGGGAGGAAGGAGAAGAAGAAGAGGAGGAGGATGGAGAAGGTAATGAGGAAGAAGAGGAAGAAGAGGAAGAAGAGAAAGAAGAAAGTCAGGGAGGGAAAGAGAAGAGAAGGAAAATGAGAGTCATTGATTCTGAAGATGAACAAGAAGAACAAGAAGCACCACCAAAGGAAAGCCACAAAGAGGAGAAGAAAGTAGAAGAAGAAGAGGACAAGCAAGAAGTAAAAGAATTTGACATATCGTTTGACAAGTCATCATTATTCAGTAATCTTAAACCTTTGGAAAAAGTTGAACAGACTGTCATGGAAGTTGATAATTCAATGAGTCAGATAATTCCAAGTCAAGTTGGTTCGGAAGGTCAATTTGATACACAGAAGGATGAGACACAAAGGTACACAGAGACTCAAAAAGATGCAACACAAAGAGATAGTCAAATGACACAAAGTGATGAGACACAAAAAGACACCGAAACTCAAACATATACTCAAATTACACAAAAGGATAGTCAAACCCAGATTGATGATACAAGGGTAATAAGTCAAGATGATGATGTGACTCCCCAAACCGTCAGATTTGGTAAATCCCAAATAACCCTTAATCAAATCATCGAAGAAGACGAAGATGAAGAAAATGACGAAGAAAACAAAGAGAATATGGAAGCTCAAATTAAAATATATGAAGAGAAAATCCGTAGAAAAGAATTAGCCTTGCTTAAGAGACGTAAAGAAATGGAACGGAAAGGAATGAAGAACATCATCGAAGGAGAAGCTGAGGAATCTGAAGATGAATGGGCCGGTGTTGGTGGTAGAGACGGAGAAGAAGAAGAATTGGCTAATAGTGAAGATGAAAGAATGATCGATAATAATTTCAATATTGATTTGAATGACGATGCCATTAAAAAGAAATTTATGGAACAGTACCAGATTAAAGACCAAAAGGAATTGGAGAAATTGATCGATGATATAAAGAACCATAAATTGATAAAGAAAGCTGCTAAGAATGGAATGAATATTGAATTGAGTGATGAGGAAGATGAATTGTTGATGGCATATAAGAGACAAAAGATTAAAGAACAACAGTTGAGAATGAAACAGAATGAGAAGTTATACCAGAAGATCAAGACTGAAAAGTCTCAAGCATTCTTTAAGAGTATTGATGATGATAAAGTAATGATAAGCATTGATGATGAAGATGAAGATGAAGAAATTGATCGTGATATTGATGAATCTGAACTGCCTACAAAACAGTCGAAACCGGCAAAAACTGTGATTGAAGAATCGTTCATCAAGTCCAAATTATCCTTCTTATCTCAACCAAATAATGATTATGAACAAGAGCAAAGAATTTCTAACTTCCAGTACGATATTAGCGATGATGATGAAGACAACTTGGCTAGTTTGAAACAGAAATCCTTCTCCAACTTGAGGAAAAGGCCTTACGAAGATGTGGAAATTGAAACTGATGATGATCAACAAATTGAATCTGAAAAGGAAAGTGATGATGAGTTGTTGCCTATAAGGAAACCATCAGTTATAAAGTCATTTAAATCAGTTACATCTTCACAATCATTCTCGGGGGTTACGATTAGTAAACAGTACAAGGTTGCAACGGGATCCAAGGCTTCAATTACGTATATTTCCAAAAAGCCTAAAACTAAAATTAATTTAAAAAATATGAAAACTTTATTGACCCAAAAGGCTAATAATTTTTCTTAATAAATATATATTTACACTATTGTCCAATACTCTCCCGGATGTAGTAGTCTCCTAAGACTTCACCACTCTATGAGGGCTTAAGTCCATAGGATTAACTCTACTTACAAACCTAAATCATTCTGTAAAGCATCTTGAATGGATCTCTTATTGAAGTTCTTAACAATAGGAGTTTTGAATATCGACAGATCTCCTGGTATTATAAACGATTTATTTGAATGTAACATCAACGTGGTGGAAGACGACGAATTTGGTGGTAGCCTCTTTGTCTTTAAATCACTAACAACAGTTATGGGATTAGATTTCGGGACATTCTTCAATTGGTCTAACTTTCTTCTTCGTTTAGTGGTAGGGGTAAGCGGTTCCCCTAAATTCAGTTTACTTATACCTTTAATGGTTTTTGGAGGTGGAGGATCATTCTGCATTAACGATAAGAAGGTATTGGCTATACTAGTATCAGGAGAATTCAACAAATTCAATATCGAGAACGTCAGTGATTGACTTGATAGACTCGACAGACTTGATTGACTGTTTATACTTTGAGGACTTAATGGAGGTTGTCGCTGCTGTTTCTTTGGAGTATTCAATACTTTGGCTAATAATGTTTTACTCTTATCATTAGGTATATGGGAGCTAGTAGAGTAAATCGACTCAATAGTTGGTGATATTTTCTCTAGTGATGGCTTGATATTATCAATCGGATTGTGGAACTTTGTAGGTTCTGACGGCTGTCCAATATGTTCATTTTTAATGACTATTCCATCAAATATGTCGGATGATTTTGATCTTTTTGCAGGTAAGTCAAGGCTAGCATTACTATTGGTGGTCTTGAGTATATAAGGGTAGCTATTTTCATTTAAATTAATTCTTGATCTTCTTAAGAATGTTTCAAAGTTTTCAAAATTCAGTTCATTAGAAATTGTCGATTCATTATCATTAAATATATCTTCATCCAAATTCACATTAGGTTTAAACGGTTGATCCAAATCAAAATATTCTAATTCGGGGGTAGTGTCTGTACTATGAACTAAAGTATCTGGAGTATAATCTGAAATCAATGTTTCGTTAGAATGATTATCAAAACAATTATCAAACGATTTAGGTTCGTAACTCCTTGGTTCATCTTTAAGTTCATCTAAGTCATCCCTTGATTCGAATTCAAAGTTTTGGGGTGTATTCATTGGAGTTATTATTGATTTATTAAAGAAATTGGATATCTTATAATGTGACTTTTTCTTATAAACTTTCTTTGATCTACATTTGATTGGCTTAAGATTAAGACCTGCAATCGAACTTTTATTCTGAAGGGTTGGTAACGAGTGAACAGTATCATCTATTTCATCACCAATTGAATCATTAAATTCATTGACTGGAAAATCATTGGTAGGAGTCTTGTATTCATCCTCACCATCGAACCCAAATTTCTTATGCAAATATTCAAATTCATTAGTGATATTACTCAATATATTCCTATTAGTAAACAAATCATTCTGATTGAAATTATGTTCAAACAAACTGGTCTTATAGATCAAATCATTAAAACTATTCAAATATTGATGATTAGTACTTAATAACTTATAAGTATCATCAAGTTTGATATCAAATGTTGATAATGTATCATTAACCTTTGATAAGTTCTCTATCAACCCGCTGGTTTCTTTGTAATTATTAATAATGCAATTTGCCTTTGTGTCTAAATTATCAACCAAAGTTATCAATGTATCTAAACGGTTCATATTATGTTATTTGTATCAGATATATGCTATATGCTAGGTTTATGCTGTTAGTTAAGTATGTAGTGACAAATTAGCAACACTATGGTGACACCGATAGAATAAGACGGCTCAACCTTAGTGGATCAATTAAATTAGGTAAAGCTGAATCAAACTTTAAGGATCAAAACTCAAGTTCACAAATACAATTGAGATTTAGTCTTCGCGACTATATACAGGATGTCTGTTTATTTATGATACAAATTTGAGATGAGGAATTGTAATTATTTGAGAATGCGACCCGAATTTGGGTCTTTTGTTACTTGATTAGGTAAGTTTATGCAAGTAACAATAAATTGTATTTAGAGAATTTTTTAGGTTGAATTTAAGTTCGTTTATTTGTGGTCGTTTATACGGGGGAAGGGTAACGAAGACGACGGAGGATTGTGGCGATGTAAAGAATGATATTTACGATTACGACGTGAGATTCGTGGACACACAATTGAGGCACAATTTAGGCACATAATTAGGGCACACAATTTGCACACGCAATTTGGAGGATTCCAGCGACGACACAAGCAAGACTGAATTAGTGATATAGCCGCATCGCTATAATTCTTATGAAGAATCAGAGCCTTATGATAGCTATTCCACTTGAATACTTAATGAGCTATAGAGATGATTTAGTTCAGAGATCGGTAGGCGAACAACAGCAGAGATCAGTACCATGCTATCCTATATTATATATAATCACTCTTCAGGAGCTTCATAATCCTTTAATCTTTCCCTTCTCTTCTCCTCAACTTTCTCCACCTGTTTGTCCTTCTTTTCAGTCAATTTTTTCTCTTTCTTTTCATGTTTCTTTAAGAAATATTCACCACTTTCAATTTGTAAGTCAATCTTTCTAGGTTGTTGTTGTGGAGGGAATGGAGTATAAACTCTCTTAGCTTTCTTATCCAAAGAAGCTTTACTAACTTTCTTTCTTTGAATATTACGTTTCTTGAAACTTGGTAAAAATCTTGACCAATCTTCATTTTGTAAATCTGGATTTTTAGCTAATTCTTGTTTAATCATTAATTCCTTGATATAATAAATCGGATGAACATTATTCATACAATCTTCAACTACTCTTCTAACTTCTTTTAATCCTTTATAAGGTCCCATAGCACTAACGGTATTACCTTGAACTAATATATAACAATTAGTTAACAATTCTAACGCTTTTAATGTATTACCATTTGGTCCAACCAATCTTTGTCTTCTTTTAATGAATCTTTCTTTATTACTTACAAAGTTACCAATTTTGATAACATCACATGCTATATCATCTTGTAAGATTTTAACAGCTTGGGGTAATGGTACAGATCTTGCTAATAATTTGATTAAATCTCTGGCTTTTAAAATTATAGCCGGATCGAAAGTTTTTCTAGTAGTTTTAACCGTCATCGACCCTTCAACTACATTTAATTCACATGCTATATGATGTTTATCTAAAGTTTTAGTTAATTCACTCCAAATTGATCTTAAATATTGTTCTCTATATTTTGGGAATAATGTCATAAATGATGATTCTTCAGCAAATGCTTGACCGGAAGCATTATCTTCGGGTTTGAATTCATCAATTTTCCATTTATCTATGTCGGGAGTATCCCAAGGTTTATCACGATTATGAGTAGATACCATTATGAGATGAGCAAAATTCTCATCGCGCACCCAAGTCATCAAGGCTACTTCCAAGGCATAGAAGATCATAGAACAAATAACCAGGAGCAGGTCATAACATGGGAAAACAGAATAAACAGAATAGACAGAAGGTCAATAAAAAAATCACAAAAGGAAAATCGAAATCCACTAAGGTAAAAATCGATAAGTTGAATTCCAATCTTAAAGAAATAGAGAATATTAAACTGTTGATACATAACACAAAACCACAAAAAAATGTGTTGGATGTTAAGGATTTGAAGCAGGATTTACACAAACACAAACAGCAGGCTGAAACTAATAAGAAAGTGGAGAGTGATATCGAGAAACAGTTGGATTTATTGACAGGTATGGGGTTGTAGTGTATAGTAGTATAGGCATAAAAGATAATAGATAGAATAAAACAGACAGGTCGGGTGTAGACAGAGATAAACTCTAGGCTTAGGCGGACGTGACATACATGGCGTGGACAACTACGGCGCAGACAACCACGGCGTAGACTTAGCCACTCGTATGAACAGAAGAATGTGACATTAGTTATTCTAAGTAAACCTTAGTAAGACTTTGTAAGACATACTAACCGTTATGATACTGGAGACTGAGACATAGTGTTAGAATACCACACGACATACGTAATGAGGTACAAGACGACACTTGATGAGAATACCACACCACACGTAAATCTAGACACTGACGAGTACACGCATCAAAGTTCAAACCAAGGTTGATATGACATGAATTAATAGCTTACACGACAACCACCATAGTTAACACACAATGACCTAATCCATGTATAGCCCTAACAGAACATAACACAACAACGTATCTCAAAAACGTAACCCAGAACGTATCGTAAAACGTATCACAAAACGTATACTCTAACGAAGAACCAATCCCATATGTTAATTGTACAACCCCATTGTCTACACGACAACAATAAACGGTTTGTTTTGATAGTTTGACGAAATTCCCAGATGAAAATCTGAAGGAGGTGAAAAAATTAAAATACGCGTAACGCGATAGTTGATATATTTCATAGTTTATTTCTCGTTTTCGACAAATTCAATTTTTTGTCATCTTCTTGGATTGAAGTAAGTGAAGTAATAGTACCAAGGTACCAATTGATATTATAAGTAACGTTACATCGAACACCAGAAGTGGAATAAATCACATTCGTTTAATATGTCCTTCCATTCAAGACAGCCATCGATAGCTTCATCGATATTGTCTAATGCTACAACTCACCCCCAGTTCATCGGGCCTTGGAAATTAGGTAAAACTCTTGGAAGAGGTGCCACTGGTAGAGTATTGTTAGCCACCCATAGAACTAATGGACAAAAAGCAGCAGTTAAAGTTGTATCCAAATCAGAATTAGATGAGGACGAAATGAAGAAAGCTAATAATTCAGGGGGATTACCTTATGGAATCGAAAGAGAAATCATCATAATGAAATTATTAACCCATCCTAATGTTTTAAGATTATACGATGTTTGGGAAACCAGTAAGAATTTATACTTAGTATTGGAGTATGTTGAAGGTGGAGAATTATTTGATTTGTTAGTGGAAAGAGGGCCATTACAAGAATCGGAAGCTATAAAGTACTTCAGGCAAATCGTATTAGGTACAGCATATTGTCATGCGTTAGGGATTTGTCATAGAGATTTAAAACCCGAGAATTTATTATTGGATTCGAATTTAAACGTTAAGTTAGCTGATTTCGGAATGGCTGCTTTAGAGAGTAATGGTAAATTATTAGAAACTAGTTGTGGATCACCACATTATGCTGCTCCCGAAATCGTTAGTGGTTTAAAGTACCATGGGTTTGCATCGGATGTATGGTCTTGTGGAGTTATATTATTTGCCTTATTAACTGGAAGATTACCATTTGATGATGAGAATATAAGAGACCTTCTACTTAAAGTCCAAGCTGGATCGTTTGAAATGCCTAATGATATCAGTTTCGAAGCTCAGGATTTAATTGGTAAGATGTTAACTACCAATCCTGATCAAAGAATTAAAACCAACTTAATATTGAAACATCCTTTGTTGAATAAGTACCCAATTCCTAATGAAGATTTGATTAGTGTCAAGAGTTTACCACATCCACAAACTGCCTATAAATCTTTAGGGTCCATTAAGAACATCGATAAACAAATCTTACAAAACTTATCAATCTTATGGAACGATAGATCTCAGCAGGACATCATTGATTGTTTGTTAACCAATGGGCCTAATCCGGAGAAAACTTTCTACGCATTGTTATTAAGGTATAGACAAACTGATAACACCAATACCAAGCCCATTGGAAGAAACGGATCAATAACTAACGGTTCTGGTTCAAATATGGTTAGATCTTCATCTAAAAGGCAAATTTCCGCTTCATCTTCTCGTCATAGACCTGTGCTGTTCCAATATAGAAACGGAAGATCAAGTGTGATCGGAAGAATCTCAGCATCTTCCTCAGTTCAGAATTCTCCTTATAAATCCCCAAGAGATCATAGATCACCAAGACCAAATGATTCTCCATATAGGGGTTCCCCTAGAAGATCCCCAAGAAGATCGCCTTATAAATCTCCATACAAATCTGCCAATTCCAGTGATTCAACTGTTCCACCAGCTATACCAAGGAACATTTACAATGAGATTGTATCAGCACAGAGAAACGGTTCAGTTCCTCCTCAACAACTTCAGCAGCCTGTTGCCAATAGAATGCCTCCACCATTACCTTCAAAAGATAGTATGGAACATTATAAAAGAGTCAGTCAATACAATGCCAGTCATCCTCAAGACAATGGTGACCTAATGGCATCAGCTAACTTTTCTCCAACTAAACCATCACCTAAGAAACGTAACTCTTTAATGAGATCTTTGTCCAAGAACAGACTTTCTAGGAGATCAATGACTACAGGCTTAAAGCGTAATTCCATTACCGTCAAGTTGTTATCTACATACGCCAAGTTATCAGGAGATTCAGACTGGGAGTACATGGATAAACAAACTAGAAGAACGTCAGCCACATTTGCAACTTTATGTGATAAGATCTTCAACCAAGAAGATTACGATGCTGATGAAGAGAACCTTGTAGATGAAGAGGAAAAACAAGCAAGAGAGTATGAGAGATTAATGGAGATTGAAAGAAAGAAACATGAAGCTGAATCTAAGGCCAGAAAGGAATTGGCAAAACAAAGAAAGAGACAAAAGAGGAAGTCATTATTATCTTCAAAGAAGTTATCGATATTGATTAAAGACGATGCTAATAACAGTGAAAGTGAAGTGACACTTGCACCAGAGATCACTCAAAAGAAAAGACAAAGTAAAGCTGGGAACATGAGATCAATCTCTGAAGGGACCGGTAAAGCATTGGATGATGAATTAACTCCAGAAGATTTAGTTCAATTAAAGAAAAGATCGGTTACTCAACCTGTGCCTAAAGCCAGAAAACATCCAGTATTGACCAGGAGACCAGCATCGAGATTGGATCCATTATGGACTGCTTACGAGAATGATGAATTGAACAGAGCCAAAGACGCTTTGGATGCTGAGTACAAGGATGCAAGAGATATGAAGAAAAAGAAAAAGAATAGAGAATCAATGATCTCTGTTGGTGATGCCGAAAGGTCTAAAGATTATAGAATTCCTGACGTTCAAATGGAAAGAAGTGATTTGAGTGAAGAGTATTTGTCAGAAATCCGTAAGTCGAGGTTATTGAACTCTCAATTGAATATTCATGGTATCGCTAAAGGTGAACAACCAATTGAAGTTCCAAAGAAATCTCAAAGAAAGGAACAAAAGGAAAAGGAAAAGACGTTGATTGGTGATGTCAAGATTCCTAATGTCACAAGAAAGTCCAGACACTTCACAAACTCCAATAAGAGATTATCAGTATTATCAAAGTATTCAACCAAGGAATCTTACCACGACCTTAGTTCCATCATTCAAGATGAAAATAATGAAGTAGGTGGTAAAATGCCAACTATGAGAACTAGTTTTGCTGATAGATTGAATAGAGCTGGATTAAATGAATCATTTGATGAAGACGATGAAGAACCTTTGGATGAAGGATCTATCATGGACTTCGATGAACATTTGGCCAATAAGAGGTCTAGTTATTATGCTGGAACCAGATCCAATACCGTCAAAAGACATTCTAAATCCGGTAATAGACCGATTTCTGACTTACCAGTATTACCACCTGCCAAACGTGAAAGTAAACGTGAAAGTAAGACCAGTAAACGTGATAGTAAGAGAAACCCTAATGAGACTTTTGCTTCGAAAATCGATAAGAAAGCTAATGAAGACGATTATTATGGTGGATTATTAGATAGAGATGAAGAACACGATGAAGAAGATGAAGAAGAAGAAGAATCCGATACCAAGGTTTTCGATAATATCAAATTACCACCAGTTCAAACCGACCCAAGAGTCGATAGAGTTCCAAAGGATAAAACTAAGACTAAGTCCATGCAACCAAGTGCTGCGTCTATGTTATTACCAAGTCTTGATAATTTGCCACCAACCAATGCTCCAGCCAAACCAAGACAACCAAAACCTTATGCCTCAACTAAACCAAAACCTGGACCAATCGCCAAGCCTGCCAATACCTTACCACAACCAAAACCATTAGAAGATTCTACCAACAAACCAAAGAATAAATCGATCTTTAGGAAATTATCGTGGGGGTCAAAGAAAACTTTGGAATCCACCCAATTACCTTCACCACCAAATTCAAGAGAACAATCGTTTGAAGAGAAGGAAAAACCATCCTTTTTCAGATGGTTCTCTTCTTCAAAGTATGATACTAATCTTGAAGCTGAAATCAGAAGGTTTAATACGATATTACCTAAACAGGAAATGTCTACTGCTTTGTTTGCTTTATTAAGTTCATGGTCGAATTTTGGGTTGAAGGATTTGAAGAATGATACATATTCTCATATTATTATTGGATCTATTTCTAAACATAACGCATTCGAGTTAAAGAGTTGTAAATTTAGAATTAAGATTAATTCTAGGGAGATGAATCAGAAATCAGAGATTGTTTGTGCTAGGGTGAAGGGGTCCTCGGTTACATCTACTACTTTGTTCAAGGAGATCGAAAAAGTATTGAGAAAGGAGGGTGTTATGGATAGTTAATCACCTAAGACAATTAAGCTGAAGGCGTATTTGTTCAAGACGACAGTAACCGCCAAAGAGAGTTTTTAAGAAAGCAAAGACACTTAACTATCACTTTACCCCCCGGTTAAGCTGGTTAAGTTGTTACCCATATGTATTATATAGAATAAAAGTTAATAGAACTATAATTCCTCAACTTCGTAAGCAGCGTCTTGATCATTTTCAATAACTAAAACAACCTTTTGTTCCTTCTCATCAGTATCAGCTCTTACTTCTGGCTTTGGAACATAAGTTGGACCAATGGTGTCAGTGGTTTCACCAACCCCCCATTGAGTCAAAATTGAAATGAAACCTGAAGCCAAGGCAATTTCTCTATTAATCTTGTCTTCATCAATCAACATTTCAAAATCCAATTTGAACTGTCTCATTAATTTAACTTTAGCGACTCTAAATCTTTGTTCATCGCTTGATCCATTAGGATTAATAACTTTCTCTAAAAACTTTGAGCCTCTAGTCCATGAGTATTTCCCATCATTGAGATGGAAGCTTTGGAAGTTCCCATTCATTCCATATTCACTAACAATTCTTCTATGTCCCAATCCTTTAATTGAATGGAAATCAATTGATCTGGCGAAAAATCTAGTATTAATTGTAGCAACTTCTCTCCTTTCTGGGAACGTTAATAATGACCAAACTGGATTATAAGTAGACAATCTTTCAAAAGAATAAACCTGTTGTCCATCACCATCAAATACATTAATAACTCTTTGTTTGTCTTTCCATAATTCTCTAATAAAGTAAGGTTTGGGGTATTCAGTTAATGGTACAACGTTAGCTGATGATGAGTTTAAATCAAGCAAATTCTTTAATCCTAAATGTTCCAACATGAACATTGATAAGGTCAATCCATTTGTTAAAGCTGACACGGCAATAGCTTGAACGATAGTTGACATAATTAGTAAGTAAGCTAATAAGATTATGGGTTTGTGATTCGAATTTTGCAGATGCGTACAAATGGAAATTTGCAACCCCGCGACACGCGACACAGCGACATAGCGACGGTCTCTATATTGTCTACATAATATATAATCGTTAGTTCATGATCATAGAGGGTTATAAGCTAGTATTCCAGCTAGTTGACGTGTTTAGAAAATCTCCCAAACATCTTCACATCCATGACAAAACTTAGAACATGCAACAGAAGCACTTAATGGATAATTAGAAAGACCAATCTTTTCATCAACATATTCATCAGCAAAATTATCTTTACCTCTAGCCATAGCACCAACGAAAACACAAATGCTTTCATCCTCATCTAAAGTCGTTACGTAATCTTGAACTCTTTTAATTTCAGCATCAAATGATAATGTAATTTTTCTACACTTTGTTGGTAAATGATCAGTTATTGGATTTTTGATAACTTTTAATAATTTTTCTTCAGAATTAACCGATCTAATACTTAATTTATGTAATAACTGAACCATTAAACCACTGAATCTCTTGAAAGTTCTTGGAATTCTAACAGCAGGATTAACTTCAATCAAAACTCCTCTAGCAGTTTGAATATATACTTGTAATTTTCCAGCTTTATTTATAGGGGAATCTAGTAAAGTTAATAAACATTGATGGGTTATATCGGGTCTTGCTTCAGCAATATCTCTCCCCATTTTCTTCAATAACCCTTGATGATCATCACAATTTAATAAAGCATATTTGTCACCATTGGACCCACCAGAACTAATTTTATGGGTCTCTAAACATGCTTGAGATAATACCACTATTAATCTCTTGGTGATTTTATCTCTCGAACTTAATGGTGTTGGCTGAACTGGCACCAATGAGGCTGGTATTTCTTTTTGGCCATTTGATTCTGTCATTTTATTGATGTTAATTAGTTATGGTTAGTTAAGCTGATATAATTTTTTCAGTTCTCAGATGGGGTCGTGTGCGAGTTGATCGCGATAAACTGTAGACCAAGCGCTTAGTTAACGGACCAACGTTAGGTGTTAGAGATGGGAGTGTCTGATTTTGAGTTTTCAGATGATGACGAAGAGTTTCTAAGAGCAACAATTGTCCCGTCTGTTCAGAACGTGGGGAGTGATAGGAGCGGGGGTAAGGGTGGGAGTAACACGTCTAATCACACTAATACTAATAACACGTCTAATGGTATAAATAACCCTATAAAGAATGGCAATGAAACCAACATAAACGACATACCGCCCGATATAAAAGCCAAACTATTCAAAGCAGATGGGGAAATAGCGATCCTCAGAAGTCAATTAAATGACATCAAGTCTCAAAACCATAATCAAGTCCTTAAGTTAAGACAAGACTATGACACTAATAAGAAATCATTAGAAGACCAAATTGAAAATTTGAAGTCTTCAATACAAAGTTTACAAGATGAAAAGGTTTTTCTAGAAAATGAAGTAAGAACTGGGTTCAAAAGACGGAAAGTTGATACGACTTCTACTCCAGCTAAACAAGAAATAGCCAAAGAAAAGATTATAAAAGTTCAAAATGAAACGTCTTTATTGATTGATCATATTTGGAAGTTGACTATCAACGGAGCCTCGAGAACTACTATGAATTACCTTAGTAAGATTTGTCTTGATGAGGATGTGATAATCAATAATTTCAAGTTTACGGCCAAATTGCCTTTATCTGGGATAATCTTAGAGTACTTAATTCTACAGAAGGACTTACGGTTAGATATTTTATTTGAAAACTTTCTTAAGTTATTAATTAACTTAATTGGGAAGTTGTATGATAAGAATTTGATCTTATCTGTCCCATTTCTTTTATCGTTAATCCATGGGACTTTAAACTTCAAACCATTAGCCACAAAACCTGAGATTATTATTGAATTGACCGATAAGTTGATTAGACTTATTAATCAATACTCTTATAATTTAAACCCTGAAGAGATTATTAATTTAAATATCAACTTGACATTACAAGACCAAACACTTCAAAAGTTTATAATAATTTGTTCGATGGATATAATTGAAACTTTAGTAGGGTTCACTATACTTAATGCAACATATCCGTCATTAGGTTCTAAATTATATGAAAATGGGTTAAAGAAACTTATTGAAAACTTTCTACCAAAGAATATCGAAAGGTGTCAGGATATTCTTCAAGTTAATTCACTTGTTAATATTATAAACATCCTTAATTATTTATGTCATCCTAGTCATGAAAGGGCTCAAGAGGATATTCTTACACCTTCATTATGCCAACTTTTATTAAAGATTTGTTTAATCGAAATCCCTATAAAGGACGGGTTCCGATATTATGGATTAAATCGTATATTAGGCAACAATCAAGACCTCCAAAAGATCGATTCAATTATCCCCATAGATTCAGATATATTGAACAACGCTATTGTTTCTGCACCACTACCAATCATCAATTTCAAAGAGTCTAATAAGAATTCGTTCCTCAAGCACGAGTACCATTTATTTGATCTAAGTATAGGAATAATCAAGGTCATTGAGAATTACTTAATCAGTTCATTGAATTTGAATATCCTACAAAACAAAGACACAGTAAAAGTCATTATAAAGATCATTAAAAATCAACAGAACTTAATATACCGGTCACCAAGATCAAAATTAATGAATCAACGAATAATTGTCATATCAAGTTTGATTAGGTGCCTCAATTATCTTTTTAAATTTGAAACAGAGCTTGGATTAATCATATACTCAGACTCCCTTGTGGAACTAGTGATAATCCTTCTGACAATTGCATTTGGAGCTGAAAATTTAGTCAATCCCAGTAATCAACTAATCAAGCATTTAAGACTAAAGAACTATTCCCATGCAATATTCAACAAATCAGTTGAATTAAGAGCAAGAGATGCTAATCATTTAGGTGCAAATGATAACAAACAAGATATAATAGATGCAGAAATTGAATACCCTAATGGATTAGAGTACCCTTATGATAATGAAACCATAGAACTAGCAAGAGAGATTTTAGGTAAAATAATTAACTCCGAAGCTGCTGATAATTTGTATATAAATATTAATGGAGCATAGCCAATAGTGTATAATAGATGTAATATACCAGAGTTTAAAAACCTTTAGAGCAACATCTAATCTTTCTTAGTATATATTATGACTAATCGTTATTAATTACATATTTATTGAGTTTGGAATCCGTTTTTGAATCTTCTTGAAACATGTTTTAAATATGACATACGACCAGTACCAGTAGTTCTTCTTCTTTTAGCTTTTAAAGCCCAGTTGTGAGATCTTAATTTAGCAGCTGGGTATCCACATGAAGCACAGGTTTTCTTTTGAACGTGGTATGATCTTGAACCACATCTGTTACATAAAGTGTGGGATTTATTATGTCTTTTACCTTGAGATGGAGTACCTTCTATAGAATTTGTTAGTATTTGTTTAGAGTTTTGTGTGTATGTGGTTTTGATAAGGATATTGTATATCAGTCTTTTGTCATAAATTGTGTCTTAAAGGATTCATTGATGGATTTATGACTGGGATTCTTGAATTTTTCACTCGATGACAATGATTAACCTAGGACTAGGTATATGATATATTTCAGACTTTCTTAACTTCATGTTGTCTATTACAATATCAATAATTATCACCATACACTTGATTCATGATATTACTATCATTTATTAATAATCTTTACATACTACCCATATTGAATTTCTAGTTAATGTATAAAAGAAAAATTTCTCAAATTCAAACTGAGTATTTTGTCACTGAAAATTTTTTGAAAAATTCTCATCGCAAAACAGTCTCAGGGTTGGGCCCCATTTCCTAGAAATTCGCACATGACTAACATCTGATAGATAACCACACGACACGAACGCGAAAGTTTGGCTGCAAATCTAAAGCGTGTAGTTATGTAAATAAACACAAAAAGCTGACGTGAAAAATATGTGTATGACCCATTAATCACACACAACTAAAAAAAACATAAGCAGTTAATTTTCTTGTTATCGGATTCAATTAATTGATAAAGATGTCAACTCAATTCCCACCTTCATCACCTCTTAGAGATAATGAATTTAAGGAGAAGAAGTATGTAAAGTTTGGAGGAGTTGAAAGAGAAAGAGGAAGAACTGAATTTTATCCTACACCACATCCATCTTCTACACTTGGTAGAAGTTCTTCACCACATTATCAGGAGGATGACGACAATGATCAACAAGAGGAAGATGAAAATAAGGATGACGAAGATAGAGAAGAACCTAAGAAAGTATCGTTTCAGCTTGATAAACCAACGTTACCAATTATGTCTCATGTTAAATTGATAAAAGTCCCCTTAGACAAACCAACTACTATCATAGGAAGATCATCTCAATCAAGTGATATAGCTATTAAAACCCATGATAAAACTATCTCAAGACAACATATAAAAATTGAAAATTTAGGACAATATGTTAAGATTGAGTGTCTTGGACAGAATGGGTTTGGGATAACTATTCCAAGAGCTTGTTATGTTTATAAAACCGGAGCCAATGAGTTCAAATTAGTTGAAACAACAATTCCAATGAATGAAACTAGAATTACTTCCGATACTATTAAATTAGGTTCTAATCATACTGAGTTTGTAGTTTACCATAAAGAGAAACTCATAGTCAGGAATTATCATAATTTGATAATTGAAGTTAAAAACAACTTAATGATTGTTAATCCAAGAGAAGACGATGATAACACTGAAGATGAATTACCAACATTAAAGAATACACCAGTTAAACCAATTGAGTCAAAGCCTCTTACCCCAATCAAGAGAAATTTCAAAATCACTTCCGAAGAGAATACCCCTATCAAAAAGAGTAAACTTTCTCAGAAACCCGTGCTGGGTAAGTCCAATGCTTTAGCTGATAAAACTAACGGTTCAGCTGGAAAATCAACCACTTTACCTCCTAAGTCTAATGTTTTAAGTGATAAAACCAATACTTATAGATCAACAACTCCACAACCAACCGAAAAGGCAGTTACTCCTAAAACCACGCCAAAAACCACACCAAAGATGGACTCACATGAAACTTTCGATACAAATACACCAAAACCAATTTCAAGAGCACAAAGTGAAGAACCTCAAATCATCGATATTTCAAATGTTGAAAATTTGACTGAGATTAATAATGTCTTAATCAATCATTTAGCATTTTCCAGATTATCTTCAACCCCATTATCTATTTTGAAATCTATAAGTAAGACCATCGAAGATTTATCGAATAATCAGTTGTTTAGCATATTAGATAATATTCCATCAGTTGGAACTATTAGAAGAGAAGGTAAAGATGCGGCTGGTAAACCTTTAGAAAGAGAATTTTATTATTTACCAGAGAATGATCCAGATCCAGAAAGACCTCAATTAGTTAGTGCTATTAAGGGACATGGGGGGTTAAGATCATGTAGAAGAACTCATAAACAATATTATTGGAAGAAGCCTGCTACCAAGAAGAGTAAGAAGTAATGTACGGATTGATACAATCTCTTATTAAAGATACTTATTATAAAGTCAAGCCTGCTTGACAAAATTTCCGCTTCATTCACGTTGGTTGTTACATTGGCCTATTAAAAGGAAAATCATACGCCAATTTCTCTCTAATAGTCAACGGTCTAGGCTGACCTATTTTCGAATACTTCTGACACCTATATAAATAATACCCCACCCCAATCCCAAACTGCAACAACCACAAACCAAACAACGCCGTAAATATAAAACACTCAATCATTAGCGATCTTCTATAATAACTTACCATATTATCAATATAAGGTTGAACACTTAAAGATGTTGCATTCAAATGTTTAGACATCATATCATTAAATTCTGGTTTAAAATTAGTTGGTACCTCAGGTAGCTCAACGTGTAAGTTATCGGTGACCCACTCTAGTCCATTCTCTATCATTATCAATTTCTTAGTTATTATACAGTACACTACTGTATTTATAGGAGAAGCAAAAGGAGTTGAACTGAATGGTTCAATCAATGTCTCGTTCAAATTCTTTACCATCGTGTTGACAATCAGAGTGAACGAGGATGTGGTGTTAGTGATAGATCCAAATAACTCATCGTTCAAAGCTTCTTGTTGAGACTTTATATAAGTGTTTGTAGAATTGATGAATGTATCGGTATTTGCACCCACAGCCTTTGAAAGATCTGATGATATTTCCTTTAGTGGGAACTCTTGCACTGCTTTTAAAAGCACTTTGAGAAGCAAATACTGTAAAAGAATCGTAAAGAAACCTGCTACCACAATTCCTATTAAGGCTAAGGAATATGTAGATGAGACATAACTTATAAGCCATATAGTTCTATCACTTAATTGGAACAAATTCTTGGAATAATAAATGGTGTTGCTTGAAAACCAGTTTAATAAATTCAAGAACCTAAAATCGTCCAAGTTTTCATTTCTGATTTTCATATAAAGCGTATACTTTCTCTTCCATCCAAAGTACTCTTTAATTGCGAGGAATATAATCACGATTACACTTAGAATTATAAGTATGATCATGATGATTTTGAAGTCTTTGTTTATAGCTGACTTGGAATCATCAAAGAACGTGTCTAAATCATCTCTATTGATTTCTGTGAATTTTACAACCGGGATAGTGATATTAGGATACGAGTCTATGAAATTATACAGAGCATTAAGCTTGTTTATCAACTTAGTTAAAGGTGTCTCCAAATCATCAATTAAGTCATCTTCAATATCATCGAAACTGGGAATTTTATCTTTCAATCCATTAATATCACTATAAATAGATGAAGGAATCGAGAATCCATTCAAGCTCGTAATAGAATTATTGATATTCGTCATTAAACTTGTTGCATTAACAACATTATCATTAGTGAAAAAGTTAGATATAGAATTTATCCCTGAACTTATATCATTTATGGATCTAGTCAAACCCTTCAAACTGGCAGATATAATAGTAGTTGCACCCTTGATCACAGCATTTATATCTTTTAAAATACTCTCAACTATATCGAGTGCAAAATCTACGAACCCATTGACTAGGCCATCGAATAGACAAATAAAAGTTCCAAAAAATAACTGAATAAGCAATTTAATGATCCCTATAGCAATATCAATACTAAAAATTATCAAGGTCAATGCTTGGAATTTCAAGCCATTGATATTACTCTGAATGAATATATTCAATAACTGACTATACTGAGAAGGCAAATTTGCCATATTTCTACTGAGGTTATTGAATTGTTGAACAGATGTCTCACTATATATCTTCAAATTATTCAAGGAGCCAATCAATGAAATTTTAAACAAATATGTCTTGATAAGTATGAGTACCAAAATAATCGTATACTGATTAAACCATACTTGAATCAATGTTTCCTTGTAATTAAGGTAATTAGGTGTTTCAACTACCATGGTCCTAAACTGCTCTATTATTGAACTGAAATTGAAGGGGTTTGTGGTAAAAAATTGAAATCCCTGTGGGATGTGGTATCTTTTTAAAAGTGGTAAATATCTGAAACATCATGAAACATTGCAAATCCGTAAATCCTACAAAAATTTCTTTTTTTGTGTTAACTTATTTAAACCCCGCTACACCGATCTAAACTAGTCAATAAACGTTTTCCTACTTTACCATCTAATATTACCGACATAAGCTTGAAACCCAGGACCCTTGCCTTAATTCTGAAATATCCCACCTTAAACCTCACACATCCAAAAAAGTACCATAGACCACCTCCGTGCCCCTACCAAGTTTGCGAAGTTCAAAATATCAACGACAAAAACAAAAATCTCATTACACATCAATTAACATGTCAGACAATAATTCACCAAAAGAAGAAGGAGGTACCCATATAAATCTTAAAGTTAGTGATGGTACCGTTGAAATTTTCTTCAAAATAAAAAGATCAACTCCAATGAAAAGATTGATGGAAGCTTTCTGTAAAAGACAAGGTAAGAGTATGTCAAGTGTTAGATTTTTCGTTGATGGAGTAAGAGTTAACGCTGAAAATACCGCTGACGATTTGGATTTAGAAGATGGTGATATAATAGAAGCTCACAGAGAACAACTTGGTGGTTCTTTATAAATTGATTGACACATTTGATTTGATTTTTTGATGAAATGAATCTTTTGGGGATTTAAATTTCGTGTGGCAAAATAGGAGTTGGTATGATGTATATACTGTAGATTGGTTTTTAATATAATTTTATATGTTGTTAAATGTTCTATTAGTTTTCAGGGTCATTAAAGTGTATGGTAAGCTTATTAGAGCTGATGGCAAGATGTGTCTATAAGTCTAATTAGATGATTAAGGGATAACTACGTGTTTCATTTAGTTTAGGCTATTGCTAGTTGATCAGGGTCAGTGCTGAGGTGATTAAATAGGAATTGAACTGATTCAGACACTAATTCATCATTAACTCCTGATTAGTAACCTGTAACCCGTGATGATGCATGATCAAGCAGGTAACATTAGTAAGTTTATTAATATATGATTGGCTCCACAAGCGATTTTTAACTCTGATTCGAGTACTTCTCCTATTCCGGTATTTTGTCTTTAATTTAAAACTTCCAAGCTCAATGGCGAAATAGGAAACCCTAGGCTATACATGATCACCCCTGATCAGGGTGCGAAATATTGTCATGTTCTCTAGAAGTACTGGTGATAACCAATTAGAAAAATTAATCAATAAAGCAACTGATGCAACGTTAACGTCAGACAATTGGCAATATATTTTAGACGTTTGTGATTATATATCGTCAAATCCTGAAGATGCTACTAAACAAGCCATCAAGTTTCTTACTTTAAGACTTAATAGTAAAGATGCAAATGTTATATTAAGGACTTTATCCCTTATAACAGCTACTGCCGAAAATTGTGGATCAAGAATGAAACAAGAAATTGCTACTAAATCGTTTTTGCATGATGGTTTGTTGAAGAAGTTGGGGGATAGAAAATTACATAAAGCCGTAAAGTATCAGATCGCTGATGTAATCAAACAATTGAATGAATCATTTACTAATGATCCTTCTTTGAAACCTGCAAATGATGCTTATAAGATTTTGTTGTCTGATTATAAACAGTATGCTAATCATGGCAACACTAGTACATCAGGCCCTTTAAAACCAGCTAAGCAAGAATTGAGTCAATATGATAAGCAAAAGGAGGAAGAAGATTTGGAAAGAGTTTTGAAATTATCCTTACAAGAATATGAAAGAGATAGATCAGTTAAAAAAGCTTATTTGAATGATAAGCCATTACCTGAAACTCAACAAGAAAAGAAACCAGCAGAAACTGAAGGCACTGAAGGTCAAACCATAGCAACTGTTTCTAAAGTAAGAGCCTTATATGACCTTATATCCTATGAACCTGATGAGTTGTCATTCCGTAAAGGTGATATTATCACTGTAATTGAATCTGTTTACAGAGATTGGTGGAGAGGATCATTACCTAATGGAAAAATTGGAATATTCCCATTGAACTATGTCACCCCAATTGTACAAAAATCACCTGAAGAAGTACAAAAGGAATTACAGATTGAAAATAATATTTTAAATAATGATCTGAAGAAGATTGATCAATTATTAGCATATTTATCATCGAATTTAGACCTGGCCAATGAAGATGAAATCACTCAATTGTATAATGACGTAATACCTTTAAGACCATTATTGGCAAAGTTTATTGATAAGTATAGTTCAAGAAAAGAAGAATTGATGAATATTAATAATCAAATCAATGTTCAAGTCAAGTATTATAATTCGTTAATGGATACACAAATCAACCAAAAGATTAATCATCAATATAGTGGATTCAATAGTGCACCTTATCCAGATTATAGAGACTCCCAAGCAGTTCAGCTGCCATCGTTTCAACTGCCACCACAACAATTTCAACAACCATCTCAACCACCCCAAACGTCATTCCCCCAATCCCAACAGTTTACTCAACAACCCATACAGCAACAACCAACGAGTAATGGGTTTGGTAATGAGTATGGACAGTATACTCCCCAGACTCCACGAAGATCTTCCCAAACCCAAACCCAACCTCAACAATCATCCCAAATTCCAAGTTACCCACAACTTCCTAGTTACCCTCAAATATAGTCATATACGATAATTAGCTTTTCTCTATTATATCTATGGTAGCGTTTTAGTTACGCACTGATCTACGCGATATGTCCAACTTATACTCCCTAAGGGAAGGCCAGAATAATGAAAGGTTTGATGCCTTAGCTTCAACTTTACGTCAGTTCCGTACAACTGTTGATGATATAAATTCTAATGTCCAACAAGAAAATTCAATTTTAGATAATTTGAATGATGGGTTTGGAAGATTAATGAATCTGGTTAAGAGGACCAGTGGAGAGTTAAGAACTGTAATGAATAGAAATGCAAGTTTGACTAGGGTTGTAGGGATGATATTATTAGGGTTTTTTGTTATATGGATGCTTTATAAGTTAAGGTAATCGAAGATAACCAATGATAACCATAGGCAAGAGGAGGTTGCCCTTTTGGTACGCCTTATCCCTCAATACTCAACCCAAAACAAAAAAAGACTGCATAGATACATCGATTCATGACTGTATATTAATACATAATTTACTCTAGAACACTCTCAATTCTTATTAACTACATCTGAACCTAACCTATAATTACCAATAGCATTCCCCCAATTAATTTTCGACCTAGTAACTGGTAACAATCTTCTTAAATTCTTAAAGTACTTGACATTCAATTCATTAAAGTTATCAACAATCTTCAATGTTACTTTATTCTCTGACTCATTAATGAAATTGACAATGTTATTACTATTTACTGTCAATTGTTGGTCAAAAGAATCATCATAATTCAATCTAACATTCCCATCTTCATAGTAATGAATATCAACTTTAACAGTTCCTTTAATATGTCCATCTTTAATCACATAAGTCGATGTCCATTGTCCAGTATAATAATTTTCTTGGTTTAATCTTTGTCCCACAATCAACACATAGGTTTCTGACCCCTTTGGAATAACAGTAAACGCAAACGTTGAAGGATAATGATCTTCACCATATTTATCTAATAATGTTACTAAATCGTTATAATATGGAGGATAGGTTTCTTCTGGCGTGTATGGCTCGAAATCAATTGCTTGTTGGTTCTTTAAGTCGATGTTAAACAATTGTTTGTTGATGTAATCGATATACTTAGTTGATCCTGATTTCTGATTGAGTTTTGATGCTATATATTTAGAAGAAAAGACTCCACCATTGGTAGTGATATATTCTTCAATTGATGAATTGATTAATCTTTCTTCGGAGCTAATAATACTAAGAAGATCATCTCTTACTCCTTTGAGTTCACCTTGTGGTGCTGTACTAACTAATGATGTTATTAAATCGTTTGCTTTTATCGACATATGGGTGAGGGTGAGAGGGTGAGAGCGAGTGAGAATCACCATTACAGCTGAATCAAATACGCAGAGACAGATACAAAGAAATGTACACAAAAACAAAAATACAAGTTACAAAACACAAACAGAAATAAGAGCAAACATATACTCATGTTCATATATACACTAAGAAAGTAAGAAAGCCCCAGCTCCTTCATTTACTGCCTTTAATAATCTCTCTCTCATAACCTCTTCACTACTGTAAGCCGGCAATTTCAAATAATTTGCACAAGTCATAACACTTGGTAAATAATCATCCAGTTTCAAGTCACCTTCAGCTACTTTCCTTACAACTGTCAATTCAGGTTTCAAACTCTTGAATCCTCCAATTGGTAATTTCGGTGCCCCAGTCAAGAATTGTAAGAAAGATCTTTTTTCGATGGGATTGAATTCAACCATTATTTTGATCAATGATTTAATCGATTCAGAATCTTTAGTGTAACCATGATTAGCATTGATCGATGAAGAAATGGTTTCATAGGACCAATCTTCTTTTGCACTACCAAACAAATCAGCTAATTCTAATGGTGAAAATACAATCAATGAGCTTATGGGGAACACTTTTGAAAACCCGTCCATAAATGCTTTGACTTGGGAGATTATACCATTGTATAAAGTATGCTCGATGATTTTATCAATATAATTCTCAATATTATTAGGAGTTATAGGGATATTCTCTCCATTAGGTATCAATTCATAATCTGGGTACCCTGGTAATTGGAAAAATAATGATAATTCTTCCAATGTACAGTTATCAACAGTTACATATTTATCATCTTCGATACCTTTATATTGGTTGACGTACTTCATCAAATAATTAATCGAATCTGCTAACCTGGAATCTAAAACTCTTAAATTGGTTCTGTTTGAAAACTTCTTTAGATTCTGTTTAGGAGAATCAATAAAAATTTCAATAAGTTCTAAGAATAATGGATGAAAATTGAAGTCAATAATTCTTGAATCCAATAATGCTCTTGCAATGAATTGTCCTAAGAAAGAGAATGTAGTCAAGACTTTTTGTCCTTGCTCAGTATTCAATTGTTTAGGACTCAATGGAGAGGGAAATAATCCATTTTTTGTTTCAATGAAAGAATCAGAGTCGCCATTTGGATTGTCATCTCTCCATAATCTCAACTTTCTCTTTGAAAACTCTTTAGATACAGTTGAATAGAATTCTAAAGTGGGACCTAACCCTGACCCTGCTTCATCGAAATATTCGATTTCTAATACTCCAGGTGTTGATCCATATAAATTCAAAACTTTCATAGCACTGGCAAAAATCAGTTTACGTAAAATTCTAACTTTCCTCCTCGATGGTCTTCCTAATAAAGGCCTTTGGGAGTTACCTCCTTGAGCGTTTTGATCATTTTCTTGATTGGTACGAAGTTGCCATTGATGAATTAATCTTGAGTATCCAAATGAAGTTGATTGTAAGAACAAAATTCTCGTATCAAGAGGATAAATAAATGGGAATTGCCTAGTAATGTAAATGGCCCATCCTGGTAATGTACCACTAGCCACAATCAAAGGTTCTTCCAATTGTCTATTCAATTTGACTGTTAATTTCCAATTCATAAATAAATCTTTTGATAGTGATTCGGTTTGGTTTTGTGGTTCTCTATACTTGAGAGAATTATTCATATGAAATAAAATCTTTAATAACTTCAAAATATTAATGACGTTTTCATCATAGATGCTCAAATCGGAACTGTCCAAGTATAACACCGGTGGTTTTTCATCAATTGGTTCACCCCTTCTGAAATGAATTTCATGAGTAGTATTCCATATCTTTGAAGAATCAATAATCTCATCAGGTTTGGATTGTAAGGCTCTATAAATAGCTCCATATATGGTGGTAGCATTTGGAATGACTTCACCATTGATCGAGAACTCAACTTTAAATTGGTCTGATTTTGGAACTTTCTCGTTATCTAAATCCGTAATTGCTTCCTCATCTTCTGATTCTTCTAAAGGATCTTCATGATGATCGGCATCAAATAATTGACCTCTATTCATTAACAGATCAAGAAACTTTAATCGGTTCTTTAGGAACGTATCAATTGATTGGAATGTGGCAATGGCTTGAATTGATATAACCATATTTTGCATGGATTGTGGTAATTTGAAATCATCTGAATCTTCAGGTACTAATCTGATTTTAACCTGTCTTGCCATTCCTGCAGTTTGGGAATTATCATAGTATATGGATAATGGGAACCTGGTATTAACATTGGAACTACCAGCTGAAACAATTTCAAATGATTCGGATCTATTTAATGCAGATTGTAAATGTTCAATAAGATTGGCAGCTGGTGATAATTCATTGTCTTTAGTAAAGAACTTTTCAATGAATGTATCATGAAGATTTCCATCTTTCTCAAGAACTGTGATTAAACTATTAATAATAGCTGATGATATAAGTTCAAAACTTGATACGTTATCCAAAACATGTTTAAAATTATCCCAAATTTGATAACATTGGCTTTTGGTCAAAGATTCAGGAGAACCGTTTAAAACTTCAACAATTTCAGTCAATAATTTCATATGGTTAGATGATCCCGATGATTCAGTTCTCCATTCTTTATATACTTCTTCAATTTCAAAACTAGTATGCAAAAGTTTGTTATAGATTCTGTCATTAGTTAATTTATACTCATAATCCTTAGTGAATTCTATATCAGTGAATCTGTTGATATAAGAAGAAGAGAATGGTTTAGTGGTTTCGTAATCATCAACAATATCACCTGAATTCTTAAGATGGTTGTAGATAATGGAGATATCTTTCAATAATCCTTCTTTCTCAAACTCTCCTATAAATACAGGGTTAATCTTTATAAGGTTCAAAATGATCAAACAAGAACTTAATGAGATAACATTAGAATTCAAATCTTTAATATCATCTTTATGATTTTGAGATTCTTCATCGACTTCCATTTCATCTTTAAATATGATATTCTTATTTTGGTTGATAATAGATGCTAATAATTCACATACTAATTCAATATTTTCGATCTTTCTTATGTCTTGTTCGTTATAGAATTTGACGATTCTGAAAATATTGATTAATACTTTTCTTCTAACTTCGAAATCCATTGATGCTTGGAAACTGTAAATTAAAAATGTCCAAATATCATTTACAAATTTAAGATAATCATTAGGTAAAATATCTTGATATAATTCGAGTCTTTTTTCATTTAATTCCAGTCTTTCTGTACTTTCATGATGTGAATTCTTGAGGAATGGCGTCTCTTGTGGAAGGTAGTTTATAGGTAGTAAATATCCTATGAGGGTAAGGAATTGAGAGACTAATTCATTTGGTGATGCCATGATTGATTCTGCAGTAATACCTTCTTTATCGTTGGTTTTCTTATAATTATTAATGGATTTGATTATAACTTCTCCTATCTTTATATCAGTTACAAGTATAGCTGACAACTCAACGCTTGTGCTTGATAAGATGATCAAGGACTTAATCAACAGGATGCACGAACTAAAATTTACAGGAACTTTTGTTGATTCTTTATTAACTGATTTACTTGAACTGACGACTATAGTTTCAACTAACTCAGTTAACAAGTCTGATCTCTCTAAGAATAATTTCTCTAATGAGTCAGGGTATGACTTGAAGCTCGAAATAGTTCTGCTGATAGTTAACCATGCATTTTCTATTACCACTGAATCATTATAAGACTTGATAACATTTGAGATATTTTCAAAGATTTCATTAATCATTGGAAAGTTATCGTATAAAATATTATTACAACAATTGGCAACAATTTTCAAGCATTTTCTTTGTGAGTGGATTGTCAAGAAATCTAAATATTGTAAACATGATTTCAATCCATTATGTTCAATGATCTGATTATGAGAAATAGCATCTCTTGAAATCATTTCCAAGGTCTGTAATGCTTGTTCAGTTAAATCAATGAATGTGATCTCTTGTAACTTTTTACACAAGATTTCAATGGCATTATTATTAATTACATCATGAATGAAATCTTGATTGACTTCTAAGAAATTATATAAACATCTACATGCAACTAGCTGT